>CAJHNH020000990.1:220000-338158 GCA_905116865.2 Candidula unifasciata | reverse complement strand
GGCTTCTGATTTGAGTGCATAGCGTGACACTGTGTGCTGCGGATTTCATTTGGAATGTTTTTCGACTGACCAACGTGATGGTGTGAATTGTAGATTCAGAAAATGGCGCGATGCCGGTTGTCGCAATACTGGTGGGGCCATTATTTGATCAAAATTGATCGCGTGTGCAACTGATGATCTTTTGGTGACTTCTGCTACCATCAATGATGAACTGCATTTCTAACGTCAGACTGTTTGTGTTAGCATTTCGTATGGCTACCATATGCTTTTAATGCGAGTGTATGCTAGATTTGCCGAGACAGCAGTTTGTCAGTCTTTCCACGAGGGACTGTGATAAACATTCTGTGTGTTTTTCGTTGGCACAGGAGCGGAGCAAAGATGGGGTGACCCGTTTGCTATGAAGCTTAAATTAAAATTACCAGATGCATGTATACTCCGGTGTGCCCGGTGTGTTGGGAAATAAGCAGGCGGACAGAGTGGCTGGCTTTGCACAATATGGTGGAATATTGATGCATGATAAGGCAGAACTGGTAAGGACATGTGGGAGAATGTACACACGGATCATCACAGTCTGGTGAGAGTGATGCAGCGGGGAGTGACGAGGGGATCTGGCTGATGTTCGAAGCTCAAAGGAACGGCACGACGGACGTATAATCAGAATACTCCTGACACTATCGGTATTAGCACTCTGCGCTGGCTGCTGAATATGGAGACCGAGCACTTATGGGAATGTTCCGAGAGCTGTGATGTCGCTTTTTTGAATCAGCTCAACTCAACCCTGGCTCTTTTTCGACCCCAGAAGCTGTAACAGATGTAGTGCAGACAAGAGGAAAAAACGAATAAGAAGAACAAGAAACAAGAGGATGAGAAATTGTACTATGAGTATGAAGTTCTGTGTAATTTCATTAAACATAACTGATTTCTTTTTCATATTTCAGATTAAAGACATTTTGGAGAATCCGAATCAATAATCCAACAACATTAATTCCAAGAAAGGTAGCTGGATGCACATTGGATTCGCTTCATCGCCTCCCTAGAAATGCACAGTGTATAATATTCAGACTAAAGACAACATATGTTCAAACGTGTAGGAAACATGGAGACGTGCTCCTGCAACTTGGCACCAGAAAATGCTGAACACTGTCAGTTTTACGCAAAGACGAAATCTGACCTGTCCCAACCACAATGTAGACAAAGCTGTATGGTACATGAGAAAATATGGACTGCACGATAGCTTTCATAAGGACTACAGGCTTCCTGAAAAATGGATGGAAAAAGAAGAAGAAGAAGAACAAGAAGAAAAAGAAGAAGAAGAAGAAGAAGAAGAAGAAGAAGAAGAAGAAGAAGAAGAAGAAGAAGAAGAAGAAGAAGAAGAAGAAGAAGAAGAAGAAGAAGAAGAAGAAGAAAGAAGAAGAAGAAGAAGAAGAAGAAGAAGAAGAAGAAGAAGAAGAAGAAGAAGAAGAAGAAGAAGAAGAAGAAGAAGAAGAAGAAGAAGAAGAAGAAGAAAAGAAGAAGAAGAAGAAGAAGAAGAAGAAGAAGAAGAAGAAGAAGAAGAAGAAGAAGAAGAAGAAGAAGAAGAAGAAGAAGAAGAAGAAGAAGAAGAAGAAGAAGAAGAAGAAGAAGAAGAAGAAGAAGAAGAAGAAGAAGAAGAAGAAGAAGAAGAAGAAAGAAGAAGAAGAAGAAGAAGAAGAAGAAGAAGAAGAAGAAGAAGAAGAAGAAGAGAAGAAGAAGAAGAAGAAGAAGAAGAAGAAGAAGAAGAAGAAGAGAAGAAGAAGAAGAAGAAGAAGAAGAAGAAGAAGAAGAAGAAGAAGAAGAAGAAGAAGAAGAAGAAGAAGAAGAAGAAGAAGAAGAAGAAGAAGAAGAAGAAGAAGAAGAAGAAGAAGAAGAAGAAGAAGAAGAAGAAGAAGAAGAAGAAGAAGAAGAAGAAGAAGAAGAAGAAGAAGAAGAAGAAGAAGAAGAAGAAGAAGAAGAAGAAGAAGAAGAAGAAGAAGAAGAAGAAGAAGAAGAAGAAGAAGAAGAAGAAGAAGAAGAAGAAGAAGAAGAAGAAGAAGAAGAAGAAGAAGAAGAAGAAGAAGAAGAAGAAGAAGAAGAAGAAGAAGAAGAAGAAGAAGAAGAAAAAGAAGAAAAAAAAAGAAGAAGAAGAAAAAGAAGAAGATCCAACAACTCTGCAAACAAAGTGCCCGTAAATTTTAAGGTACTAAAGTATAAAAGCACCTGATAGTAATTATGCCAGTTATAAGGTGAGGGAAATCTGTTGGGTAGTAGGTTGATGCTTTGGGAGGGGGGGGGGAAGAGGGGGGGGGTGGATGGGAGAGGGAGAGAATAGTCAAGTTCAACAAGTATCCCTGAACGGGGAGATGTAGGTTATAATTGTGACTAGGTTAGGTGGGCTATATGTATGTGTATATATATATTTAAAAAAAACTTAGCATTGCACGCCACCAAAATGGACTCCTGCAGCGGTGATGCTATGAAATGAGACAAACTCAAATACTGTCCCGACCGGCGGTGAAGTCTTCTACATCGGAAATATCCGAACATTTTAGAATATATATATACACCTGCTAAATATAGTAAGTATAGGGTCATTTTCCACGTTTTCATATTATAGAGCATTTTAGGCCAGACGTATAGTTTTATAGCTCAATAGGCATTCTATGGGTGATGTGATCAACATCACGGCAACCGCCTTTACCTCCCTAGAACTATACCTGGTACCAACTCAAGGCTGGGTCGATCTATCTAAAAAGTCTGGCTCCGTCAGGACTCGAACCCGCGACCTACCGACCCCGATGCAAGCGTCTAGCGCCCAGCCGCTACACCACTGCAGCTTGCCTTTTTAATATAGGAGTAATGCAAATATTTTGTCGTTAATTTTTTTTTTTAACGACACAAATTATGAATATGAATGCACAATTCTAGAAATTATATTACATAATCCTCTAATGCAGCGGTTTTCAAAATTTTATCTCAAAATACTCCGAACTACCTTTTCCGGTTAATGAAATCAATACCTACAAACAGCAAGCGATTACATTTGCCTAAACCTAGAATAGATTTATATAAAACAAGTTTAGCCTACTTCGCTGTTCATTTGTAGAAACAACTTCCACTAGACTTGAAAACTCTAAGAGTCCCTTTTCATTTAATCGTAAACTTTTTCAGTTCATACTTACAAGCGATTATATGCCACTCTGGATGTAATTAATATCCCATATTGCATTATCAATTTATTATTAAACAAGGTGTATATAATATGTATGTTTGCGCGCAGGCGTATATGTGAAATGTATGCATGTGTAGGCGTGTTTGCATACGTATGATTCTGAGTATGTTGTTTGTCTGCTTGTGTATCTGTGTGTGTGAGTGTGTGTGCGTCCGCGAATGTATGCGTCTCTGTGTCCTTGTGTATATGTCTGAATGTGTGTGCGCGCGCGTATGTCCACGTGTCAGTATGAATTTGTCAATGTGTGTGTGTGAGTGTTACTGTGTGTTTAAGTGTGCCTCTTTATTGTGTATATGTGTGTGTGTGTGTAGCTGAAAATATGTTGCTGTGAATATGTGACTGTGTATGTATGTCTGTGTGTTTGTCTGCATGTGTGTGTCTGAGTGTATGTCTGCTTGTGTGTCTGTGTGTGTCCCCTTAGGTGTTTATCTGCATGTTTGCCTGTGTATGTTTATGTTGACAGTTTGTTGTATGTATGTATGTATGTATGTATGCATGTATGTATGTATGTATGTCTGTCTGTCTGTCTGTCTGTCTGTCTGTCTGTCTGTCTGTCTGTCTGTCTGTCTGTCTGTCTGTCTGTCTGTCTGTCTGTCTGTCTGTCTGTCTGTCTGTCTGTCTGTCTGTCTGTCTGTCTGTCTGTCTGTCTGTCTGTCTGTCTGTCTGTCTGTCTGTCTGTCTGTCTGTCTGTCTGTCTGTCTGTCTGTCTGTCTGTCTGTCTGTCTGTCTGTCTGTCTGTCTGTCTGTCTGTCTGTCTGTCTGTCTGTCTGTCTGTCTGTCTGTCTGTCTGTCTGTCTGTCTGTCTGTCTGTCTGTCTGTCTGTCTGTCTGTCTGTCTGTCTGTCTGTCTGTCTGTCTGTCTGTCTGTCTGTCTGTCTGTCTGTCTGTCTGTCTGTCTGTCTGTCTGTCTGTCTGTCTGTCTGTCTGTCTGTCTGTCTGTCTGTCTGTCTGTCTGTCTGTCTGTCTGTCTGTCTGTCTGTCTGTCTGTCTGTCTGTCTGTCTGTCTGTCTGTCTGTCTGTCTGTCTGTCTGTCTGTCTGTCTGTCTGTCTGTCTGTCTGTCTGTCTGTCTGTCTGTCTGTCTGTCTGTCTGTCTGTCTGTCTGTCTGTCTGTCTGTATGTCTGTCTGTATGTATGTATGTATGTATGTATGTATGTATGTATGTATGTATGTATGTATGTATGTATGTATGTATGTATGTATGTATGTATGTATGTATGTATGTATGTATGTATGTATGTATGTATGTATGTATGTATGTATGTATGTATGTATGTATGTATGTATGTTGTGTAATGTAGGTAGGTAGGTAGGTAGGTAGGTAGGTAGGTAGGTAGGTAGGTAGGTATGTATGTATGTATGTATGTATGTATGTATGTATGTATGTATGTATGTATGTATGTATGTATGTATGTATGTATGTATGTATGTATGTATGTATGTATGTATGTATGTATGTATGTATGTATGTATGCATGTATGCCTGTATGTGTGTGTAAGTGAGTGGGTGAGCATGTGTTTGTGGGTATATATATGTGGGTGTGTGTATGCACGTGCGAGTATTTGCATGCGCTTCACAACTCATGCGTTTGTGTTCTTTTATAATATTCATTAAATGCATATTATCATATGATCATAACATGCTTCATTAGTAAAATACAACTGCTGTGCGAAAGTTGGTAGGCTACAAGGGCCGAATGTAAGACCGGCCTGTGTGCCCAATTTGTCACATTTGAAAATAATGTTCTTCGTTCGTTTGTTCGTTCGTTCGTTCGTTCCCAACCTGCGGGTGGCGACCCTTTTTTTTTTTTTTTGGTCGAACGACCCTTTTACACGATTTGCCGAAAACCATCGGAAAACACAGATTCATTGAAGTTATGAAGTAGTAACGAAAAAATTTGAATGATTTGGGGTCGACACAAAATGGGTATTTGTATTAAAGGGTCGCCAGAACACGAGGAACTGTAATAAAGGGTCGAAGCATTAGGAAAGTTAGGAAACACTGCTCTAATAGGCTTTACGTTACAACTTCAAACATTTGCTAAATTGATTTTCCTATTGCAAAATTATTGATTATGTTTTAAATAGATATGCTGCCTGTCGTGTTTTCGTAACACACAATTCTAGGCACAAATAATTTGTAGCATACATTAAAATAAATTCCATTTAAAATATGTTCAAAGGAAATTGCATTTGTGGGGGGAAAAATGAATTTTTTTAGGTTCCTGCAGATTCTGATGCCTTATGCTTTAACTTGGCTTATGCCTAAATCCGTGACTGCCTCTTAGAAAAAGAGGCTGGCTCACGTACTACTTTTCTCTATGTCGTTTGTTTTTTTAATTTGACTATAATCTTCTTCTATTTTGCGTTCACCTGCTGTAAACTCTGGCGGAAAGTTCTCGTTGTTTATCAATCTCTGGACTTGAGACTTCCTCCAGAACCTGAGAGTTGCGCGCACATCCGTTTTAAAGATCTCACGTATTTGTATGCAGACTGTAAGTTCCTTGCCTCTCAAGCATATGCACGCCGACTTCAAAGGAAACACCGAATTAGTCGGCTCTTGCGACAATCCTGTTGGTGGAGGCAATGGGTCCATTCTTACTTTCCTTATAACAAGACCCCGGCACGGGGAATTTGACTACAATAATATAGGTATGTTATATAAAATTGACTATGGCATTAACTGTCTAGATATACGTAACGTTAGTTTCCCCACGCCCCACCTATATACACACTACCTCACTTTTGATTGATAGTTTTTGAGCCTGTCAACTTGGCACAAGGTTACGGAGGTGTTCCGCAATGCCGTTGATATCGCATGTTGTATATTCCAGCACGACAGCGCCTTTAACACTCCAAAAACATGGAGAAACTGGCCATAAGACAACACCCCTAGAGAGTGATGCAACCTATTTCACAGGCATTCTCTTTCTTGGAATAAAAATGCTAGACAACGCAGAAAGCAAACAACAGAGAGGAACACACACGTAACCTTCTGGAAAGTCGACCAGCCCAACACACTTGTGAATGAAAAGGGACCAACTCTATTTGGGGAGATTACCGTTACTTTAACCAATGTCTAATATAAAATTTAATGGCATAGTATTTACTGCTATTTAGGTAACTTTGACATTACGTGTCTGTTTTATAGAGTTAACTATAGTAATATGTGTCTTTAATACTAAGGTAAACAATGCAACACATATGTAACAGAACAATAATTTTTGTGTTATTTAGGTAATTTAATTTTAACTATAATATTCTCTGATGTTAACTATGTTATTACATGATGACTGAGCCAAATTAACCTTTTTGCAAATCATCTCACCTTTGCAAATCAAATCAATCGTTTTGCAAATCAAATTCATCGTTTCGCAATTGAAATTATTCTACACAAATGAGCTATTGTCATAAAAATGAAATATAATTAAAGTAATTGATACAGCTGAACTTTGTTTGCATGTTTGTAATAACAAACAAAATACACCTTTTAATCGAAGGTCTTCGGTTAAGTCTGTGTGGTGATGATAGAGGACTGAAATTGATTTTGTTCGTGTAAAAACTAAATCAGTCATTGACATCCAATGAATGCTTACATGTTAATAGGAATGAGAATATTCAAAAACAAAATAAAGAGTTAGCTGATGAAACTTGAACGCATACAGAATGAAGCCATGCGGGTAATTCTGGGATGTATAAGAGATACCCGGGTAGCATGTATGCGATACACACTTGCACTGCCTACTATTGCAGATAGGCTCAAAGTTCTGCAAGCAAAGTCATATCTCAGAGTAGATGGGATAAGAGGCACCTCCTGCATAAAGCCCTGGGCAGAGCTAAGGGTCACAGACTGAAAAAAGGAAAGTCTTGGATGGCGCAAGCTGAAGGCACAATTGGACATGTGTGCAGGCTTGATAAATTTAGGCAAGGAGAGGAGTGGGTCAAAGTGCCTCACACATACACGTGTAGGTCTCTAATTACTTTGGGTCGTGAGTGCAGGGACTGGCCAGCTGGCACTGCAGAATCAGAAGTTCAACAAATGATTTTTGACAATTCCCGCCCAAGTGATGTGATTATCCATACAGATGTCTCGGTGTTCAGGGGCAGACAAAGTGCATAGGGGTTCATAGGAAAGGCAACTGGACATCGCTTTGTGCAACACAAACTGGCATACGATATCACAACGTCTAGTTTGAGAATGGAGGGGGAGGCAGTCACTGCTACCTTCGGCTGGCTTGAGAATCTGAATCTGTACACGCATGCTGTGATTGTAGCTGACTCACAGAACATGTTGTGGAAAAGTGGAGACAGGCATGCTCCGTGCAGAGTGGCAAGCATCACTTCAGAGGTGCTGGGAAGTTAGCATCCTTTAGGTCATGCCAGTGTGTTGGAAAATAAGCAGGCAGGTTCTGCAAGTGAATAGTGCGGATGCACAGATAGATCATTACGGTCTGAAAAGCCTTTACTTCCCAGGACTGGACCTGGTACCCACTTAAGACTGGGTCGACCTGAAAGTTCTGGTCATTTTTTAAAGAAAAAAAGCCCGGCTTCGTAGGGAGGCGAACCAACGACCTTCGATTCACAGGCGGGTGTCTAGCCGCCAATGCCACGGCTACTCCTAAAAACGTTAAGAATCAGAATGTCAGTTCCGAATCCAACCCAAAAGGGCAGCCGAGAAATCTACACCACGAATTCATCTTCAGTTCCCTGAAGTTATACGTTTTTTTTTCCCGACCCGCAAAGACGAACCATTGTGCACCGGAAAAGTTTTGGGAAATTTTCTGGGAAGAAAATGCAAAAAAGGAAACTGGCCAGCCCAATCTTATGGCCTAACACGTCTCACCTTAACAGGAATATCGATACACGACTAATTTTACCTTTGCAAAAGTCACAGACTCCTATGACCTACCCCCGTCCTTTAAGATGGAAGATTTTCTACAATTAGGTGGTAAAAACTTGCAGAAACCGAATAATGTACAGCTGTATTGCCCTCTAGAAGTACATTCAGCCAGCTGTGACGCATTTTAAACAAAATTGTTTACTGCAGTCCACTTTACACTATTGTTCACGGCAGGTACTGTTTGTTGTTTATAATTGTTTTCCTGACGATGGCTCTGCGAATGCTTTCACACACGAGTGCAGTCAGTTGTAATTATGACGGGACATAAGTGCTGTCGTGAAAATAAACAGCATATTTTGTTATGTTATATATGTCCGTTCAGTACCGATTTCCCCCCCCCCCCCCCCCCGCTCCGGGCTACCATCTGAAAGTCTGACACCATACAAGTACAAAATCATAATCTAGATGGCATATCTTTTGAGGAGATCCCAGGTACAAGTTCAGTCTCTAAAGAAGTTATAATTAGGGCAATCGTGACGGCTGCATCAGCGAGGTCTAAGCCGTAGTTTAACGCGGATTAGGATTAGGGTTAGTTGTAAACCGTGTCAATGAAACAATTTCCGTTATTTCTCTGATATTCATAGTGAGAGGGAAAATAGGACGGCGAAGATGTTATGCCATGGAAAAGATTTGTATACAGGAATTTGCAGTTATTGTTCCTTCCATTATATTTTCTGTCTATAGTCAGTATCCGGAAGACCATTGTGGCCTCAGCTTCAACGGGCGAGACCACTTTATGCCTCTTACGACATGCATAGTGCTAGTACTATTTGCTTTTACTATTAAACACCACAATGTGCTGATCACAGTCTTTTATAAACGAAGAAACAGAAACACAGATATGTATGTTATTGTCAACAGATGGGGTAGAACATAATGTCAGTGAACCGCGAGACAGGAAGCAGTCGGGCATGATATTTTCACGCAGTCTGCAGCAGCAGTCTCCACTTTTTTAGGTGTCTTCTCCTGTGACAGTATGACAAGATTAACACCCTCCGTACCTCCCACGACCTCTCTTCTAACGTAACAAAATGTGATCAACAAAGAAGGACAGAAAGAAAACGCCCCAGTACTGTTAACAATAACTTGTAGAAAAACACACACAATTTAGTTGTTAAACAACAAAATAAACAATCTCAGACAACTCCTAATTAACTGCCCGGATATAAACGTGATGGTTCAACCTGTTTCCTCTTCAGGATATCTGTTATTTTTGTCGGATGTTAGATAAGGAACAACAGAGATCACTCTCCACATGGAGCTTGCAGAGCTGTTTTGTTTTCATGACTATTACATTTTATAATGTAAAGAAAAGTCACGTTGCATGCCACTCTGGTTCTCATTGTTACATTACATGTTCAGTATAGTTTATCCCCCCCCCCCCCCGACCTCAGTCCCCCAATCCCTTTTCCGTTCTCTATTTATTGCCATAATTTCTGTTTATTCATCCATTTATTTTTAATTAAGTCATAAATTGTTTCCTTCACTAATCAAGATAGTAAATAATTATTTCGTAAACAAATCAGGAATTCACTCATTCACGTAAAAAAAAAAAAAAAGGAAAGGTACCCTTTCCCACGCATTCAAGCGTGTTATGCATATAGGGTATGACCTGGGTCGGCAAATCGCGACTCGCCAACCCATGCGGCTCTTTAGCCACCTCAGTTTGGCTCGGCCAGTCGGCCACAAATCGGTTCTGACTCCGAAAAACATGGTTCTTGACAGATTCTTGAATACAAGTCCTGTTGCTAATTTTGTGTCTGTTTCGAATAAAGAGTTTGCCAACTACTGGGCTAGCCTATAATTTTTTGACCCATCAGCACTCGATAAGTGTTAGGGTCAATATCAAACCTGTCACTTTTGCTTTCCCTGACATTTCCTTGTACCCATTTCAGGCTGTGTCGACCTGGCAGCCAAGGTCATTTCTGAAAAAGAAAAAAAAAAAATTCCGGCTGCATCAGGAACTGAACACACACTGCACCGTGACGGCTCCTAATTATTCGCGTATCAAGTTATTCATTATATATATGACAGGAGTTAGGTCAGACGAAGAATGTGAATACTGTTTGTGTAGTGGCGCAAGGGAAAGCAAAATCGACATCTGGTGACTTTCGCCCGAGATTCAAAGACCCATAAATGCCGGGCGAGACAAATATAACCCGATGGGTTGGTGACTGGGTCACTACAATGTCAGCCTCTGGAAGGAGACAGACCCAGGGTACGTTAGAGATACTTACAGGTGGCTGAGGCATGTGAGGACTGCAAATCTATGAGAATGGCCGATGTACAGTGAGGTCAGTGTGCAAACATAGGTTAGACAGAAAGAGAGACAGACAGATATACATATATCTATATTGACAGACAGAAAGACAGACAGATCGCCACATAAAGTATAGTTTAACAGGATAAATGTACAATGATTCTCTTGGCTCTTCTCAGACACAAACACACATACATACATATATACAGACAGACAGACAGACAGACAGACAGACAGACAGACAGACAGACAGACAGACAGACAGACAGACAGACAGACAGACAGACAGACAGACAGACAGACAGACAGACAGACAGACAGACAGACAGACAGACAGACAGACAGACAGTCAGACATACGTGCATATATACAGACAGACATACATACACACACACATACATACATACATACATACATACATACATACATACATACATACATACATACATACATACATACATACATACATACATACATACATACATACATACATACATACATACATACATACATACATACATACATACATACATACATACATACATACATACATACATACATACATACATACATACATACATACATACATACATACATACATACATACATACATACATACATACATACATACATACATACATACATACATACATACATACATACATACATACATACATACATACATACATACATACATACATACATACATACATACATACATACATACATACATACATACATACATACATACATACATGCATGCATGCATGCATGCATGCATGCATGCATGCATGCATGCATGCATGCATGCATACATACATCCATACATACATACATACATACATACATACATACATACATACATACATACATACATACATACATACATACATACATACATACATACATACATACATACATACATACATACATACATACATACATACATACATACATACATACATACATACATACATACATACATACATACATACATACATACATACATACATACATACATACATACATACATACATACATACATACATACATACATACATACATACATACATACATACATACATACATACATACATACATACATACATACATACATACATACATACATACATACATACATACATACATACATGGAGAAAGAAACCTGAAAAATTCATTTCACTACAAATAGCAGGAACTAACAATAAATAGAAAAACTAGTAATACATAAACACACACATACCACTGACAGATAAAAAAACGGCATCTGAAACCTGGAGAATGACATTACATATACTCCGCTGAAGATGAATGCGTTAGCTGTTAGTATTTGTCGTATTGTTAGCCGTCTTGACACTGTCACCTTCTGCCTCAAAATAAACGCAGTTTTTGTTGACGAATTCGTTTTTCTGGTTTTTGTGTACATTTTACTACAAGTGAACTAAAAATGTCAAGGTATATCGGGTCTACGTGAAACGCAAAGAGAAGGTATACTTGTTTTTCTAGTTTGTGCAGTTACCTGCATTATCCAGCCAGATGAGAATTGCTTTCTCTTAATTAAATTCATAGTAGTTTGTTAAGTGAATTACGTCATTCAGAATGCGGTCATGGTGTGAACCGTATAATTCACTGTGTTTATAGTGGGAATTTTAAAATATACTATTTTCAAGTTGGAAAGTATACAGTTGACTGCTTTTTCGCATTTAAATCTTATTATTTAATGGGTTTAAAATGAGGACTGTGCAGTTCACAGTCTAAACATGTGATCTGCTGTGTTCACGATCGGGACTATCAACTTGACTGTGTTCTGTGTGTAAAACATATGACTAACACACATGTCGTTATTTTGTGTGGGTTCCGGTGCCATATTTTGACTGCTTCGCTGTGGCGCGACTTTGCCCTCATGGCATAAACCGTGTTAAACAGTTATCTCTCTAGTGGCCGGCGTCTTTGGCTTAAGCCTTGTGGAAGCTCGCGATTCGAACGATGGATGATTTGGCGTTGATACTGTTATCAAGAGCCATCCGTTTAGAAAGTGACGGCAAACTACTGAACGTAGCAATCAAAACAGTCAACAAATGCTTGGGTTAGTTCTGCAACGTCCTCGTTTACTTCTCTTATTAATCAAGTAAAGGTTTGTCAATTGGATAGATGTCAACAACTTTGCAGAGAGGTACAGTCCCAACAAAGCCCAAAGAAAGAAAATTCTTTCATGTTCTCGAATGACAAGCAATGTCACATTTTAGAAACATCATTACAAGAAGGCAGAAGCGAAGTTCTTTGGACAGATGTTTACTCAAAGTCAAACATGGTGAGCTTCAGCTATACCCAGGTAGGGAAAAGAGACAATAAGCAGTGTTCAATTTGTTTTATACAACCTTTTCAGCGCATAATATGAAAACAACAATAGCATTTTCTTCTTCATCATTGAAACGGTTTAATCATTATCTTTTTATTTCTCATGGGACACATCGTTTCGTATTCGTCCTTTTTTTTTAATGGCATGCGCCCAATGATCTTGAACAAAATGTGTGCTGTTTTAAGGAACCAATGTATTTTCACGCCCTCGCAGCATCACTGTGTTTGTCTCTCGGACCCCACCCCCCTCAAACAGTCACTTATTTGTTGTCTTCACAAGTTATGGTGCTATAGTTATTACAGTGACTACTACTGAAGTCAGTGGCCCTGATTTGAAAACCAGTGGTGTTTGGATTCGATTTGTATGACTATGAATCAGCAAACAAAGAAAAACTAGGAAGTAGCCCAATACACCTTTACAGTAATACATCTGAAAGAGACATGCTGAATGTAGCAGTTTAAGTTCTCGTCTGTAAACACGGTTGCAACTCGTGTGCATTCTGAATACAACTTGGCAAGGAGAGGAATGGGTCAAAGTGTCGAAGCCACACCAGACTTGTGAAGGGTTCTAATCACACTGAACCTGGAGTGCATGGTCTGATCAGTCAGAACTACAGAATCAGAATTTTAACAACTGATTCATTACAATTTACACCTATGGGATGTGATTGTCTAGAAAGATTTCTCTGTGTTGAGAGACACCAGAAATGGCCTAGGGGTTCATAGCACAAGCGAATGGGCGTCGAGTGGTGCAGCAAAGTCTAGTATATGCTAGAAAAACATAATGGGCGTGGAGGCGGTCACTGCAGCTTTCCGCTGGCTTGGGAATCAGCTTACACACGTGTCGTGATTATAAGAGACTCACGGAGCATGTTTACAAAGGTTGAGACAGGTATGCTCCGAGCAGAGTGGCAAGCATCGCTTTAGAGGTTCCGGGCAGTTAACGTCTTCTAGATTCTGGTTTTCTCCAGATGATGCCTGTGTTGGGAAACGAACATGCAAAAGAATTAGGTGGCTATGAACCACATATGGGTAAAGTGATACATGACGTGACACGTTAGTATTAAGAAATCTTTAGAAACCTAAACATGCGGGGGGATAAACAGATCATAACCATCTAAACAGAATGGTACAACTAGTGGTGATCAATGGATTAGGCCGACGCTCAAAATTCAGGGGAGGGACGAAACGGATAGACAATCAAACTGTTACTGATCGGTAGGAAGTGGAACTCTGCGCTTGCTGTTGAATATGGGGACGTCGTGACCGCTCTCATGCCGGTTCTTAACTCGTAACTCAGATGTTTTAACAGAAGACAGAGTACACTGCAAGACTAATTACCGACGTCACAAGGATGAAATCTACATTTTTTGTCCACTTCCGTGTCGAATAGGAACCTCGGTAATTGTTGTAAGATAAAATAAGATAAATGGAGCAGGAGACAATGGGTGACAAATAAGTGAAGGGTTAGAGTGACTGATATATTGGTTTGTGTAGGTATCATCATGACAATGTGAAAAAGCAGAGAAATATACAAAGGTTGTTGTATTATCCTGAGTGTCTCCGTGTTATACGAGGACCTGTGGCACTGTTTAAAGACTGCTTATACTGTCCGGTGAGTGAGTGTGCTTTCTGATGTTTGGTCGGGATGACCAGGCAGTAGGTGTACTGAGCTTTTATGGTGAGTGCTTGGGCTGTTTCTTGAATGACCGTGGTGAGATACTAAGCAGTTGCTGAGTGCCTGAGTCACTTAAACCATCTTCGTTCTTCTTCTTCTTTTGTACCACTGCTTTTGTTGTAGAGCTTCATAGAGAGGAGTTTGGAGTGACCAGATTGCAGTTACGTTGTAATCTCGACTATGACGATAACTACTACTTCTTATACTTCAAGGAGTTGAGCTTAAAAACAATACGTACTTAGGTCTGAAGAACTTCAGCAGAGATATTAAGGGGCAGAAATAGTTAGAATGATAATTCAGAAAGAAAAAAAAAATATCATTAGGACATCAGTCTGTAATAGAAGACAGCACAGTCATTATTTTATTTTCGGAATGCCAAGACCCGTAGGCAAAGTTGTTTGGTACTAAAAGGTTTGAGTTCATTCTCTTCTTCTTCGTATTCAGAAGCTCTAAACAGTGGCGGAACGTTCTGGTTGTTCATCCAGTTCTGGACTTTGATCTTGTTGCAGAATATGAGTTTCGCGTGCACAGCTGGTTTATCTTGCTTGTTTGCTACGACGCTGTTGGTTTCTGGCTTGTTAGGCAAATACACTCCGACTTCCAAAAAAAAAAACCTCCAAACTAGTAGACTTCTACGTCCTGTCTGTTGTGAAAAGGGTGTTTAAGGGGCATTCTTCTGTTATTATTACTTATTTTAAATAGTGTTTGAGGCAATTGTCGTGTAGTTGGTGTATGTTGTTTTATAGCTCAGTAACTTAATTGTGGAACAGAAATTAGACGTTGGCGAAAAGGAGTTCGTTCACATTTTCCTTGTCATTCCCAGCTGTAACAATACTTTTTTTTTTTTATTTTTTTTTTTACATTATCCAAAAATGTGATAAAAATCAAAGATGTAAAACATCTCCTGGTCTCACTCCTGATACTACTAGAAACCATTCTTTGAGGCCTGCCCTTTGTCCTGACATCACTTTTACTTTCACATGCGCTCTTTATGGCTCTTGTGCAGTCTAACAATGTTCATTTTATTTCTACAATTTTCCAGGACTTTACAAAGCAACTCTCTATTTACTTTATCAAAAGTCTTCACTTGATCTATAAGTGATCTATATTTGTCTTAGGGTAAATATAGGAACCGTGCACACTCTTCTGAATCCAAACACATTCAATACACTGTAACAATATGTATTTAATATTCTGGCTGTGTCTGAGCCTAGGGATTTAGATCCACATAGCCAGTACAGTGGCCACAGACTGTGCAGGTCATGCATTTTTTTTTAGCATAATACTTTTCCAAAACCTGTTTCTGCCTTTATATCCTCCAACGGGACATAGGCCCTTAATCAGCTCACGCAAAGTCGTTCTATCCTTTGCTATTCCTTACATCTCACCCCATATTCTCCCCATCTATTAAGTTTCCCTCTCTAGCTCCCTTCTCCGTGTGTGTTTTAGTCTTCTTGTATTTCTATGCGCCTGTGGGTTCCTGTGCAAAGATATTCCAGTAATATTGTTCTCAGGTTTTCTCAACGTGTGTCCTATCCGAAGCCAGCGTCTCTTGGTCCATTGGAGCTTGTTTAGTTCTCTCTTAGAGCTTTACATTAGTTATTTTATCATACCTTTTAATTCTTCTATGCTGCGCAGGGACCAGCTAATGGAAGTTTGTAGTTCCCAAAACCATAGTGAGTAAACAAAGTGGTAAAAGACTCTTCTCAAGGACCCTAGGTCAAATTTGAAAAATAAAATCTAAATATATGAAGATTCAAACCCAAGACCTTCGTGGTTACAGGCAAATACCCAGAATGCTACCATAGCTCCTAGAACTTTGGTAATGTTTCCATATGTTGCTGACCACAGCTCACTAGAGCATTATAGAAAGCTTAAGCCGGCCGTGTTACTGACCTACTCACATCAAGTTTCGCCTTGTGGATACAGCACAGTGTTCTCAAACTGTCTTAACATAGAAATGTTTTTTTTATGTGACAAACCGGAAGAGTGAGAAAGAGAGGGGGGGGGGGGGGGTAGACAAAGACAGAAGAAGATAAATAGATGGAAAGAGACAGTGAGAGACGAAGAAGAATGCAGAGAGGGGACGAGGAAGAGATGAAGAGAGCAGTGGAGAGATTTAGAGGAGAGACTGAGAGAGAGAGAGAAGAGAGCCAGAGAGCGATAGAGAAAAGGGGGTGGGGGGGGGAGAGATGTGGATAGTTCAGCACCTGGGCAGCTCATAATTATGTGAGTGATCACAAAATCATTACTCAATAGAACACAGCTCTCTCAGTTGAAGAAACAAGAGAGAGCTCCAACAGCCAGCGACTCCCTTTTTGAAAATGAATTTAGCATGGATGAATTAGAGCAAGCCCTGAAGAAATTAAAACCTAGAAAATCTCCAGGCCCAGATAAGATCCACAACGAAATGCTGCTACATCTTGGCCGGTCTGGGAGAGAAGTAGTTCTCAGGCTTATTAATAAAACTTGGAGGTCAAGCAAACTTCCAAGGGCATGGAGGAATGCATATATCGTCCCAGTCCTTAAAACCAAAAAGCCTCCAGATGACCCCAAAAGCTACCGCCCGATATCCTTAACATCATGCTTGGGCAAAGTTGCAGAAAGAATGATAAACAGGCGCTTATATTGGTTCCTTGAGAGTTCTGGTGTTCTATGCCATGAACAGGCAGGCTTCAGAACCAACAGCTGCACAGAAGACCAGCTGTTCAGACAGACACAAAGAATACATGATGGCTTCCAGAATAAGAAACACACAGTGGCAGTCTTTGTCGACCTCCAGCAGGCCTATGACAGAGTATGGAGAAAAGATCTCCTGATGAAGATGATGAGCATAGGAATACATGGCAGATTGTATAACTGGGTGAAATACTTCCTGATAGATAGAACAATCCAGACTAAGATGCACAACGCAATCTCTTCTAAAGAAGTCTTGGAGGAGGGCTTGCCACAAGGCTCATCATTGAGCTGTACACTATTCCTAATCTTTATCAATGACCTGCCAGAACAAATCAAGGCCGAAAAAGCCTTGTACGCTGATGACCTAGCAATATGGCAGAGTCATGAAAATGTGGAAAGTGGAGCCCAAAGACTGAATGGAGACCTTAGAAGACTGCATGATTACTGCCAAAGATGGAAACTCAAGATTAACTGTGCAAAGACGGTCTACACAATCTTTACCAAAAGCCACCAAGTAGCAAGGAAGAATATTAACCTGAGGTTAGACAAACACCAAGTGATGAAAGAAGAGCATCCCACATACCTTGGAGTCACACTTGACCCGCAGCTCAGCCTCAAGAACCATATTGAAAACATCAGGAATAAGGCATTGAGGCGGTTACAGTTATTAAAGAGACTTGCAGGTACATCATGGGGATCAGATAAGGAAACTCTGAGGGGCTTATACCTAGGATATGTTCGCTCTGTGATAGAGTACAACAACTCACTGCTTACAACTTGTTCCAAAACTAACCTAGAGACTCTTGACAGAGTACAAAATAATGCCCTCCGATTAATCTGCGGAGCTATGCAGTCTACACCAACTGCTGCATGTGAAATCCATACAAATGTGGAACCCCTCGGGTTGCGGAGAGAAAAAGCTACTTTAGAAATTTATGAAAGATGCGTTAGGAAAAATCGTAACCATCCTAATAGACATCTTGTAGAAAACTGGGAATCCAAACAAAGAATAAAGCACAAATCGGTTTTACACTGTGTTAATGAAATTCAGGACAGATACCACCTCCCAGAAAGACGTCAAGGAATTCAGAATGTTGCAAATAACCTACCACCACTAGCTCGCTTTAAAGCTCCAGAAGTCCAAACTAAATTGGTAGGCGAGGAAACCAAACAGTCCGACCCAATCGCTCTTATGAACTCATCACTAAAGACCGTTGATTCTTACCCCCAAGAATGGATACATGTCTATACTGATGGATCAGCATTTAAAGCTACCATTAAAGCAGGTTACGGAATCTACATAGGTTATCCCGATGGATCTGTTGAAGAGATTTTTGATGCATGCGGGGAATTCTGTTCAAACTATGAAGCTGAAATAATTGCACTGGAAACAGCAGTATACCACCTAAAGACTGTAATGGATGTTTACCCCTCAAAGGTCCAAAATATTGTCATCTTCACAGATTCAATGTCTGCCCTTCAAGCTCTGGAGGGCAATGAACGCTGCAGAACTGACATAGCCAAGATAATCCTGGATGCCGATCAGCTTATTACCTCATACAACATCAAAATAGTGATGCAGTGGATTCCAGGTCACTCCGGCACACCAGGTAATGACAGAGCTGACAGATTGGCAAAGAAAGGAGCAACACAAGAACAACCACATACAGCGACAACCCTCCAGACAGCAAAAACACTGATAAGAGCTATAAACAAAGAGACTTGGTTGAACAGATGGGCCATGGGAGACACTGGAAGAGAGGTTTATAGACATATGTCTGGCCCTGATCCTAATGACAGCAATTAACCATCTAACAAGAAGGGACCAGGCCACCATCTTCAGACTTAGAACGCAACATACTCCACTCAATGGACACCTAAACAGAATACAGCCACAACACTCCCCAGAGTGCCAGCTATGTAACTACCCCTACGAAACTGTTGAACACCATCTCTTTGAGTGCCCCAAACTCAGTGAGACAAGAAGAACGCTACTCCCTCCGAGACCAGACAAGTGGAACACCTTGTACGGAGGAAAAGAACAGCTTGTGAAAACATGCAAATTCCACTACATGGCATTGGGCCAAAGGGCGAAAGCTCATGCGCCGCTGGATCGATAACAACAACAACAACAACATCACAAAATCATTAGGAAAAAAAAACTGGTTCACAGTGAGAATTCGAGACTCAAGCCTCCATACTCCATATTTCAGTCGGCCTTATTTCCCAAAACGGTTTTCTGCAATGAATCGAACACACAGCCACGAAGCCGACATGCAAGCAATTAAGCTAATCCCCGACCACGATCCCCATTACCACCCTTGAAACTATTTTCATTCGAATCCTCTTTGATATTATTATAATTCTAGAAGTGTTTCTTTTTAAAGAATGCTTTTAAAAGCATCGGATGTCTTCAACAACGCACGACCAAGTCTATACTTGCACACAGTGGGAGGAACCATTAATAGCAGACCTGAATCTCATTTATTATGCCACAATAAATGGCCTGCACAGCAGGTTGTCCATTGAATGACGCAACCAAAACAGCCATTTTTGCCCAGCTGTCTTACCTCACTCATTCATTATGACGTCAGGGTTAGGACACTTTACACAAGCTGTCTTCAGAAAGTCGGCTGACACTTTGAATACAGTGTCAAACCTGTCGACCTACCGCGTCCTTGCATTGGTAAACCAGAGCTCGTGTGTGGATATCTGTTTTACGTTTCCTATATTTTTTCAAGCTTGTGAAACAAACCTGAGAAACGGAAGAATAAACTGGTATTAGAATCTTGGTTTGAATGTCTATTTTATAACTCTTGGAATCCCTTAAAATTTCGGTGAATATAACCAAGCGAGAAAATAAGCCTAAAGAGATACAGTTATAATCTATCGTCCTTTTCAGGATACAATTTGTTATTCGAAGCTCCACCCTGGCTTTTGCCAGGAGCCGCAATATAGGCAGGCCATAAATATGGCCAATTTTCTGAACGCGGTTTCTGGGACCTCTCAACGGCAATCCTCATCCCCGTGGTGGCACTTTGTGTCATCGGGTGTTTATCGCTTGTGTGATGTCCTGGTGGGGTAGAAAGTCAGTCAGTCAGTTAAGCCTAAAGAAACAAAATGCCGTTTCATTTTGATAGAAGCAACATGGAATACGCTGCACTTTTTATTTAGCCAGGTTTTGTAAGCATACGATGGTCAAATGGTTTAAAAAAAAAAAAAAAGAAGAATTATATATAACTCTGTATAAGTTAAATAGTAAACACAGACAATAGCAGAAGAGAATGAAAGACAAATAAATAGGTATAAAAGCCCTCTTCATGTGTATTCTGTATACTTACATACTTGTATAAACTACTGGACGTAAATTTGCCTAGAGAAACCACACAACAGCCAGGGGCAGCTGGGGTTGGTTCTGCAACGTCCTGTAAAGGATACGCAACCAACTAATAACACACTTGTATAAAGGCATAATTTTCTGTGGACAGTACAGTTCACTTCCGCAGGTCTGTGTATGGTTTACTACAATAGCCTTCGTCTAAACAGACATATCCGGTCCTGCTTGTTAGCTGGGAGAGAGGTTTTACGGCGCCTCTTACTCGCCAAAGGACATGTCCTTGAGATTTGAACAAGGCCGTCTCGACGCCTGGGCTCGTTCGGCACTTGCCCTGGGTCTCACAAGCATAAGGGCCCCATTCTAATCAGTGTATGTCAAGTGACTTGCAATTTAAAAAAAAAATATATGTGACGTTAAAATTATTTCTATGTTATATAAAATCGAGATTTTATACCCCCACTCCCCTTTCCCCCGCCCTTTCTATCGCCCCTTTCTCCTACCAGTTGTTAAAGTGCTAATAGAATAAATAATTTTTAATATTATCGACCATTTATCTTTTATTTCTGTGCTTGGAGGGAGTGACTGTGGCAAAGTAAAGGCGGCCGGTGTGATGCTGACCACATCGCCTATCTAGTGCCGTTGGTCTATAAAATATAGGTCTAGCCCTATATGCCCTATACGTCTTAAGGCGTGGACAAGGGTCCTTTACGTTTTTTGTTAACCTGTGCATGACTGTCGTAGGGGTCGCAATAGGCTGGTTTGCCCAGGGGCCCTTAGAGCTGTTAAGAAGACCCCTAATATTTTTAGAGCGATTACAACAGTTAGCTGGCCCCAATGATCAACACCTGATGTTTTTAGTCCTTAATCATGATATTCGCAGCTAACCGCTATATCTGGAGGCCACCCCAACATCCGTTACCTGGAGGACGCGCCTGATAGTAGGACATGCTCCCACCTCAGTAACTTGTAACTCTGGAACCCAGAGTTAAACTAAATGCCTCACAGCAGCGGTTCTCAACCTGCCAGTCGCGACCCTTTTTTGGGTCGAACGACTCTTTCACAAGGGTCGCATTAGACAATCAGATAACACATATCCATTGTAGTTTGAAAAAAAAAATTAGGTGTGGGTCGCCACAACATGAGGGAACTGTTTTTAAGGGTCGCAGATTAAAAAGTTTGAGAGCCATTACCTTACAGCATAAAAAGGTGACGTAAGGAAACGCTTCTGCGTTGCCGACGCGCTTCGTAGTGCTGGGGTGCCTGGTTCGAATCCAGCCTCGGACGATTTGTCTTGCGTTGGTGCCGCGGTGCTGACCGATCAATATGCAGTGGCAAACTACTGAACGTAATATATCACTGGAAAAACTACAAAAGCGAAAAAAAAAATTGGGGTTGGTTCTGCAACGTCCTGTAAAGGATACACAACAAACTAAACAGTTATCAGGCTACTTCACATCATTACTGCAGTAGCCAGCAAGCCAATGTCATATATATAATAAACAATTGGATAATGCACTCATTGGCACCTAAAGAAAGAAATATAAGGATAGGACAAACAAGACAATTTAAAAATCGAAACCGATAGTTACCATGCCAGGAATCGTGCCTATCACCTTCAAGAAGTGAAAGCGCCACGCTAAAAACAAAAGTGTTATTTATGAAGTCACCGCTCGATTCCCGGTATGGTAACTGTGCTTTCGATTTTTATGTTGTCTCGTGTGTTCTTTTATTTTTCTTTCTAGGGTCTAAGTGGTTTCCCTTTCGTTTTCTGTGTATTATCTGCTGTCACTGACTGGTCTGTTTTATGTGTATTACTTGCTGTCACTGACTGGTCTGTTTTCTGTCTATTACCTAATGTTACTGACTTGTCTGTTTTCTGTGTATTACCTAATGTCACTGACTGGTCTGTTTTATGTGTATTACCTAATGTCACTGACTGGTCTGTTTTCTGTGTATTACCTAATGTTACTGACTGGTCTGTTTTCTGTGTATTACCTAATTACACTGATTGGTCTGTTTTCTGTCTATTACCTAATGTTACTGACTTGTCTGTTTTCTGTGTATTACCTAATGTCACTGACTGGTCTGTTTTATGTGTATTACCTAATGTCACTGACTGGTCTGTTTTTTGTGTATTACCTGCTGTCATTGAATGGTCTGT
Organism: Candidula unifasciata; assembly: GCA_905116865.2. Classification (NCBI taxonomy): domain Eukaryota; kingdom Metazoa; phylum Mollusca; class Gastropoda; order Stylommatophora; family Geomitridae; genus Candidula; species Candidula unifasciata. The sequence goes on along the minus strand of CAJHNH020000990.1, from coordinate 315,561 downwards.
TTTCTGCTGGTGCCAAAATATCAAAATTTTAACGAATGAAAATATAATAAACACCACGTGGCCGCCTTTTCTTCCGATAGAATTTCTAGTTTTTATTTCAGTCTGATCAGTTATTTTAAAAATGAGTCGTGACTTGGATTGGCATTCAAGGTGATCAGGGTGGCATGTAATAGTAATGGAAATAGTTATTTTGGTGTCTTTGTCATCCCTCTTTAAGTAGGCAATTTTTCGTTATTTCGAAGCCCTACCCTGGCTGTTTCCAGGGGCCGCAATTATAGCCTTTTGATTAAACCCGGTTTCCAGGACCTCTTTACGGGTGATTCTCATCCGCATGGTGGCACTTTGTGTCACTGGCTGTTTATCGCTCTGTAGGATGTCCTGATGGGATAAAATTTACTTACCTTCTTACTTATCAAAATGAATGCCCAAGATTGTTTTAATGAGGTAGGCAACAGCAGTGACATTAGCGAATGGTATAATTTCTTTATTTCGCATTCTCAAACAGCTTCATTCTCAGATAGTTATATTCTCAGACAGCTTCAGGTCAAACCGAAGAGTTAATTTAGAGCGTCAAATAATTAAGTAAAGATCCTTCTCCCCGCCATAATGCACATTGGGCACACATTATATAGAGCAATCAACACTCGGTAGGTAATGTGGTCAACATCACGCCAGTCGAATTTACTTCCCAGAACTATACTTGGTACCTATTTAAGGCTGGGTCGACCTGGGACATACCCCCTATGAGGACAATTTCCCGCACAGGTGGTGTGATTTTCTCTGTGTTGAGAGGCAGACGAAGCTTATGATATGACACCACAAAATCTAGTCTGAGAATGAGGCGGAGGCAGTCACTGCAGCCTTTCGCTGGCTTGAGAATCAGCAGTACCTATATGTCGTCACTGAAACCGACTCACGGAGTATGTTGAGATAGGTGGAGACCTGTATGCTTCGTGAAGAGTGGCAAGCATCGCTTCAGAGGTCCCGGGTAGTTAGCGTTCTTTGAATATTTTTGCTAGGATATGCCGTTGTATTTGGAAATGAGCGAGTAGATAGATTGGATGTTTCTGCACAACCTGGTGGTAAATTGGTGCATGACAAGCTAGATGTTGTAAGGGTCCCTTGGGAGCGAGTGAACAGTGAGGAAGCACGGATGGATCATCATGGTCTGAAGAGAATGACACTGAGAGCAGTGACCAGGGGATCGGTTTGATGATCAGCACAAGGGAAAGGTGAGACGGATATACAATCAGACTGACATTGGCACCACTGGAAATGGAACTGTGCTGAAGATTGAAATGTGCCGAGTTCTGTGATGTCGATTCCTAATTAAACATTAAACATTTCTGACGCTTTCTACAAGTCAGATAATTTAAAGCCCAAAGGCGATAAACGTCACAGAACTGTAAAATCGGCACTGGAACTTCGCGTCTGCCAAGCAGCAATAGTACCGCAGCCGGGACTAACTGAGCACTGATCAAGTGCTTGGATTCATGCATGAAAACTATTCTTTTGGTCCCGTGTGAATTCCCCTTTTGCACCACCTGCCGGGACTCTTCATCAGAGCAACAAGTCTTTCCTTTCAGTTATTCTTTGAGTTTTCAAAACATGAGTATGTCACTTATGAAGCCCGCGGTATTTCTCAACATCAAGAATTTTCTTTGCAGTCTATTCTTGTCAACTCAGATAAGAAAGAGTCCTTAAAAGCAATAATGCCAGTCTCGATGTGCGGAAGTGGACAGTCAGTGGCTTAGTGACAGATAATGGGAGCCTGTAGAGAAGTGCTTTTATAGAAAAAGGATGAAAACATAATGGAAGCCTATTGACAAAGTCTGTGACCTTTGAAGACAAAGTCCATCTACCTCAGAAGCGAGGAACCAATAGTCTGCATACAAATATGCCAAATACGTGAAATATGTATGAATGCGAAATTCAAGTTCTTGAACAAAAGTAAATTACAGAAGTGGACAAGAACTAAAACTTTTCTCCAGAGTTTACAGCCAGTGAATGCAAAAATAAACAAAGTTAAAAAAAAGCGTGATGAAGAGGTCTTGAAAGAATTAACTCACAAAAAGAGATGTTTACGTGTATCAGAAAGAGACAATCCAAAATCTTTGAGTACGTCGCCATAAGGGAGACACTGAAATACATTGTGACGAACAAGAAAGTCAGATGAAAACGGGACACGGTAAGACCAGTGGAATATACCTTGTTTAACAGTGTGTAGGCAACTGCGGCTTAGACGTGGCCAAGGCGTTTTGTCAATTCCGCGATGTCGGGTTCGATCCCAGATGCTAGGCGATTTGGCAGCAAACCGCCTTCTATTGATTTCAGTAGTGGTATCCAGAACCGGCCGTTTGGTGAGCGACGACACACTACTGACTGTCAAACACACACACACACACAAAAGGCTGGAATTGGTTCTGCAACGTACGGTTCAATGTTGAATATTAAATTAATGATCGAATCATAGCACTCGGTACACTCCCATAAACACCCAGTCCTCATCTTCAGCAGCAAGCGAAGAGTTCCATTTCTAATAGTATCAGTAACTGAAATTATATTATTGTATATCCGTCTCGCCTTTCCTCTGAGTGCTGAGCGTGGGACAGATCCCCCGGTAACTCTCAGCCGCGCCACTCTCCTGAGATGGTAATGATATAAGTTCAGTGTACAGTTAAGGACACGCAACTTTAAACTACCAGTTACTGTCTTTATTTTAGCACTACTGCAGTGTGGGCAAGGGGGTATTTGAGACTGAGGAATTACGGTCGCATGGCTAGTGCTATCGCCACGACTGTGCAGGTGATAATTTTATTTTGCCCCCGACAACAACAACAACAAAACACCAGCCTTACCGAGGATTCGATCCAATAATGATAATAATAATAATAATAATAATAATAATAATAATGATAATAATAATAATAATAATAATAATAATAATAATAATAATATTAATGTTGGGCATTTAAATAGGGCTAAAGCCTCTTAAGCCTCTAAATATTTCTTTTAAGAGTAGGCGGCGTGCCTAATTTACTGTTTTCAAGCTGCATAAATTAGCTACACACCTGCTACCTAAGATTGTTATAGCTGGCCGATGTGGTCAACCTTGCGCCTGCAGCACCCCAGTGCAAAATCCCAGTGCTAGATCCCAGTGCAAAATCCCAGTGCAATAGGTGGCACCCATTTTAGACTGAGTCGACCTTGAAACCAAGTTCAGCATTGAAAAAAAAATAAGTAAGTTTACTGATTTGAACTCCAGACCGTCATACCGACAGGAGAGCGTCTAGCCACTAAGTCACAGCAGTTCACATTATTATAAAAGCCGTGGCATTGGTAATCACACCTGTCGACAAACCTGTGTGTTATGCACTACTTTGTTTTTTTTAAACACATATACAGTAGAACCTCGCTTAACGAGCACCTCTCATAACAAGTAATTCGTATAACGAGCAAAACAAATTGTAAAAGAATGACTCGCTTAACGAGCGACGTTTCGCATAACGAGTGGAGAGGAGAGGGGAAGTCCCGAATTGTGCGCATGTTACATCAGTCTGTGTTTAGCAATCGTTCCAGTAGCATCGTAGTGTCGCTTGTGATCACACATTTTCTCAAACTTGTGTTATATTGTGATATATGTACATGTATCCTCCAGGCCTACAACATGACCTCCCTGAAGAATTTAAGTTCATCAAGATCCAGCTTCTGCCTCCCAACACCACTCCGTTACTCCAGGCCAAGGACCAGCAAGTTATTTCTAATTTTAAGAAGCTCTACACTAAAGCACTCTTTGAGCATTGTTTTCAGGTGAGGAAGAGCACAGCCAAGAGCTGCCACCTAAGAGCTGATGGAGTTGCATTGTGTTTCACAGCAAGAAGTTTTTGAGGAAAGTCTGTCAGAGAAGGAGGTGTAATTAACAGAAAAGCAACAATTTTCTGGCGAAATAAGAGAAATGCTGAAAGCATGGCAAACTGTTGCATCTTACATTGAGAAGCATCATCCTAATAAGGAAGTGGCTATGCGCGTTGCAAATTTATTTAATGATAATGCTGTGTCGCATTTTCGCCAAATTTTGAAGCGTCGGCGAAAACAAATGTCTCTGGACATCTATCCAGTTAATTAAAAAAAAAGTATCTATGTATCATAATTATTTCGACTTTTTTTTCTCTGTAGAACGAATTAGCATTCCAGGTGGGTTCGTTTCGCAGTGGAAGAAAAGAGGAAGATGATTCACTTTCCTTGACAATATATAAATAATTTTCTTTGGATAAACGTTTTACCTAGCATTTTGTGAGTATTTTTTGTGTGTGACATGGAACGCATTATCGTATTTTACATTAATTAATATGAGAAAAATAGTTTCGCATAACGAGTGTTTCGCTTAACGAGTTTGATTCTGGAACGAATTATGCTCGTTAAGTGAGGTTCCACTGTATTCCTTTCTTCCCTGATACACTGTCACCGAAAAAAAAACACACACAGCTATAATTGCCTGAGAGGAGCGTTGGCCAAACGGTTAGAACGCTGGGCTCTCAAGCAGGACACCCAGGATCGAATCCTCGGTAAGGCTGGTGTTTTGTTGTTGTTGTTGTCGGGGGCAAAATAAAATTATCACCTGCACAGTCGTGGCGACAGCACTAGCCATGCGACCGTAATTCCTCAGTCTCAAATACCCCCTTGCCCACACTGGAGGGAAACCGATTTGGGGAGTTGTGGGAAAAGGGGGGGGGCACGATTAGCCTGAGATCCCAAGGTCCTATGGCTTTGAAGATCATTGTGTACTTTTTAAAATTACGAATAGCAGATTTGTTTAACAACTATGAAGCAGACGTATTGTCACTTTTTTTTTTTAACCTATAGATAGTATTTGTATATTCACTTTTTAAAAGCGGTGCAAAGTAGGTGCACAACTGCTTTTTAAAAACCCTCTATAGTCTCGTATTGTATGTATCTAGCGATTCAAATAATCTTTATTTAAATCTGAGAAGATTCCACTAAATTAATTTAACATTAGTGATTGCCCTTAAGTGTGCAAAGACAATAATGTAACTCTTAAATGAAAAATAACTTCCATGGATAAAAATAACTTTTATCATTCATCTTCGAAAACACTGAAATAACAGCGGAAATGGAAAATAACAAAGGTGTCTGCTCCTGTGTTTGTCATTGCTGATTTCGTTGATAACGAGAATAAGCGTAACGGTGCCATTGTGAACCAAGGTGGGCCAGGATGTGCGCTTGGGTGACGAGGAGTATTTATACCAAGAGACTCACCTGTTTAACGGTGTTTTGGCTGTGTTTAGACCGCGACCGTGAAAAGTACACATGGTAAAGTATTTTTAATTTGTGTCTATTTTTTTATTTTTTATTTTATTTATGTAACTGGATCAATATCTTAGTTTATAGAAGACTATGAATATATAACACATTTATTTTTAAGGCATCATTTTTTTGAAGTTCTGGTTCTATTATCTCATCTATTTTCATCATTGTCATTATTGACATCGTTATATTATCATTATCATAGCATCATTATCATCATCATCATATTCTATGTTGTTATTATTAACGTCGTTGTCATCATCAACAACCGTTACTTTTGCTGTTAAATATCATAATTTCAAGAAAAAGCCTTGCAATCCAGCGCCCGAAGGCTGAAACTGGCTACTCTTACTCCTCGTAGATGTATATCTGTAACCTCTTCAGTCCATCTCTTTGGACTCCCTCTTGCTTTCATATCAGATTGTCCTATGTGTATCGTTTGTGTTGGTAGCTCACGGTGAAGATGATGCAGCTACTAACACAGCTGTTTTACCTTCTGCTTCTGAATGAACTTAGTACAAGGTATTTTTCACCCAGTCTGTGTGATGGTATAGTTTCTCACTTCTTCTTCTTCTTCTTCTTCTTCTTCTTCTTCTTCTTCTTCTTCTTCTTCTTCTTCTTCTTCTTCTTCTTCTTCTTCTTCTTCCTCTTCTTCTTCCTCTTCTTCTTCCTCTTCTTCTTCTTTTACTTCTTTTTCTTCTTCTTCTTTTTCTCCTTCTTCTTCTTCTTCTTCTTTTTCTTCTTCTTCTTCTCCTTCTTCTTCTTCTCTTTCTTCTTCTTCTTTTTCGTCTTCTTTTTCTTCTTCTTTTTCTTCTTTTTTTTCATCTTCTTCTTCTTCTTCCTTCTTCTTCTTCCTTCTTCTTCTTCTTCTTCTTCTTCTTCTTCTTCTTCTTCTTCTTCTTCTTCTTCTTCTTCTTCTTCTTCTTCTTCTTCTTCTTCTTCTTCTTCTTCTTCTTCTTCTTCTTCTTCTTCATCTTCTTCTTCCTTCTTCTTCATCTTCTTCTTCTTCTTCTTCTTCTTCTTCTTCTTCTTCTTCTTCTTCTTCTTCTTCTTCTTCTTCTTCTTCTTCTTCTTCTTCTTCTTCTTCTTCTTCTTTGTTCACCGGCTGTGAATTCCGGCGAAAGGTTCCTGTAGTTCCTCCTATTGGATGTTTTGCTCTTACCTGGACCTGAGTTTTGCGTGTAAGTTCGTTTTACTGTCTTATTTGTTTGCCGTTCCCTGCCTCACTGGCAGATGTATTCTGACTTCGGAGGATGTTTCTCACTTGAACCATTAAGTTAGCCACTTTCCTCAGGCAACTATTCCAAGCTTCTTATTTTACATAGGCGGTTCTTTGACAATGTCTTTATGTGACAGTGGTACCACATTGTTGCTGTAATAACAGTGTTTATAATCTGTTTCTTGACAATCGCAATTATGTTTCAATGTCCTAATAATGGTATCTGTTGTTATATAAGTGCACTAGATCTTTGACAAAACGCATTTTTTTAAATACTCTATAGTTGCGTTATCCCACCGAATAAATTTTCTTTTATATATTATCTCATTCTTATTTTATCTGCGTCTCTGTCTGGCAGATACACACGAGCTCCGAAAGATACTACATGAAATTTCAACCCTCTGGCTGTATGCTGTGGGGATATCAGATGCATAAAACAAACGAACATAGGGATATCAGATGCATATAACAAACGAACATAGGGATATCAGAAACCAAATGACCACGTTTCTTTGGGCGTGGAAGAGACCTACATACATTATATGTATTGTAACGTGTAACGGCCTGTGTTATTAGATCAACAGTCGGCACACTGTATTACATCGCACGCATATCCGAAAGAAAACGTGGACCTAATACTGCCTCATCGCAATGACCATCATCTACCAGTACCGTGTTGCATCCACGTCGCTAGGAGGATTTCTCAAACTCTTACGAGCGTGGAAAGGCAGTGTGTACAAGCTACTGTATAAGGAGCTGATCATCTTCGTCAGTATGTACGCGGCCATCAGTCTCATCTACCGATTTGCTCTGACAGAGGATCAGAAATTGTAAGTAGGATATAGTTACGTAGATAGCTGGCTAGTGTATTTTGAGTTAGCTTAAAAAAAGTTAGTTGCGTTTCCTTTACAGGACGTTGCAGAACCAACCCCAGCATTGGCTGTTATGGTTTTGCTCAGTAGTTTGCCATTGCTTCTGGACGGTCAGCTTCTCGATACCACTGTCGAAACCAGCCCACGGCGCTAGTCTCGCAGCTGGGATGGAACCCAGCACCGATCACGTCACCCCTATTCCACCAAGTTTCGATTGGTCTACAAAATATAGGTCTAGCCCTATGTGCCCAGTACGACTGAAGTCGTGCAAACGCTCTTATACTTTATGTAAGTATATTTTATTACAGTTACTAAAGGCTCAGTGATTTGCGGGTTGCGGTCTCCGTGGGAAAAGAAGACTATTATAATGCGATCAATTGCTGTCATTAGCAGTATTAAAGATTCCTTTTCACACCTCTAGCCACATAGGGCATGTGGCAAGAGCATCCATATTTCAACAGACCAATCGGTTCCAGCTGGGTAATGTGGTCAGCATTACGCCGGCCGTCTTTACTTCCAAAATATATACATTCTGGTACCCACTTTAGGCTCAGTCGACCTGCGACGCCCCACATTAGAAGTATAATTTTTTTTTTTCTTAATTTAAGAAAATTAAAGAAAATAGTTTTAAAGGGTCGGGGGGGGGGGGGGGGGGGGTGGGGGGGGGTGGTGGGGGGTGGGGGGGGGGGGGTGGGGGGGGGGGTGTGGTGGGGGGGGGGGGGGGGGGGGGGGGGGGGGGGGGGGGGGGGGGGGGGGAATTTGAAGACAGTAAAAGAAAAAAGTTAAACATTCAGTAGGACTACTTCTAGTCTGACGCTGAAGATAACAGCTGTCACAGGGGCACTTGGATGTCTCGGCGGCGGGGGCGGGGGGGGGGGGGGGCATAAAGCAACTCGGACATTAAAAGTAGGGCTGTACCGACTAGTGATTTTAACTATTCGGCCGAATACGAATAGCTGGACCAACTATTCGGCCGTATACGATTACGAATATTGAATCATCATCATCAGGTGCTTTGTCGACTGGCGATTATGCCTGGCCACAGTCTGCGATCTCCTGCAGCATGTATAGGTTCGTGTGCTGACACACCTCCATGCCATGCAACAAGACTGTCAAGAATCTTCTCTCGTTGTCTTCCTCTATCCCTCCTTCCACATAGCTTTCCAGTGGTCCACACAAGTTCCATTTTCCCTCATCTTATAACATAGCCGAAAAATTATGACTGTCTCCTTCTGATGTCTGTGAGTTGTTGTCTTCGGGCTTCCGCCTCATTCAAAACCTCTTGGTTTTTTTTTTTTAAATTGTTTGGCCTGCCTACCGATTGTCCAGGACTCACAGCCATATGTTAAAACTGGATGTATGTAGCAAGCAAGAATTTATTTTCTAACCTCCAATGACAAAGATATATTGCATAAGATGTTCTTCATTTTATAAAATGCAGTTTTTGCCTGTCCTATTCTGTTTCTTATTTCAGTAATGCATCTTCCATCTGATGTTATCCATGTGCCCGGATACTTAAATTTATGTACTTGTCCCAAAATAAAGCTATTGACTTTTATTACACATTTACGAATAATTATTTTCTTTGATACCACCATTACTTCTGTCTTCCCACTATTCAGACTGAGGCCCATTTTTCCACTTTCGAATAGTGTATAAAATTGATCTAAACCAAAAAAAAATCCATCCATAATGTCAAATCTACGCTTGTCAGCATTAAGGCAGCTTCTTGTCCCACTGAAGGTATTTCCAGCTGTAATAATCAGACGTTCACTTGGTACGCTCGTAGGTGGTGTACAAAGATAACGCTTGACAGTATGAATCAAGATGGGAAATTTTGATATGTTTATTTTCGACCAGTCCAGAAACGGCTGTAAGGTAACCACTATTCGTATTCGGCCCGACCGCAACTATTTGGCCGAATACCGAATAGTTATTAGGTCCACTATTTGGCCCTGAAGCGAATACGAAGCGAATATTTGGTACAGCCCTAATTAAAAGTGACATGCTGATTAGGCATGCTTAAGAAGATCCAGACTGGCAAACTCATACTAGAATGGGTTGACAGAATCTAGAAATCCCGCCTCCAAAAGCTGTCTTGGCTGTACTAAGACTGTTTCCATCTGACGGGCCATGCTGCTATACGTTAACGCAGTGTTTCCCAAAATTTTCTTAGTCGCAGCGCCTTTTTTCATTTAATTTTTTTCCCCACGGCGCCATAACCAAAGTTAAGTATGACTATTCGTATGTAAAAGATTTTTTTTTTTTTAATGGGGGAATCTTAAAATATTTCGCGTCGCCCCTGTGAAGAGGTCGTGGCTCCCTGGGGCACCGCGGCGCACAGTTTGGGAATCACTGAGTTAACGTATCGTTAGATGGAGACTGTCTTGACTGTCCACCCAGGGGCACGCCGAGACAAAAGCAAATGTACGAGCCAGCAGATTGGTCTTGTCTGCATGAGTTTGTGGAGGAAGTTCGGACAGTGCAGACATACTGAAAGCTCTGCATTCCAGAGACATTGAGACAAAGGACTTGAGATGAAACTGTCTGTTGAAATTAATATTAAACGAGGACAAGCATATAGAAACCTGTTGCTTCATAAAGAAAGAAGTTATGCTAGTCAACTCCTACTGGGTGTATAGGGAACACGGAGATAACTGATGTGGCTGCTGAAGCGGAGGTCGGAGCATGAATGGGTCGGACCGATGTGCTAGAGTGTCTCTATCGTTAAGAAGAAGCAAATAAAAACTTTCGCAGGCGCTCTACACATTTTCATCATCATCATTTTTCTTTATGCCTATTGGCACAAGAGGCTTCAGCGAAGACTTTCCATGCTTTTCTGTCCTGTGCAATCGTCAGTGCAGTTTTCCATGGCAGAGATGCCGCATTCAGGTCATTCTCCATCGTTCGTCTCCATGTTGTTTTTGGACACCCCTTCTTTCTCTTTCCCTCTGGTGTCCATGTGAGAGCTGTTTTAGCAGGTAAATCAGGATTCATTCTCATAACGTGGCCAAGCCATTTCCATCTTCCCCTGGTAATCATACTGTCTAGAGTTTCTTGGTTTGTGACTTGAAGTAGTTGAGTGTTTAAGATTGCAGTTTACACATTCAATACCAATGATATCTTCCTCTTCTTCTTTCGATCGCTTGAAATAGATTATCTTTATCTGCAATGTCTCTAGTATGAACTTCACTGTCTTTTGGAATTCACTCAGTGGCCCGTAAAGCGTCAATTCACGATATAAAATTGCAGATGAAGTTTTTTAAGTAAATTATATAATCTCATGTGTTAAGCAAACTTTATGATAAATAATTGTTTGAGTAATTTTAATGCATTAGTTACTGTTTGTATGTTACATAAGGGCGTATGTTATAAACATTTTCTTGAATTCAATTTTTTTTTAAATTTTAATCTAATCTCTAATGGCAGCGATTGATTGCATTATTATATTCTTCATTTCACAGACAACACTTTTTGCCTCTCCTGTTCGGCTCTTTTGTTTCTATGATACATCTTCTTTGTAATGTATTAACGTGGATGATTACTTTTCAATACCACTTGTATCATTACTGTAGTCGTACCATTATCTAAGATGAGGTCAGTTTTGTCACCTTTAATACAGCCATTCATATCCTCTTCTGTAGTTATTTCTGATTTTCCCCTTGTGGGTTTCAGAGCCGCAGTGGGTATGGGGTGAGGAGGAGGAGGGGTATAGACTCACTATCTCCAAGAAGCATGCCGTAAGAGTCGACTGATAAGTGTTTACTTCGAATTCAGAGTGTATCTACCTGACATGCTAGAAATCAGCAGTTTTTATAAGCCAGATCTATCAAACGGATGCAAATGCAGAACTCCCGTTCTGAAAAAAAACCTTCAGTCTAGAAGTGGACGAGCAGCCATAACCTAATAAGGAACTTACAGCCGGTGAACGTAAAGAAAAAATAAAAAGATTTCTGAGTTCTTGCTCAAAAGACAGTGTCATCAGTATAACGTCATTTTGTAAGCACATTTTAAAAAAAATGTTATTCTAATTTTATTTACTTCAGTAGTGCATTCTCTTTAGCATTTATTACTCTGCTAGCAGCTTCCAGCCCTCCCCCCCCCCCCCCCCCCCCCCCGATCTTAATTTTTTCAATGTTAATATTTGTATTATTTATGTTAACTCTATAATATTGTGATTGTTGGACCTTTTGAATTATTTCATATATTACCCCTTTGGGCGGCGTCTGTGGCTTAGGCGTTGCGAGTCCGACTCGTAATCCATCGTACCGCGATCGAAACCCACTGCTGGCTGCGTGGATTTTTATCAAGGTACGGGACGTCGCAGGTCGACCCAGCGTAAAATGGGTACCAGGATGGGCTGTCCTGGGAAAGTAAAGACAGCCGGCGTAATGCTGGCCACATTACCCACCGAGTGCTAATGGTCTGTAAAAATATGGACGCTCTTCCCATATGCCCGATACGCCTAAAGGCGTGGAAAGGGATCTTTACTTTACTTTACTTATTACCTCTTTGACAGGGCACATTTCCCTAGCTGTTAAACATTTCTTCTTGGTGAAACCTTTCAGTCTTTCTAGAGAATTGTGTTTCCCTGAGCTATAGCGAGGCATGAAATCACAGATCGGGGCGTGTGTTATTGGCAAGACCCGCTTACACAATTATAGAATGAGATGTCAAAGATTGTCTAGAATACAATCTGGAAATAAAGTATACTATGTTCTTCAACATCTGCTAAAGTCAGTCTGTCTCGCAACACCAAGATCAAAGTATGTAAAACGTTAATAAGACCAGTCGTGTTATATGGCTTTGAAACATAGTGTACAACTAAAAGAGATGAAGCATCATTACACATTTTTGTAAACAAAGTATTACCATGAATCTTTTGACCTATCAAAGATGCAAACAGCCGGGAATGGAGAGTGAGAAGCAACAACGAAATGCATAAACTGTTTAAATCACCATTGATTATTGGCTTCATGAGAACTAATAGACTGAAATGGCTGTGAAATATTGAGAGAATGTCAGATGACCGAGAGGGGAAACCTATATACCCGAGGAAGCTGAAAGGTCGTAGAACACGAGGCAGACCAAGAAGACGATGAAGAGATGATGTCCAGACATACCTACGAACCCTTTTGTCACTAACTAGAAAGAGAAAGCCAACCATAGAAATGAGTGGAGGGAGGTGATATCTGCAGCAATGAATCTGAAGGGCTTGGAATGCTGAAGAAAAAGAAGAAGAAGAAGAAGTAAAAGAAGAAGAAGAAGAAGTAAAAGAAGAAGAAGAAGAAGTAAAAGAAGAAGAAGAAGAAGTAAAAGAAGAAGAAGATGTCAAAGATTATTCTTGCTCTAAGCTCTTAAACTATCAACAATCATTTTCTTCTTTAACTATATTTTCATCCTGATCCCTACCCCCCCCCCCTCCTTTCCCCCACCACCACACACCTCCTCCAGGAAACAATTGTTCCCAAGAATTCGCCTCCGTACCTGTATCGTTCATGTTCCGCTTGCACACACCTTAAGACAGTGCAGATCGATAAGGCGATCTTAGATGTGGCAATTTTCTATTATTAAGAATAGTTTAGTTATCGCCTGCAATTTTTCTTCCTTGAAATCATATCTGGATAAGAAGAATTTCCGATAAGAAGAACTGTCACACCGATGAGTTCTTTTTATCAGGTTGCACTGTTTGTCTCAAGAGACCGATTTCGACATCTATTATTTTCACCATTGAAGATGTCTTTAGTGGCTCAACCAATCCCCACCCCACTCTCTCTCTCTCTCTCTCTCTCTCTCTCTCTCTCTCTCTCTCTCTCTCTCTCTCTCTCTCTCTCTCTCCTCCCCCCCCCCCCCCTTCTGACATTTATTCTTCCATTTTTGGTTTAGAGTCTTCGAGGTCGTTGTACTGGAGCTCTTCAACGCCAGCTCAGCTATCCCGCTCTCCTTCGTCCTGGGCTTCTACGTAACTTTCATAGTTCAGAGATGGTGGCAACAGTTCAACAACGTCCCATGGCCTGACCGGTAAGTACTTGTCTGTTTGTCGTTTTCCTGCTTTTGTTATTGGTCAGTTCCACGATAATCTTAACACGTTACACATTAGCTCACTTCTGATTGGTCGACCAACAGTCAACCGACCTTCGCACACTGCTAGAGCGGTGTTCGGCAATGCCCTTCTTATCGCGTGTTGTATATTTAAACACGCCAGCGCTTTTAACACTACAAAAACATTTAGAAACTAACCCACAACCCCCATCCCCCTCTTTTCTTGAAGAAAAAAATTAAATGCAAGACAAGCCTGAAAGGAAAACAACATAGCCGTAACCCCACTGACAGCAGACGAGTCTAGAAAATGTATCAATGGAACGTGACCTAATTCGACTGGAGAGATTATCGTAGAACTAATTGTGCTATTTCACCAAGTGAAAGTAGAGAGGATCAACCTCATTGTTCTCGGTTTTATTCCCATCTGGTTCAGCAATTCTAAGCAGACGGAAAGCTGCATGCCCAGAGCGTCATACAAAGCAGAACTCCGCAGATCTGGCGACGATTCCCAGGGATCTCCTTTTAAATTGCATTCGTAAACTGAACAAATCCCTGACCCTCAGAGAATAAGGTAAACATCTTGACAGCTTCGCCAGGAAAATAAAATTTTTTGATTAATAATTATCTGAACAAAGAAGACACAAACAATAGATTGCACAGTTTATTGCCTGGCATATTTCGCTGTATCTCGTCAGGTGCATACTAATGTAACAATTACATAAATGAAGCAAATATGTGAATCCTTTATAACTGAAGTACAATTTCTACAACGATCAAACATGAATGCCTGTTTTTACCAGGGCAGTCGTAAAGACAGAACCATATCTTTCTGTATACAGAGTTCCTGGCGCAGGTGACGAATGACAGAACACGGTCGATGTAACATTTCAGTACTCGTTTTCTGATGTTTTAATGAGAGTAATTTTTTACATAAAATACTTTTTATCTTCTGAAATGCTGCTCTTGCCTGGCCAATTCAGCTCTTATTTTCTGTCACACGTCGTCCATCTGATGTTATGAATGTCCCCAAATACTTGAACTTTCTGTTACAAAGTAGAAAAAAAAATCATACTATCTTTGGTTTGACCAAGAAAACTTTGTTGTGTTGTTTTGCACCCAAAGAGTTAACTGCATTGCGTTATATGTTTGACAAATATGTCCGCAAATTTAATGAATAAATACCCGCTGTGCAACATTCCAAGACTATCCGGTGTGCAACATTCCAAGACTACCCGGTGTGCAACATTTCAAGACTACCCGGTGTGCAACATTTCAAGACTACCCGGTGTGCAACATTCCAAGACTATCCGCTGTGCAACATTCCAAGACTATCCGGTGTGCAACATTCCAAGACTATCCGGTGTGCAACATTTCAAGACTATCCGGTGTGCAACACTCCAAGACTATCCGGTGTGCAACATTCCAAGACTATCCGGTGTGCAACATTCCAAGACTATCCGCTGTGCAACATTCCAAGACTATCCGGTGTGCACCATTCCAAGACTATCCGGTGTGCAACATTCCAAGACTATCCGGTGTGCAACATTCCAAGACTATCCGCTGTGCAACATTCCAAGACTATCCGCTGTGCAACATTCCAAGACTATCCGGTGTGCAACATTCCAAGACTATCCGGTGTGCAACATTCCAAGACTATCCGGTGTGCAACATTTCAAGACTATCCGGTGTACAACATTCCAAGACTATCCGGTGTGCAACATTCCAAGACTATCCGGTGTGCAACATTTCAAGACTATCCGGTGTGCAACATTTCAAGACTATCCGGTGTGCAACATTTCAAGACTATCCGGTGTGCAACATTCCAAGACTATCCGGTGTGCAACATTCCAAGACTATCCGGTGTGCAACATTCCAAGACTATCCGGTGTGCAACATTCCAAGACTATCCGGTGTGCAACATTCCAAGACTATCCGGTGTGCAACATTCCAAGACTATCCGGTGTGCAACATTCCAAGACTATCTGGTGTGCAACATTCCAAGACTATCCGCTGTGCAACATTCCAAGACTATCCGGTGTGCAACATTCCAAGACTATCCGGTGTGCAACATTCCAAGACTATCCGGTTTGCAACATTCCAAGACTATCCGGTGTGCAACATTCCAAGACTATCCGGTGTGCAACATTCCAAGACTATCCGGTGTGCAACATTCCAAGACTATCCAGTGTCCGATATTCAAGGACTATGTCGTGCCGCACATACAGTGACTTTGTGTCCGACTTTCCCATTGACTATTCGGTGTCCCGATTTTCAATAATTAACCAGTATCCAGCATTTAAGAAATATCCAGTTTGTCTTGTGTGTTTTGTTTGTCTGGGGGGAGGGGGGGAGGAGAGGAGGGGAGGGAGGAAGGGCTTGCTTCCTCTTACATACTTTCTAGGGACGTGCAGCGACACTCACGGTGCCTAAACTTTGTTTTAGTGCTTACTACTACTACTATTACTACTACTACTACTACTACTACTACTACTACTACTACTACTACTACTACTACTACTACTACTACTATTACTACTACTACTACTACTACTACTACTGCTGCTGCTGCTGCTGCTGCTGCTACTACTACTACTACTACTACTACTACTGCTACTACTACTACTACTATTTCTACTACTACTACTACTACTACTACTACTACTACTACTACTACTACTACTACTACTACTACTACTACTACTACTACTACTACTACTACTACTACTACTACTACTACTACTACTACTACTACTACTACTACTACTACTACTACTAATACTACCTACTGCTACTAATAATAATAATAATAATAATACGAATGGCAAATAAATATAATAAAATAATTCAAATAATGCTATATATATATATATATATATATATATATATATATATATATATATATATATATATATATAAACATAAACTTAAGAAGGGAGCCTTTATACATCGTGGGGGGAGGGGTGGGGCGAGAGGTCGTGGGACAGCTTAGAACTCCAATACATTTTAGAAAATGGGGGTGGGGGGGGGGGAGTGGGAGACCTAACGATACCTAAGCTCCTAAATTCCGATAACTCTCCTTCGCATGTCAGTGATAGTTTCTCTATTGCGATTACCGCTAACTTTAAATAACTATGGCCAAAAGTGCATGGGGAAGTTGCTTCCGACCTAGCAAGCCGGCAATGGATTTTTTTGTTACACAGTTCACGCGGGATAACTGGGCTCGACCCCCCTACCCCCCTCCCCCCTTTCCCCGCTTGGTAATGTGATAAGTTTTTCTGTCCGGGTTGGGGAGGGGGGGGGGAATGATTTAACATGTTAACCTTACAGCGAGTGGCGACAGCACTAGCCATTCAGCTCTAAATCCTCCGGCCCTAGGAGCTATTTGACGCAATTGGCACAAGGGACATATGATGTTAGACACACATTTTTTAGACCAAATCAGCACTGCGTGGACAGGACAGTCAAGAACGCGCTGAACGCCCTATTTTCCCAATCGATTTTAAGCTCGGTCGCCTCGAGATACAAGTATACTTTAAAACAGTTCCTCAATACGAATCCGAACTCAAGAGTCTTGCGACGGAAGGTAAGCATCTAGACTCTGCACCACTGACGCCTGACGTGATGAGTTTGGGTTAGATCAACACACAGATATGTTTGTATATGTGTGCATATATGTATGTATATATATATATATATATATATATATATATATATACATATATGCACACATATACAAACACACGCTTAGCGCACACAAAACACAGACATGCTCATTTATGAAAAAAAAGTACAAATGTATCGTAAATGGCAATCAATACTCAGTACAGGAACATATGACAATATATGGCACAGGAAAATGTGACAATATGTAGCAGAGGAAAATATGACAATATATGGCACAGGGGAAAATGTGACAATATGTAGCATAGAAAAATATGACACTATATGGCACACAAAAAATGTGACAATATATGGCACAGGAAAATGTGACAAAATATGGCACAGAAAAATGTGACTATACAGTGCAGAGAAATATGACAATGTGTGGCACAGGAAAATATGACAATATATGGCACATGAAAATATGACAATATATGGTGGCACAGGGAATGTGACAATATATGGCACAGGAAAATGTGACAATATATGGTGGCACAGGGAAATGTGACTCACTGTAAGGTTTACATGTTAAATCATCCCCCCCCCCCCCCCAACCCGGACAGAAAATATATGGTGGCACAGGGAAATGTGACAATATATGGTGGCACAGGAAAATATGACAATATATGGTGGCACAGGGAAATGTGACAATATATGGTGGCACAGGAAAATATGACAATATATGGTGGCACAGGGAAATGTGACAATATATGGTGGCACAGGGAAATGTGACAATATATGGTGGCACAGGAAAATATGACAATATATGGTGGCACAGGGAAATGGGACAATATATGGTGGCACAGGAAAATATGACAATATATGGTGGCACAGTGAAATGTGACAATGTATGGCACAGGGAAATGTGACAATATATGGCACAGGGAAATGTGACAATATATAGCACAGGAAAATGGGACAATACAGTGCAGGGGAATATGGGCTGTGAACTACTGTATCGGGTTCAGGGGAGTTAGAACTGCCTGACTAATTTTAGCGCAAAAATTCTGAAGAACACCAGGAGGTGCAGGGCATTTCAATGTGTCAATGACGTTTCTATATATGGCACACAGGACCGGAAGTTTACAGAGGCGGAACGATGCGTGTCTAGGGTAACCAAATAACAATGCTGACCTTCTTAAGGCGTCGAACCGAAGCACAAAACAGTTGAATAACAATTTGAACGAAAACATACAGATTTTCATTGTTTTACCCCACCAAGACATGACACAAGTGATAAATACAAAGTGCCACCATGCGGATGAGGATTACTCGTACAGAGCTCACAGAAACCCCTTTCAGCCGTTAGGCCATATCTATGCTCCGGCTATATTCAGGGACCCCGGCAGAAGCCACACACACACAAAAAGGAATCCCACGACGTTTTTGACAGAGGTAATACCGGAAACTTAAGACACTTATAATTTAACAGTCGTTAGGATTGTCCTGTTAGGCTACTCTATGGCAGATATTCGGTCCTAAGCAGTCTTTCCGGTGGAAAGTCTTGGTTGTTCGTCTATTTGGACCGATTTGTGTCAGGAACTCAGTTTTACGTGTGCATTCGTTTTATTGGTTTATTTGTGTGCAGTTGGTTGTTCCTTGTCGCTCAAGCAAATGCACTCCGACTTCGAAAGAAGCTCCGAATTAGTCTACCCCTACGACATGCTTGTGGGGACGCAGTGTGTCTATTCTAGTTTTTCCCTACAATAAGGCCCTGGCACCCATACGGGAAGAACGGAGTCCAGCCCAGCACCTTTGGCCTCTCTCAACATTCGTTTCAGGGTTTACTTTGTATATAATAATCAAAAGACAACGTAGAAAGACGTAGAAAGAAAGAAGGACACACTAGACAACATAAAAATCGAAAGCTATAGTTACAAGTATACTAAGAACATAACCAACTAGGTATCGCAAAAAAGGTATCTTCATTGGCCATGTCTATGGTCATCATCATCATGTAGCAGGTCCTTTGCAGAACGTCGCTCTCATCACCATCTGCCTGAAAATAACGCGGTCTCTCGCCAGTTATCCCGCCTCATGTACTTTTAAACTCAAGGAGTCACTTATATCCTATGCCCATCTTCGTTTTGATCGACCCCTGCCCCTCCTTCCTGGTACCATGCCTTCTGCTATTACTTTTTCCAGTTCGGCATGGCGCTTGACAGGACCAAAATATTTCAGCTTTCGAGGTAGGATGCTGTTTATTAGCCAATCTTCCTCGATGTTCAAACTGTACCATGTCTATAGTGCAGTTTGAAATCCACAACTGTTTATTTAGGTGTTTTTTTCCCCCCGACTTCCTAGCTTTCTCAGTCCATCTAATTCTCATTTTTGTGCCTGCCTGGTGATTCTTTGCTGGTTTCTTATCAGTCTGTGTCCTGCATAGTGTCATCTTCTTGATATGTGATTAAGTCTATGAAAAAAAGAAATGCATTCGTGAAGCCCTAATATTTCACAGCTGAACAGTAGTATACGCCTAGAGAGTGGTTCCCAACCTTCCTAATGCGGGGACCTTTAATACAGCTCCTCATGTTGTGATGACCCACCAACCATAAAATTATTTTCGTTACTACTTCATAACTTCAGTTAATGTTTGTTTTCCGATGATCTTAGGCGGTCCCCGTGAAAGGGTCGTTCGACCCCCAAAAGGGTTGCGACCCAGAGGTTGAGAACCGCTGGTCTAGAACTTATAGCCGACAACAATTCAGAATTGGCATAGCTATAATAATAATAATAATAATAATAATAATAATAATAATAATAATAATAATAATAATTACTGAGGTCAAACTCCCAGTTATATATAATGTGAACCTAATGCGATATTTTAATGTAACACAATATTAACACCTAAATATAACTTTTTTCTGATAGAATACTGGAATATCATTTGCTGAAAATATAAACATATCAAATGTTGGGATTATTGAAACAACAATTGCTGGTGTTTATTAAAAGGCGAACTGTTAAAAATTATTTGTTTATTTTATGGAAAAGTCAATAGGGGTCACTACACCAAAAAATTTTATTTTTTTATTTACAGAGATAGAGCAGTTATTTTATAAAGGTCATTTGTAGAGATACATGTTAATACATTTGTATACTTTAAGTGTTAAAAAAAGTCATAGCTGTCATGGCAATAGCCGCCATCTTGTGAAAAAAAAAAAACAATATGTACTTAGAATCCTAAAATTTTAAAAACAAACATAGGTATTAAACAATAGATGATGGATTCATGACCTTTTATCCTATTTAGAGGTACAGGTCTAGTTTATTTACTTAAAACATGTTTTTAAATATTTTTCGTAGAATTTTAAAATGTAGGTTTATTGAAAAAGTCAAAAAAATCTAGCATCATGAGACAATAATCAAATTTTAAAAAACAAAACTACCTAAAATCTACTTTTAGATAGACCACTCCATATAATATTGTTTAGGGAGAATGCATACACAATTTCATGTTTCTACTCATTATATTAGTATAGATTTTAGGATTTCACACACACAGCAGACTGAAATATAGAGATTTGAGAAAACTGACTTTTAAACTTTATTGTATCTTAAAAAAGTGCACGAGGTGGTGTCGTTAGTATTAACTTTTCAATGCAAAATTGTTTACAAATGACATAAATTTTGTGTGTCATCTATTCTACGAATGCCGAACTTTACAAAAACGAACACATTGAAAAAGTGATATTTTTGTCATAAATTGGAAAAAATGCCGTGTAGTGACGGTCATAGGAACGTCAGGCGTCGAAGTTATTTGAACATTTAGTATTTATGTTTGGAACACCAATTATTGAGTTTATTGAAATAAAACATAACTTTTAATGTTATCGACATGTCAAGGTTACTGGAAGGAACATTACCTTTTGAAACTAATGGAAGGAATATTACCTGTTTAGGTTATTGGAAGAAAGATTACCTTTTGAGGTTAATGGAAAGAGCATTAATTGTTGAGGTTAAATCAAACTTATATAAGAAAACGAAGCAGAAAGATATTAAATATGACATTAGGTCAGTCAGTCCGTAGCATGTCCTTTGCAGAACCTTTCTTCTATAACAACCCTCCCGAAAAGTTCTCTAACACAAGCAAGATGTCCCGCGTCCGATATATCCATCTAGAGATCAACCGCCACATCCTGCACCCATCTTCTCTTTGTTCTTATTCTGTTCCTAGTCAAATACTCCTCCATTTTAGTTATCTCTAAACTTTCGTGACGTTTCAAGTGAACATACCATTTAAATGTTTTGTGTTTTGTCGTCTCTAATTGCCAACCTTCTTCAATATTCAGTTCTTGAAGTATGGATGCATTTGTTCTTTTCTTTACCCATGATATTCTTACATTTATATTCACCGGCATTTATGCGCTGTTCAGCTTGTTTAGTAAGTATCCATGTCTCACAGGCGTATGTTGCAATGGGAAAGATGCATGCTCTTAGAAATCTCAATAAGACATTACACTATATAAACAGGGAGAGCAATAATTAGCTAAGTGAAGTGTGCGGACACACAGAAAACTGAGGAGAGGGAGGGGGGGGGGGGAGGGACCTTCAGCCTTGTATACATCTTCTGCGAGATGGGGCTCGAATGTTCACTAAGTCTCTCTGTTGAGTGAATAGCGACAACAACAATAATAACAATATCCAGAATGGGAGAAAAATAGAACATTACATTTGAAAAAAAAAAAAAAAAAATATGTGTTAAGAAAAACGTAAAACAGATAACATATATATTGTTAGGGACAAGGGCAGTTTATCCTTGAAATGTTTTTCGTTACATTGAGTCGTCCCCATGTGGGATACAATTTGTCATTATTTGAAGCCCCAGCCTGCCTTTGGCCGTTAGTCCTGAAAATAGCCGGGCCATAAATATGGCCTTACGGCTGAAAGAGGTTTCTGGGACCTCTCCACGGGTGATTATTATCCGCATGGTGGCACTTTGTGTCACCGGGTGTTTATCGCTTGTGTGATGTCCTGGTGGGGTACAGAGAGAGACAGAGAGAGAGAGAGAGAGAGAGAGAGAGAGAGAGAGAGAGAGAGAGAGAGAGAGAGAGAGAGAGAGAGAGAGTAATTTTTTGTTTCTAAATGGGATAAGAACCTCAGGATACTTAAGTCCGTAGATTCCGGAATTTCTGTAAATACCCCTTCGGAATTTGTACCCACCGACCCCCAAATGACAGCATTGCTTTCTGTAAGAAAAAGTGTACTCTACGAACGCCTATCCAGCCGTTATTGTTATCTTGAAGGGCAACTCCAAGCATATGAAAAAGGGGTATTTTGTAGTATCCGGTTAAAGTGGGTTAGTGCCGGCTGGATAAGTCTGGCCGAGTATTTACTCAGGAAAGGAAGAGAAGGAAGCACAATACCTTAACGATGGATATAACAGGATAGGTCAATAACGGTTGTATATATAGAACATAACACCGGAAGTGTTGAAGAGAGAACGGCGTAAGCCTAGGGCAGCTGAATTGAGGCATTATTAATCTCTGATGTAAACCTGACAATATTATAACTAAAATGTCTTTGCACTTAAATCCGCCGTATCAAAGGAATGCAGACATAAAAAAACACACGGAGAAGAGAAGTGAAGGAAAACTTTACGACAACAACAAGAATCCACCTGTCTTTATTATGTGTTTCCTTTCAACATATGTTTCAGCCCGTTTTGAGTGTGAAGAGGAACAAGTTGTAGACTAGGAGCTTAGAGACAGAATTAGGGTTAGCTACATGGAGTAGGAGAAGATAGGACGACATGGTTTCAGTTGAGGTTTTAGGTTTAAACAACGGATCAACATCATAGCATACAGGTAGTAAACCATAAGTGCTCCGTTCTACTTCTAACTTCTACCTGAGTCTAAAGAATCGCAGCTAAGGGCACGAACTCCATGGCATCAGCGACGATCCTGAAATAATTTTGGGTAGCTTTTTAACTGCAAATTTTGCCCAGGCAGTGATGATAGGCTGCTTTTTTCGATTTCCAACTGCCAGGGTATTTTTCTTACGTGTGCAACAATACACACGGGCGTCCGCTCTTACTACCCAGAGACAAGGGAATATTACTAGAAGTTCACGTGAAAAATTACCAGGGTTCACCTGGGTTTGAACCCGGGACTCCAACACTCAACGCGAACGCCATACCTCGAGACTACTCAGCCTTCCAAGTTAACCAGATGAAAACAGTGTATCACTAATAATGGGTTTATTAATTTTTTTTCTAGTGTATCCTATGACGTTAGTTGGTCTGGTTTTCTCTTCTCTAGTTTATCCTCTAATATACAATTCTACTTTTGATGCCCAGTAACGTTAAATATACTTCTAATAATATGCCCCGTAACCTTTAATGTTGGATCTGTGGCTAAGTCGATGCGAACGCTTCGTAATGCCGGTTTGCCGGGTTCGATCCCAGCTGCGGGCCATGCTCCTTGTGTTGGTTTCGACAGTGGTATCAAGAAAGCCGACTGTCCAGTAAGCAATGGCCAACTACTGGACGTAAATTTGCCAAGAAAAACCACACAACAGCCAGGGGCTGTTGGGGTTGGTTCTACAACGTCCCGTAAAGGATACGCAACTAACAACAAAAAAAAAAAACCTTTAATATACTTCTAATGATATTCCCAGTAACCTTTAATATACTTCTAATAATATGCACAGTAACCTTTAATAAACTTCTGATGATATGCCCAGTAACCTTTAATATACTTCTAATAATATGCACAGTAACCTTTAATATACTTCTAATGATATGCCCAATAACCTTTAATATACTTCTAATGATATGCCCAATAACCTTTAATATACTTCTAATGATATGCACAGTAACCTTTAATAAACTTTTGATGATATGCCCAGTAACCTTTAATATACTTCTAATGATATGCCCAATAACCTTTAATATACTTATAATGATATGCCCAATAACCTTTAATATACTTCTAATGATATGCCCAATAACCTTTAATATACTTCTAATGATATGCCCAATAACCTTTAATATACTTCTAATGATATGCCCAGTAACCTTTAATAAACTTCTAATGATATGCTCAGTAACCTTTAATATACTTCTAATGATATGCCCAGTAACCTTTAATATACTTCTAATGATATGCTCAGTAACGTTTAATATACTTCTAATGATATGCCCAGTAACCTTTAATAAACTTCTAATGATATGCTCAGTAACCTTTAATATACTTCTAATGATATGCCCAATAACCTTTAATATACTTCTAATGATATGCCCAATAACCTTTAATATACTTCTAATGATATGCCCAATAACCTTTAATAAACTTCTAATGATATGCTCAGTAACCTTTAATATACTTCTAATGATATGCCCAATAACCTTTAATATACTTCTAATGATATGCCCAATAACCTTTAAAATACTTCTAATGATATGCCCAGTAACCTTTACTATATTTTTAATGATATGCACAGTAACCTTTAATATACTTCTAATGATTTCCCTAATAACCTTTGATAAACGTCTAATTAATTAATTAATTAAGTGGGGGTGTAGCTCAGTGGTAGAGCGTTCGCTTTGCATGTGAAAGGCCCCGGGTTCGATCCCCGGCGTCTCCATAATTTTGAGAGGAAGAGGAAGGCCAAGGAGAAGATGGGTGCAGGATGTGGCAGATGATCTCCAGATGGGTGTATCAGACGCAGGACATCTTGCTCATGATAGGAAGGTTTTCCGGAGGGTTGTTATGGCAGCGAGGTTCCGCGAGGGACATGCTACTGAATGAATGAATGAAACGTCTAATGATTTCCCCAATAACCTTTAATATACTTCTAATGAAATGCCTAGTAACCTTTAATATACTTCTAATGATGTCTTCTATAGTATCTCCTCTCTGGACGTGGTAGCACAGTGGTATGACGTTTGCCTGCCGGCTCGTAGCTTTTGGGTTAATATGAACATAAAATCTAATTCTTATAAATTCATTGGCATTGGTTCTCGGGTTGACCCAGGCTAAACCGGTGCCCAGGAAATGTCTTGGAAAGTAAAAGTAGCCAACATAGCATTGACTACATCACTCATCTTGGGCCAACCGATCTTTAAGATTATGAGGCTAACATCACATAAGCAAATCTGTACATGTTAACATCCCACTTTGGATGATCATCAGCTATGATAATCTAACCAAATATGGGCAATATTTCCCTTCAATAAATTAATCAGTATCTCTTTAATAAATCAGTCAGTGTCTCTTTAAAAAATCAATCAGTTTCTTTTTAAGAAATCAGTCAGTGTCTTTTCAATAAGTCAATCAGCGTCATTTGAAAAATCAATTAGTTTCTCTTCAAAAAATCAGTCATTGTCTCTCAAATAAATCAATCACTGTCTCTACAATAAATCAAACAGTGTCTCTTCGATAAATCAGTGTCTCTTCAATAAATCAATCAGTGTCACTTCAATAAATCAAACAGTGTCTCTTCAATAAATAAATTAGTGTCTCTTCAGTAAATCTATCAGTGTCTCTTCAATTAATCAATCAATGTCTCTTCGAAAAATCAGTCAGTGTGTCTCTTTAGTAAATCAATCGGAGTGTCTTTAAAAATCAGTCGGTGTCGTTACAATAAATCAATCAGTTTCTTTTCAATAAATCAATCAGTTATAGTCTCAACAATGACGGCTGGCTGCAATAGATTTTCAGCTCACAGAAACTCTCCCCCCCCCCCCCTCTCCCTTCCTTCCTCTCTTATCTGGATAGTACACTCTTTCAGACTGCTGTTTGTCCTTCTCCTAATATTGTCCTCCCACTTATATCGTTGTCAACCTTTTGGACTCTTACCTTTGATTTTCCACACCAGTATGATTTTTTAAAAGAGTTTTTTTGCTTTTGATATATTCTAAATATTTCAGTTACCTGTTATAAATCTCTTTCAACATGACCCTTTCCATTCTCAGTCTCTCTTGAGCCTGCCTGTTTGACTGTTTTTGTTTCCATGAAGTGCGACCTATTTTTCTATA
The DNA here is from genome assembly GCA_905116865.2 of Candidula unifasciata. Taxonomy (NCBI): domain Eukaryota; kingdom Metazoa; phylum Mollusca; class Gastropoda; order Stylommatophora; family Geomitridae; genus Candidula; species Candidula unifasciata. Next base: position 289,460 of record CAJHNH020000990.1, on the reverse strand, counting down.
TTTCTGTTGCAGGACTCTGTTTTTAATGTCTGCCTACTTACACGGATTTGACGACAGGGCGCGCATGATGAGGCGTTCCGTGGCCAGGTAAATATATAGTTAGTCTTAGCTCGCCTATACTCTTCTCCAGGTAAATATATCATTAGTCTTAACTAGCCTATACTCTTATCCAGGTAAATATATCATTAGTCTTAGCTAGCCTATACTCTTCTCCAGGTAAATATACCATTAGTCTTAGCTAGCCTATACTCTTCTCCAGGTTAATATATCATTAGTCTTAGCTCGCCTATACTCTTCTCCAGGTAAATATATCATTAGTCTTAGCTCGCCTACACTCTTCTCCAGGTAAATATATCATTAATCTTAGCTAGCCTATACTCTTCTCCAGGTAAATATATCATTAGTCTTAGCTCGCCTATACTCTTCTCCAGGTAAATATATCATTAGTCTTAGCTAGCCTATACTCTTCTCCAGGTAAATATATCATTAGTCTTAGCTAGCCTATACTCTTCTCCAGGTAAATATATCATTAGTCTTAGCTAGCCTATACTCTTCTCCAGGTAAATATATCATTAGTCTTAGCTAGGCCTATACTCCTTCTCCAGGTAAATATATCATTAGTCTTAGCTAGCCTATACTCTTCTCCAGGTAAATATATCATTAGTCTTAGCTAGCCTATACTCTTCTCCAGGTAAATATATCATTAGTCTTAGCTCGCCTATACTCTTCTCCAGGTAAATATATCATTAGTCTTAGCTAGCCTATACTCTTCTAAGTAAAAGTTAATTTAAAGGACCCCTTTCTACGCCTTCAGGCATATCAACGCGCACGGGTCGTACACTGACTCGATGGTAGACGACTTCGTCGCCGGCCGGAACATTTTTGGGGTCATATAACCTAGTCACAATTATAACCTGTAGATCCCCCTTCGAAGATGACGGTTAACCCCGATGAAGTTTTTTTTTCCAGCAAAACACCTACCTAAAGGTTTCATGCGAATTGGGCGTCTAGACTTATATTTTATAGAACATCAGCACTCAGTGGATGACTGGTAAAAATCATACCGGCCGCTTTTTCTTCCCATGACATTTCCGACTTGGTTGACATTGGAGCCAATGTCATTTCTGAAAAAACAAAAGTCATGCTCGGTTAAATTATTCTCAGTGGCCATGTGGTAACGCAGTTTGTCACAAGCCGTGAAGACTGCAGGCTCGATTCACGACACAGTCTTTCGCTTCGAGTTCGATCGTGTTTCAGTGATGATTGGGAGTCGTTGCTGGAGCTAGGGAGCTGGGGTGGCGGGGGAGGCATAAAGAGGAACCTCTCTCCTGTAAACACACGTTTACGTTTAATCAACACTGGGTCACTGCATTGACCTGATGGTCTGGTGGTCAAAGACCCAAATCCTCGCAGTGGCTGATTTTAAAGTTGGACCGGACTCCGAGGCCGACACAGTAGATAAATGTTGTGGATAGTAAAGATGGCCAGTGTCCACCAACACTGGACTACATGCTACTTTGTAACCGTTTTGTGGTGACCCAGTATAACTGTGCTTTATGGCAGCATTTCAAACAATTAGGTTCCTGTTTAATCCCAGGTAAGGACAGAGATTTTTTCACGTGGACTTAGACTTTTCCCGGGTATCTGGGCAGTTAGATCGGACGCATGTGTGCATTGTTGCTAACGTAAAAAATCCCTTGGCAGTTGAAAATCGAAAAGAGTAGCATAACGGCTTTGCCCGGGCAAAATTTCGAGTTTAAAATCTACCTAAAGTATTTCAGGATCCTCGCCGGTGCTACAGAGCCTGTGAATTGTGCTGAGCCTCTTCGGACTCAAACTTGAGCTAGAAGAAGAAAGGAGCACTTATGGGTTACACCCGTGTTCTATGATTTTAATCCGTTGTTCAAAACCTCTAACTTTAAACAATGAAGAATATTTTATGCAATCTGTCCTTGTCAATTGAGACAAGAAAGAGAATTCTTAAAAGCTGTATAAATCCCATCTTGATAAAGGGAAGTAAATCAGGGACAGTTGGTGGATAAGCGAAAAATTATTTAGAAGCTGCAAGGATGTGATTTACATATGAATGATGGCAAAACCCTGAACAGATAAAAAGAGTAATAAGGATGTTTTAAAAGAAACTGACTCACGAAGAGAACTGATTGCTCACAATAGAAAGAGGGGTCTGCATTTTTTGGTCGTGTTATGAGAAGAAGAAAACTGGAGTACATCGCGAGGGTAGGAAAGCTGGAGGGGAGGAGAGACAGAGGGACACTGGCGAAAAGAGGCTGGGAGTTTAACGTCATGGCATGGAGGAACATCTGTGTGGGAGTTGATTGAAAGTACACGAGACAGAAGGTTGTGTGCAGACATGACTACCAGTGCCACACGGCATGGACTTTAAGAAGAATATATGGCTATACGTCTGTGGCTTAGGCGTGGCGAACGCTCTTCGTAGTGCCTAGGTGCCGGGTTCGATCCCAGCTGCGGAAGATTTGTCTTGCGTTAGCTTCGATAGTGGTACCGAGAGATGACCATTTAGACAACAATAACAAACTACTGGAGGAAAAAAATTGCCTAGAAAAACCACAACAGCAAAAAATACTGGGATGGTTCTGCAACGTCCTGTAAGGGATACGCAACTGTCTAAATGGCTATACGGTAGAATGGCGTTTCTGAAATTTATACCGCTTTTATTCTCATCCTAACTGGCAAGGCTAACTCAGTCAAGAAATGCCTGCAGAAAATCCGATGTCTTGGCCAAAAGGCGCAAATATCGCAGCTAGTCTGTAAACGGATACAAGGCAATTACATCTTCGAATGAATGCGGAAAATTCCCATACAGCCTACGATCCTGGAGGAAACAAAAATAACCAATTGAATACTGAACATTACATCCGTAATGTCCATAAGCCTTTTAAAAATGAGTGGGCTAGCACACTGAGACATGTTGGCTTGATGGTCCGTACAGCCTAAAAATGAGTTCATTGAAGTGTTTTAGGTAGTAAAGGGGTCTAGCTTGATAGCACACGGAAATGTCTCACGCGTTGTCACAGATACAAAATTGGTATAATATAATAATATGGGAAGTAAAGGTGATCGGTTTGTCATACATCCACGACCACATGAACATGTAAATAACCCCACAAGATCGATACGGCCCTAGAGGCACATAGATGAATAAAAAACAGGTAAATCAAATGTTAACTGTAGACGTAGACTTTCGTATTTCGAGGGGGCGGGGAGGGGGAAGTTGCTGTAAATTACAGTTGATCAAGAGATCTGTCAATTTAAAAAGACAGAGTAAAACGAAAGAGAGAGAGAGAAAGAAAGAGAGAGAGAGAGAGAGAGAGAGAGAGAGAGAGAAAGAGAGAGAGAAAGAGAGAGAAAGAATTACGAAAGGGAAAAGAAAAATCTGAAGAGAAAGAGAAAAATATTATAGAGAATGAACTGACCTAGATAAATCGAGCGAGAAAAGGAAGACAGCGTGAGATAGATAGAGTGAAAGAGAGAGAGAGAGAGAGAGGGGGGGGGGGGGAGTGGAAGAGAATGAAGAGATATGAAAAAGGCGGGAAAATACAGAAAACGTGAGAAAGTATCGAGATTACGCGAAAACAGATAAATAGAGCAAGAAATGGAATGGAGGGTGTGAGAGAGAAACAGAAAGAAAGATAGAAAGAGACGAGAAAGAGAAGGATAAGAGGGAAAAAGAGAAAAAAAAAGAGTGCGTGAATGACAGCAATATTAGATTACCAAAATGTGAACAATTTTCGGCATCTGTCAACAGCTAGCTGATGTCTGCACTAATTGTCTGTCTGTAACGATTTGTCTGCAGGTACATGATGTTCGGCCTCATTTGGATTTGTCGGGCTATTAGTCTGTCTGTGATGAAGCGGTTTCCGACACTCGACCATATTGTAGATGCTGGTAGGCATGTGTATACGTCGGGATGTCTGTCTATGTCTATCAGTCAGTCTGTCTGTTTCTCTGGTAGGCAGTCCTTTTGTCCCTAGATATGCCAGTCTATCTATGTGTACGTCTTTATCGTATATACGTCTTTACCGTCAAGTGGGCTGCCTCTAAGAATTCTCATGACAGCTGCAAGTCCTTTATGTTTCCCTATAGCTTGCTCTGCACACTTCGCTCTTGAGGCCAGGTTTTTCTTCATAATTGAGGTACAGTGGGCAGGCCTGCAGGATGTGCGGCTATTTTCCGAATAACGGTCCCAAATTATCGAGGCGGAAAAAAATACCCAAACAGAGCCTCAGTCACGAGCCAAATGCGAACTTCCGGGGACTTAAATTGCTCACTACCGGGGACTTCCGCCAGGGCCGATAAGTATCCCCCACGCCGCAAACGTGGCATGGATTGAGGTTAAACTAGATGGCTGGGACTCACGAGCAGCAGCTACTGCATCTCCTGCAGCTGACTTCATTTTATCAGCTCGTGTGTCCCAGCCATCTAGTTTAGCCCCAATCCGCGCCGCGTGGGGGATACTCTCGGTGTTGGCGGTATAGTCCCCGGAAGATCGCAATTCCGGGGTGGCGGTATAGTCCTCGGAAGTGCACAATTGACACGTGACTATTTTCCGCCTTGATAATTTAGGACCGTTATTCGGAAGATATCCGAATGTGCTCATGTATTTCTAGTCCTATCTGGCACACTGCATCTCAGCGACCGGTTCGCCCATTGACACGCCGGTATACGACTTCAACGCCGGTCGAGACAGTATTTGAGTCTGTCTCTTTTGATCGCATCAGCACTTTAAAAGTCCCCCTCAGGGCTACTTGGTGGCAAGCAATGGTAAGCTATTTTACATGGCACACATGAACCTAGTCACAAGTATAACCAAAAGCTCCCTCTTTTGGGATGCTGGTTGAATGTAGAGATTTTTTTTTTCCCGCAAAGCAAGCTAAAAAGTCAATGCACACCAAGTGGACTTTACAGTCTTTATTTTATACACGTTGTAGCTGAAGCTGCAGTGTCCTTCCTGCTCTGAGACGCAAAAGTGTTGTAACTTGTTTTATGTTGAGTCTGTTGATGGGATCTAATGGATGTTTACAGTTGGTTTGTTCTCTCCACAATTTCTTGTACTTTCTCTTGATACGTGATTTGATTTCTGGTAATTAAAACATGGGAAGAATCTACTTGTAAGTTCTCATTAATCAATTTTTCACAGGGTTTATTACAAAGGAGGAGAAGGTGATGTTCGAGAATACTGAGTGTAAGTATCAAAAGTTCTTTGTTCCGCTGATGTGGGCCAACCAGATTTTGGTCACTGCAAGAAGGGAGAACAAGATAGAGACTGAGTTCGGTCTCAGAATGATCATTGAGGTTTGTGGATGTTTCATTGGTAGCTGAATGTCTTTTTTTATTCCTGTTGTTGCTGCTGTAGTGATGGTGGTGGTGGTGGTGGTTGTGGTGGTAGTAGTAGTAGTAGTAGTAGTAGTAGTAGTAGTAGTAGTAGTAGTAGTAGTAGTAGTAGTAGTAGTAGTAGTAGTAGTAGTAGTAGTAGTAGTAGTAGTAGTAGTAGTAGTAGTAGTAGTAGTAGTAGTAGTAGTAGTAGTAGTAGTAGTAGTAGTAGTAGTAGTAGTAGTAGTAGTAGTAGTCTAGAGAGAACAATAATGGAGGGGTATATGCCTGGGAAGAGAGGAAGAGGAAGGCCAAGGAGAAGATGGGTGCAGGATGTGGCAGATGATCTCCAGATGGGTGTATCAGACGCAGGACATCTTGCTCAGGATAGGAAGGTTTTCCGGAGGGTTGTTATGGCAGCGAGGTTCCGCGAGGGACATGCTACTGAATGAATGAATGAATGAGTAGTAGTAGTAGTAGTAGTAGTAGTAGTAGTAGTAGTAGTAGTAGTAGTAGTAGTAGTAGTAGTAGTAGTAGTAGTAGTAGTAGTAGTAGTAGTAGTAGTAGTAGTAGTAGTAGTAGTAGTAGTAGTAGTAGCAGCAGCAGTAGCAGCAGCAGTAGTAGTAACTGTAGTAGTGGTGGTGGTGGTCGTAATGGTGGTAGTAGTGGTGATAGAAGCAGCAGTAGTAGTACTAATTATAGTAGTAGTAGTGGCGGTGGTAGTGAGGGTTGTGGTGGTGGTAGCAGAATTAATGATAGCAGTAGTAGTAGTAATGGTAGTAGTAGTAGTGGTGGTCGTCGTATTATTAGTATTAGTAGTAATAGTAGTAGTTGTTGTTGTTCTTGTTGTTGTTCTTGTTGTTGTTCTTGTTGTTGTTCTTTATTATAAACACTGTCATCTTCAGCGCCCTCTTCTTTTTTCTCTGTCGGCTCCTCCTTTTAACTATTCGCCTGCTCAGTTTGGTTGTAGCGACACTTCTGTGAGTCTGCCAGTCGACGGTAAACTATAACCGCTAACTCCCCTCATTGTACCAGGAGGTTTCAAATATAAACCTTAAAAATGTGATAGAAATTACAGTAATCAAATCAATGTCTTATGACATATCAATATTGTTGTTAACAATGTCAGGAGTGTTACGCACGCGACATTACAACGCAGACGAACACGGTGATGTTTTAATGACTGTTTGAAAAGGGCCTTTCGTTTTTTGTCAGTGAAGGCATGAACATGTTGACATTCATCAGCGAATAAAGGTCTGGTGCATTGATGCATAATTGTTAGTCCATCGTTCCTAACAATATTGACGTGTTGCAAGAAAAAGGCTTGGTCAGTGTAATTTCTAACACAATGTAAGGTTTTAATTTAAATGATAATGAGGTTTTGAGGTTTTGAACAACAGATCAACATCATGGCACACGGGTAGTAACCTTTAAGTGCTTTGTTCTTCTTCTAACTCAAGTCTGAGTCCGAAGAAGCTCAGCACAGTGCACAGGCTCTGTAGCACCGGCGGGGATCCTGATATACTTTGGGTAGATTTTTAACTCCAAATTTTTTTCCCGGTCAGCCTTGTCAGGCTACTCTTTTCGATGTCCAACTGCCAAAAGATTTTGTTACATGCGCAACAATGCACACGGCCGTCCGACCTTACTACCCAGAGACCCGGAGGGATTACTAGAAGTTCAAGTCCATGTGAAAAAATCCCATCCTTCACCGGGAATTGAACCTGGAACATCTAGCACTTGAGGATACCATGCATTGAGACCACGCAGCCCCTTTTAATTATAATGATTTTGTAGATGATGGTGATGATGATGATGATGATGATGATGATGATGATGATGATACAAATCGTAAAAAAATTATTTCTTCATCTTTGCATTTGGATTCTTATGCTCAGGTCTGTTCGTCAGATGAGCTGTCCCCTTGTATTTATAAGCACAACTTTAATTGGCGTTCCTTTTTTTTTTTTAATCTAGCATAATGTAAACAAAGGAGACGCTGTTGTCTAGCGGCTAGACGCTCGGCTGCGGATCGGAAGGTCGTGAGTTCAGTTCCTGAATGGAGTTGGCTTCCAAGTCGCACCTGCTTTGAGTGGGTAACAGGTACACTCCTGGGAAGTAAAGGCGGCCGGCGTGATGCTGACCACATCATCCACCAAGTGCCATTAGGTCTATGAAATATAAGTGTAGCCCTATATACCTAATAGGCCTGACAGATGTGGAAGGGGTCCTTTACTTTTACTTTATAATTAAAACAAATATACTGGTCTGCACAAACAGATTAAAGTTAACAGGGCCACGGAAAGGAACCTGGTAAAAATGTTGTAGATAGCCTGAAACTTTAAAAAGCAAAATAATGTGTAGGTTTGTATACGCAAACTGACATGACATTATTAAAGGAGCCACACTAAAGGACAAACATTAAGTCTAAAAATGGCGTAGTTACCCAGATTATGTTTTGAATGTTGTAAAACAGATTAATTTAAAAAAAAAAAAAAAAACTGAGTTTGCTTTTCAAACAACAACAAAAAAATGTTACAACATTTACACTGTAGAGGTAATTAGATAAGACTGTGTGTTGCTACCGAACGGACGTAGAGACGTCAATGAGTGTGTCAAGTAGTGTTTTGTTGTTGCTGAGAAAATGTATGATAGTAGTGGGCACTGTTATTTTAGTGCTACATAAACCAGTGATGTGTTACATTTGCATATTAGAGTGGGGACAAATGTTGCAGAGGCCGGTATCAGTTGCCATAAACTATTTTGTGCAACTGATTTTTCTTTTTTCTTTTACCTATTGAGGGGATTTCGAAATCCCATTCCAGAACTGTAGCAACATTTTTTTTTACGCGAGCGGGTCTTGCCAGTCACACTCGCCGTCACCATGTGCAATGATTTCTATGTTACCATAGAGCACATCATAGTACTCATCATCATCATTAGGAAACTTGTCGACAGGCGTGGACGATCACGACTCTTCACAATCTGCTATCTTCAGCAGCGTGTATCAGTTCCTGAGCTGACGCACCACCTGATCATGACAAAGGACTGTCAAGAATCTTTCCGCGGTATTTTCCTCTCTCTCCTTTTCCCACAGATCCTTCCAGTTGTTACAGAGTGTTCATATTTTCGGTCTACCTATAGTTTAAATAAAAAAGTAAAAGTAAAAGACCCTTTTCCACGCCTTTGGGCGTATAGGGCATATAGGGTTAGACCTATATTTTCATAGACCAAACGGCACAAGAGGGGTAATGTGGTCAGCATCGCGCCGGCAGCCTTCACTTCCTGGGACTGCACCCGGTACCCACTCAAGGATGCGTCCACCTGGAAGTCAAGGTCATTTTTGAAAAAAGCCAGGCTCGGCCAGGGAGCAAACCCACGACCTTTCGATCCGCACGCGAACTTCTAACCGTACGGCACGGTGACACCCTCTTCCCGTAGTCATCATCATCACGTGTCTTGCCAACTTGTGTAGGCGCTCATGCGTCTCCACTGATCATGATCACCATTTTTGCCAGGAACAGATCTCTTGATGAAATCCCTCCATGCCATCGTTTCAGCCCATCCATGATAATCTCTCTTGGTCTGCCTCTACCCCCCCCCCCTTTTCCCACTTATCTTTCCAGTTGTCACGATGTTCTCCAATGTCTCTCTTCTCATTATGTGGCCAAAGAGCAGTGTTTGTCTCTTTCTTATTGTTGAATAAAGTGATCTACTTTCATTAGTTTCTTTCAAGCAATCCTTTTTGTTACTCTAGCGGTACAAGGTACTCATAACATTCGTCTCAGAAACCATATCTCTGCTGCTTCCAAATTCTTCTTAATTTGTTTACTGACAATCCAAGATATTTTGCCATACAGCAGAACTGGTTCTATGTAACATTTCAGCACCCTCTTTCTGTCATTAAATGAGAGTGACTTATTGCATAAGATATTTTTCATTTTCTGAAACGCAGCTTTCGCTTCCCATAGTATGACCAGAAACCAGATGAATATCTCTGTCTTATGTTTGTTTGAACGCCCTTAATTTTCTTACAAATGAACCACTTCACAATCGCTTGTGTTTCCATTGCTAAAGAAAAATGTTATTTTACTGTGCATTATTACTGTTTACTAGTGGCTGGACTGAGTCGTCATACTTCTAGTCAAAATCGAGTCTCAAGTCACTACCACCAAGTCCCAACTCAAGTCTCGATTTAGAAGAATGCTTTAAAGTCAAGTTTTTAGTCAAGTCACATTATATATCAAATCCTTTGCAAGTCGTGCATGGGACAATCAAATGCGTTGACAATACAAGACCCGAAATGGCAGTGGGAAAAAAACTAAATGAGATATATATGTATATGTGTGTGTGTGTGTGTGTGTGTGTGTGTGGTGTGTGTGGTGTGTGTGTGTGTTAAAGCAGAAACAATTCGATTGCAAAATTTTGATAAATACAAACGGATTACTTTGTGTCCTGTTTTATATGAAGACGTTTTAAATTATGACGTTGAACACCAAAATCCACAATAGCCGGCCACCAAGTACAAGTCGCACTTAGTCATCGAAGCTACAAGTCGCAAGTCGAGTCGCGAGTCGCTAGACAAAACATCAAATCGAGTCACAGGTCGTTATCTAGAACATAGCAGAAAGAGAGCTAGCTGAGGCAGAAACTGAGATGTTTGAAAACTACCATGTACTAGTATGGTGATGCTAGCTGTGTACACATAATCTCTATTACGAAGAAACATAGATGAAATTATCATGTGACAACCTCTCCAGTGTAATCGTTACTTGTTAATGCGAACCGATCAGGCCTCGCCATTGCTAATACATATAATATTTATCTCTCCACAGTCGCTGGCAGATTTTCGCGACAAATGCTCCCTTTGTTTTGTCTACGACTGGATCACCGTGCCGCTTGTGTATACTCAGGTTAGTTGTCTGTTCCACTGGCTATCTGTTTTAACAAGTCAAGTCAATATCTCTCTCAGTTTATACATAGTGGCTTTATCGTGTCCACCTCGAGCGCTAGAGGTTCCGGGCTCAATCTACGGTAAGGGCTGGGATTTTTTCACGTGGACTTGGACGTCTAGTAATTCCCCCTGGTCTCTGGGTAGTGAGATCGGACACCCATGTGCATTGTTTCGCACATACAAAATCATTTGGCAGTTGAAAATCGAAAAGACTAGCCTAACAGGGCTGCCTGGTCCAAATTTGGAGTTTAAAATCTACCAAAAGTTTGTCAGGATCCTCGCCGGTGCTACAGAGCCCTTAAACTGTGCTGAGCTTTTTCGGACATAGACTTGAGTTAGAAGAAGAACGGAGCACTTATGGGTTACATGCGTGTGCCATGATTTTGATCCGTTGTTCAAAACCTCAAAACTGTGTCTTTATTTCTACAATACTTATGTTTGACTAACCTTTAGTACACTTCTGACATCTTTATACTTTCGAAGGATTACTCTCATTTTCTACACTCCTTGTCCAACTGTCATAGATTTATTCTTTATTTAATAATTATTTTCTGTCTCTAAATGTCTGAACAGTTTGTCAGCAAATCTAATTATTTGTAAGTTCCATTTCTTACGTCTCTGCTTTAATCAAATCCTGTCTATCTTTCCATTCCTGCAATGCACAAACACCAGTATTTTTGTTTCTTCAGTTGTAACCTAAGAAAATACCAACACTATAAAATATGTATGTGATGCACTATTGAATATAGACATTATCAAGAATCTCCAGCGTTGGCTATACGCTGTGAACAGGTCAGATCCTAATTATGTTGGAAGAAAACCAGAAATTATGACCATCTACAGGAAGAAAACAATACGTTCACAACACTACTGCGTAAAAAGGATCATTCTTAAATAACGGAGGTCTCGGCCACTGCTAAGATATACAAATGTGAGCAACTGGGACAAGAGTGATACATGTATTGAGCTAGATTCGTCGGTACAAACAAAAAACATGGACTATGTTGAGTGGAAAAAGGGAGTGGGCGGGGAAATCAAGAAGGGAAAGAGAATAAAAGAAAAAGAAATTACTGGGGAAAGGTCGAGTGCTGATGGTCATATATAGGATGCAAACTAAATATATGTTATGGCAACAGTTGTCCTGAAAACCAGTGGTCTAATTGTGTAAGACTTGTCTTACCGTGAGCGGCTCTTGCTAGTCACACTCGCAATCGCAATGGGCTAAGATTCCCATACCTCTCCATTGCACGGTTTAACACAGAAAGAGACGGAGAGGTTCCAGATGTAAATAACGAAATGGGTACAGCTATCAGGACACAGTCATAAACTTTTGGAGTTTTAAACACGAATCTAAATGGCAAAGAGCAGCTTTTTGCAACAAGATGGAACAATAGACAAAATCATAAATTTCCACTTGTGTCAGTAAGCGGCGTGGAAAAGAACATTTTGCGATTCATTGTTTGATGGGTAGAAATGGCTATTGTCTTTCCGTGTCGACAGAGAAAGTCTTTAATGCCATCATTCCATCTTCTCCCAGGACGATCTCTTGACTTCACATCAGATCTTTTCGTGTGTATTGCCTGTCTTGGTATCTATTTTGTCTACATTCTAATAAAATGACAAAAACCACTCGATTTTCTTATTTTCAATGAATTTAGTGCGTGATGTTGTTCATACAGTCTGTCTGATTGTATCATTTTTTTTTTTTTCTTTTTAACTTTGTCTCAAATGGTTAAGTGGCGGCTTTTCCCAGCCATACCAGAGAAGATTGGTAGGCGCTGAGTAGAAGAATGGAGACTGAGTGGTCTCGAAGCATGGCATCCGCTTCGTGTACTGGAGGTCCCGGGTTCAGGCCACGGTAAAGGCTGGGATTTTTTCACGTGGACTTCTAGTAGTTTCCCCTGGTCTCTGTGTAGTAAGATCGGGCGCTTGTGTGTATTGTTGCGCAAGTAAAAAAAAAAATGTCTTGGCAGTCAAAAGTCGAAAAGCGTAGTCTAACATCGCTCCCTGGCCAAAAATTGGAAGTTTAAAAAAAAAAACTTAAATATTTCGGGATCCTCGTCGGTGCTACGGAGTTTGTGCACAGCGCTGAGAATCTTCCGATTCCGGCTTGAGTTAGAAGTAGAACGGAGCACTTATGGGTTACTAACCTTGTCCCATGATATTGATTCGTTGTCTAAACCACCAGCGAAGATAAGTCAACTGCAGTGAATAATAAATGTTACAAATACGCCTGTCAAGACCTGTACCATTGAGTGCAGGTGGAAACGTGGACCATATGAAAAGCTGTGAAACGTCTGGTGCCAACAGAATTATCGTTTCTGAAGCAAATACCAACAGTATCACATACGGAACGAAAAACAAAAGAGGCTGTTCTCCTAGAAATATACTGAAACCGTACACTAATCAGAGAGAGAAAAAATGTCGTCCCCATGTGGGATGCAGTTTGTGTGTGTGTGTGTGTGTGTTATTTGAAGCCTCACCCTGTCTTTTGCCCTAAATATAGCCGGGGTATAGATATGGCCTAGCCATAGATATGGCCTAACGGCTGAAAGGGGTTTCTGGGACATGTCAACGAGTGAACCTCATCCGCATTGTGGCACTTTGTGTCAACGGGTGTTTATCACTTGTGTGATGTCCTGTTGGGGTACAACTACATACTTACCTAAACGTAGCCACATATTGTTCCCTGTTGCGAGAAAAATAAATTTTGCAAGTTCTGTGACGAGTTGCACGCCATTAAACATTACAAGGAGAAGATCATAAGACTAATTTTTTGAAGACTTGACAGCACGGGAAAAGCAGGACAAAAACACTGACCTCATTCGTGACACTGGTGATCACTTAAGATGGTAAACCAGGATAGCCTACCCCTATCAGTATGATACGTACTGAGTCTGTCTCCCTATTATAAAAGCATGGAATGTCTGTCGGCTTATTTCTACTATCCTATCTCTCGATCGGACCATTTATAATATCCTCTTTATCGGCCCATTTCTAAGATCTGTATCTGTCTGCCCATTTATATCAACCAAGATTGCACATGTCCCTACTTCTGCTATTATAGTCTGTCTATCTAAGCATTGTTACCACCATAGTCTGTCTACCTCCTATTCTCTGCATTTCTACTGTCTTAGTGTATCTGTCTGCGTCTTCTACAAGTCCTACTCTGATTATCACATCTCTACAGTTCTAGTATGTTTAACCCACCATTTCTCCCAGCCAAATCTCTCTATTTTTTACACATCCTGCTCTGCCTTTATCTTTAATTATACAACCCTACCCTGCCCACCCCCTTTCCAATCGACTATCATGTAAACTGCTTCATCTCCCCAGGTAGTGACTTTTGCGGTGTATTCCTATTTTGCGGTAAGTCTGTTTGGTCAACAGTACTTGGATCCTGCCAAAAACTACAAGGGATTCGAAATCGACTTCTACTTCCCAGGCTTCACGATTCTTCAGTTCTTGTTTTATATGGGCTGGCTGAAGGTTAGTACCAAGACTTGTTTTAGATCCACTAGCAAAGTTGTAAATTGTCTGGGCTGACTGCAACATGGGAGATTTACAGCACAGTGGCTTCTAGTGTGGGTTAAAGGTCCCGTTTTTGGCAGACAGAAATAATTGACCTGCTGCATGCAGCCTCGCAATAACCATGTAGTGAGTGAGGGGGCTGTGTGGTCTCGAGGCATGATGTCTGCCTCGAGTGCTAGAGGTTCCTGGTTCAATCCCCGTCAGGTGCTGGGATTTTTTCAAGCAGACTTGGGCATCTGGTAATTCCCCCTGGTCTCTGGGTAGTGAGATTGGACGCCCGTGTGCATTGTTGCGCACGTAACAATTCCCTTGGCAGTTGGAAATCGAAAAGAGTAGCCTAACGGCGCTGCCTAAGCACAATCCGGAGTTGAAAATCTACCTAAAGTTTTTCAGGATCCTCGCTGGTGCTACAGAGTATGCGAACTATACTGAGTTTCTTTGGACATAGACTTGAGTTAGAAGAAGAAAGTAGCACTTATGGGTTAATACCCGTGTGCCATGATGTTGGTCCCTTCTTCAAACCTCAAGCCATGTAGTGAAAGGCGACTAACCTCAATTCTGCAAACAGACATGGGATACAATTTTTCGTTATTTTGAAGCCCCACCCTAGCTCTTGCCAGGGGCCGCAATATAGCCCAGCCATAAATATGGTATAATGGCTGAACGCGGTTTCCGGGACCTCTCCACAGGTGATCCTCATCCACATGGTGGCACTTTGTGTCATCGGGTGTTTATCGCTTGTATGATGCCCCAGTGGGGTAAAATGTACTACTGCTACTAATATAAACTCAAGTAACGACCAACAAGGTACAAGAAACCTATTTTCCTCATCTCATCTTGTTGTTTGTTTGTGTGTGTGTGTGTGTGTGTGTTGGCGAAAAAAATAACTTCAGTCATCTTATACTTTTTGATCTTTTTATCAAGGTTGCAGAACAAATGATCAATCCCTTTGGAGAAGATGACGATGACTTTGATATCAACTGGCTACTGGACAGACATACTGCTGTAGGTATATTACATGTCCAGTAGTAAAGTAAAACAACGCAGCGATCAGTGGTCACGAGGTTTGGTTTATGCGCGCGCATGTGTCTGTGGTTCTGCCCTCATGGGAAGCAAAGAATAGTAAAACTACACTCTACCAGGTTTGTCTTGGGACTGACTACCTCATCCCCTTAAAAAAAAAATTGCCACAAAAACAAACTACGGAAAAGTCCAGAAAGAAGTTCCAGTGGACCAAGAGGTAAAGTAAAGACGCTGCCGCTGGATAGGGCATACATTGAATAAAACACAGAGAAAATAAAATTATAATGTCTTCGCACTGAGCCCACCGAGGCATATACATCAAGGAAACTAATGGAGAAGGAAGCTAGACAGTTAAGTTAAAAAGATGGGGAGGATATGGGGGTGAGATGCATGCATCAGCCAAGAAGGTTGAGGGCCTATGCTCTGTTGGGGATAGAAGGCAGACAAGGAAGAAAGCTCATTGGTTACACCGAAAATACAACTTTTCTTGGCGTATGTTGCAAGTGTATATGTGTGTGTATACGTTCATACATAAGTACCTTTTAAATCATTTATTTGTCATTATCATGTGTAGAAGCTCCTTTGCAAAACGTTGTTCACATCACTGTCTACCTGAAATTCGGTCTCTCCCCAGGTGTCCTGCCTCGCGCACTTTCCTCCCCAAGGCGTCACTGATATCCTGTGCCCATCTTCCTGCTTGTTGACAATTATTGCCCTTCTTTTCTGGGACTATACTTTCTTCTATTATTTGTCAAACCCGGCATGGTGCTTGATTTATATTTCAGTTAATGATACGAGATGTTGTTCCCTAGCCAATGTTCCTTTTTCTTCAGATCTTTTAGGATGTAAGTATTTACATGATTACTTTCTTGTGATAATGATGTTATAGCTTCCTTTTCTGTAATAGGGGGCTGCGTGGTCTCGAGGCATGGTGCTGGGATTTTTTTCACGTGGCCTTGGACTTCTAGTATTTTCCTTGGTCTCTCGGTAGGGAGATCGGACGCTTATGTGCATTGTTGGGCATAGAAAAAAAAATCCTTTAGCAGTTGGAAATCAAAAAGAGTAGCCCAACGACGCTGCCCTGGCCAAATTTGGAGTTAAAAATCTACCCAAAGTATTTCAGAATCCTCGCCGGTGCTATGTGCACTGTGCTGAGCTTCTTCAGACTCAGACGAGTTGGAAGACGAACGGAGCACTTATGGATTACACCCGTGTGCCATGATGTAGATCCGTTGTTCAAAACCTCAAAACATCAAACTTTTTTTTTGTAATGTTATATTATCTTAAACAAACAGGTGGCTTTTGCTTTGGTGGATCAGTGCTATGGAAAATACCCAAGTCTGGTGAGAGATGGGTTCTGGAACGACGTTGCCCCAGACATACCTTACACCGAATCTTCTGCCAGATTCATGAGACCTAACTTCTTGGGCTCAACATTCAACATAGAGTGAGTAGGCTTCTGCTATTTTTGTGTTGTGCTGTCTCCAGAATGGAGGTTATAAAAGTATTTATTGTTAGAAATATATATTGGAAATCATTTTTTTTTTCTACATTCCATTGGGAGTCAAATTTTATGAGTTTTCTTTTCTATTTGAGGAGCGTCTAGCAGAGTGTTACAACGTCCCGCTCTCATGTCGGAGACCTAGGTTCGAACCCCGGTAAGGTGATGGAGTTTTCCTGTCGGGAGGGGGGGAGGCAAATCAAACATTCTTAACTGCATAGCGCGTGACGACATCACTAGCCAGACTGTCCTATGTCCTTAGGTTCAAGCCTCCTCCCCTCCTCCGCCTCCGTCTATACCGACCTGAAAAAAATCATAAGACAGCAGTGATACTTTTTTAGACTGTTTTCTAGTTGCTAAAAGGCAATGATTTATCTCTGTTGTCCTTAGGCCTACAACACAAAGAAGTGAAAACTTGTTTATTCGTGACCATGACGACGTTAATCAACATGCTTGGTTGCAGAGGTGAGTATTCCGCTGCCATTACTCTCTCCTCTCTATGTAATTGCTCTGTTTCTCACTGTACGTACTTTACTTGATGTCCTTATAAATACAAAAGATCTTATTATTCGCCAGAGTAAACTAGTTTCCGTTTTTCGTTTAAAGAATTCAGATCTCCTCAATTACTACCTGACACTAATGTAGTTTTCTAATTTACGTAATTCAGATTTGTGTAATTACTAAATTAAACTAAATTAATTTGTCTCATTTATAAAATGCAAATCTCTTTAATTATTATGAGTAACTCATGCAATAATTTTATTTATAGAATTTAAATTTGTGTTATTATTACTGCAAACTAATGTAATTTACTTATTTGTAGAATTTAGATTGTTGTAATTACTAAAGGAATTTAATCTAATTTTCCCGAAAGGCTAACACCATCAACAAATTCCTGCAGAAGTCGGATGTGTCAGTCAAAAGGCGCAAATTGTGCAGCCATCCTGTAAACGGGCACAACCCAATTACCCTTTGGGTCAACACGAAAGGAGAAGGAGGAGAATCTAATTTTCTCAGTTATATAATTTAAATTACTGTATGAAACAAATGTATGTATGTAAGTTGTACCCCACCAGGACATCACACAAGCGATAAACATTCGGTGACACAAAGCGCCACCATGCGGATGAGATCACCCATGGAGAAGTTCCGGAAACTCCGTTTAGTCGTTTGGTCATATTTCAGGCCCGGCTATATTTAGAGCTCCCGGCAAAAGTCGGGGTGAGGCTTCAAAATAACTAAAAATTGCATCCCATGACGAGATTAAGTCGACAAATATTATATGAAACAAATGCAGTTTTCTCATTTAAATCATTCAGATTTTTGCAATGACACCAGGAAACACGTGTAATTATTTTATTTATAATATCATGTTTCTAAATTGCCAAGCTAAATTAGTTTACTTTTCTCATTTCTAGAAACCGACGAAAACCTTCCATAAGTGGGTCATTACTTTCTCTGTACCCCTTCAGAACCTCTCGAAATCCAGGCGACTCCATGACCACTTTGGGCTCTTCCGGAAGCGGCTACGGCCGCCACATGCCCAATGGAAAAGTCTACTACTACGTCCTGGATAAAGATCAGGACAAAGCCAGCCGGACCAGGTGGTCATCGGTTGAGATCCCGGTATCTGACAGCGTGTCTGATGATGGCAGCGATACATTTCAGGTGTTGGGCTGGGGCATGAGGGAACTAACCTTTACTAACACCACGTTATTGTTAACTTTATTTTAAAAAAGAATGTCATGGAAATATTTAAAACGAAACAAAAAGTAAATTAACGAGCTTAACAATATAACAATCACAAACTAAAAAAAACAACGTTGCGGTTTTAGAGCCTTTATCAGCACATACATAAATCAAATCAAACAATAGGAATACACGAAAGGCAACTTAACTAACATAAACCGAAGCTGCCACGTTGATGTCTTGTCAGTGGACAAAGAAGACACAAATAGAAAATTATAAATTCATTTATTTTTCATCTACCTTTTCCTCTTCGCGTTCACCGACAGTAAACTAGAGCAAAAGTCTTGTTTGTTCGCCCTTTTCTGGACTTTTCTCTGTAAAATTTTTATTAAACCTGTTTTTACAGTGTGGCACGTTTTTTAAATAGCTGTCAGGGTGGGTGTCTTGACCTTGAGGGTTGTACTGCAAGGCTAGTACCGCAGTCGCCAAGAAATATTCATATTTTAATGTTTATTTCCGCATTATTTATTGACTGCAACATTTCGTTTCGTCTTCATAGTTGCAAACTAAATAGGAAAAAATAAAGCAAAGAAATTAATCCTTTTAACTGAGGTACAAAATTCCCAGAGAACTAGTTTCGTAGTCCCAGAGAATTCACAATACGTTCATAGTTTTCTGTTTAAATGGACCATGTTTCTTCTGTGCCGAAACTATATTTTTACAATTTCATGACAATGTAAGGTTACTGCTAGAAAGGTATAAAATCTTTATCTTATCAAGAGTTGAAGTAACAGTTACTGACCACTGAAAAGTTAAATATATCAGAAGATGTTATTACAGTAATTGGAAGCTAACCACGATGTCATTTTGTTTACACAGTATTCACCACGCGTGGTCGATTGCTGCAATCTCTCTAAACTGAAATAATCGTCTTTAAGTTCTTTGTTCTTTATATAGACAAACTGCTACTAAGTATGAGATGTTTTAGATACTACGCTGGCCGTCTCCACTTCTCAGGGCATTTGATAGTGTGCACATTTTAGGCTCAGTCGCCATTTAATAAGGAACTGTATTAAAGGGTCGCGGCATTAGGAAGGTTGAGAGCCACTGTTGTAGATGTTCCTTTGTGTCCGAAATGAATAAAATTACATGACCGCCATATCACACTGTAGATAGACATGACTTCCAACGCCACATGGCATGGACAATAAGACGAAGAAATACATATTTCTTCTTCTTCTTCGCGTTCACCAGCTGTAAACTGGCGGAAAGTTCTGGTTGTTTATCCACTTCTGGACTGCAGTCATGTTCCAGAACCTGGGTGTTGTGTGTGCAGCCGTTTTACAGATCTGACTAATTTGTATGCATACTGCTGGTTCCTTGCCTCTCAGGCAAATGCATTCCGACTTTGAAGGAAGCTTCCAATTAGTCGACTCTTATTACATGCTTTCGGGTAGGCAGTGGGTCTATTCTGGTTTTCCCTATAATAAAGCCCCGGGACCCACACGCGTGAAAAAAAAAATACATATATAAATTTCACTGAGAGAGTTTAGAATAACAATATCTATCCTAAACTCATAACTGAACAACCCTAAGATTCCTGTGTGGGTTCCGGAGCCCCATTCTAGCGCTTCCCTAACAACCACGTGGCAAAGGACGACTAATTATGGGAATTTCCTCTGAAATCGTAATGCATATGAATTAGAAAGGGAGGAGACTGGGGAGGGGGGCAGGCAATGTGCATGAAAATAAACCAGATCTGTAAAACGGATGTGCGCCCCAAAACTCATGTTCTCATGATAGAATTCCTTTGTCTGTCTGATTGTTTGTCTGTCTATGCATCTGTATTTTTACAACGCATTAGCATGCCTCTTATGGCATGTGTATGTGTATATAATTCATCCATTAGCTGACCATTTGTGGTGTCTCCCTGTACTCTCTCGGTGCTTTGGTCCCCTTCTTAAATGCACGACTGGTGACCATTCTCTCGGCTGCCTACAGCCCAACACAGTACTGTCCCAGTGTCACTTTCTGTGTCTGATCATGGTTAAATAAGCCAGTGTCAGCCTGGTCACTTCCTTTCGGAGCTTCACTAGGAATCCAGATAAGTGTCACTTACTTTAGTATAAGTCTGATTTACAACTATTTTTTCCTAGTGGTAAAAGTAAAGAAAAGGTCCCTTTTCCACGCCTTTAGGCATATTAGAAATATAGGGCTAGACCTTTATTTTTAAGGACCAATCGGCACTTGGAAGGCACGCTGGCTGCCTTTAATTCACAGGATTGCACCTGGTACCCACTCAAGACTGGGTCGACCTGGGAGTCAAGGTCATTTTTGAAAAAATAAAAGTCCGGCTTCGTTCGGACGCGATCGTACGACCTTCTAAATAGCAGGTAGGCGTCTAGCCGCCAACGCCACGGCGATTTCCCTTTTTCCTAGTGGTGCACATACTATTTAAATATAGTAATTTCAGAGTCAGAGTATTTTTGTGTGTCTGTGTTGTATTCTGATGAAGACTAATCTCCTCAACGTCCTTTGTTTGTTCCTTGCAATTTTTTTTGAGAAGCCTTTATTTGTGTCTTGTAATTGGTTTTGTAAAGCTGACATAAACTATTTTTTCTTACATTTTTCTTTCTCTTCCCTCCCCCCCCCCCCCCCCCCCCCAATATTTCCTGCATTTTTCTTTTTAACTTAGCAAAACGGAAATTTCGAGTAAAGGAAAGGTAACGAGTAAAGAAACTGGAATCGCTACTTCGTGTGTACTAGTGAATAGTGCGCGTATATATATATATATATATATATATATATATATATATATATATATATATATATATATATATATATATATAAGACCTCAAACATTACACCAACACATCACTATGCTATGAAGGTATCTTTACCTGGTATCCATCTTATTTTGTTGGTTTTCATGGCGTTAATAATTGGAAAATGGTGATATGATTTAATTCCATCTACAATTCATATCTTTCAAATATTCCAAGACCGAATCTTGCATTGTTTTGTTATAAACCTGATTGTGGTCTGTTCAACGCTAGGTTTCGCAAAGACGTAAGTATCAGAGTAAGTTTGTTTTACCAACAACAACAAAATATAGATACTGTGGGAATTGGTTGAAAATAAAAATGTATCTTACCCATCGCACAATGTCCAAAGCAATATATCTGTGTATACGCCATTTATCCTTCCCTACCCTGCCACGGTGTGTACTTAATTTTTGGTTTGGGTAAATGGCTGGTTTTTTTTTTTTTTTACCTATACCTGCTTCATTATTTATGTATATGTTGGTAATTTTTGAAATATGGCTTTGATACAATGACGTCTTGGCACATGGGGACATCCCCCACCCCCCCAGCCCCCCCCCCCTCGCGAACACAGGGGCCCCTAAATATGTGTGTAATATTAGTGATCATTTACATTTAATTAATGTGTGTGGTTGTTGTAGCACAGTAGTTTGCTCAGGTTCCCATTATCTTGTTATGACGGCTGGGTTCTACTTTATATATGAGGGTGAACTATTTTATTTTCAATATAATTAATTTATACGTCAATATTTTTTTTTATTTATGGCAAGTCACTCTACATACATAGATTAGCACTGGCCTCTATGTTCGAAGAGGTGCGGGGTTAAGTAAGCCCCTACGTTAATACGGTCATTCCCACAATGGGCCCTGGAACCCAGTTAGTTAGTTAGTTAGTTAGTCGACAGATTATCCTTATTGCACGTCGAACCACTCAGTCCATAAGTGCTCGGATCCCCTCCTCAGTAAATCACCCAGCGTGTAGCGGCAAATGACACCAGTTCTGTGTTGGTTTATTATTCTTTTTTGACTACCCGCGTAGTGTTCTTGCTTGGCGACACATCGTTTAACATGTTATTCTTGCAGTCTGACCACGGTTGCAGATTCACAGTTCTCACTTGGTTCACACAAACGTCTTAACTCTCTTAGAGCATTCAGTATATCCTCGTGGTCCATGGCTTGTCCGGCTGTCACAGTAGCCTTACCTGCCAGCCTATCAGGCTGCTCATTTCCCTGTACCCCCACATATCCTAGCACGAAAATGAAACTAACCCTTGTCAGCCGCGAATTCTGTAGAGCCACCAACTACTGACTTCGGACCCAGCCCTTCTCTATCTTCATGAGCATACTCATCGAGTCACTGAGAAAGCATGCCCCAGTAAAAGTCTGTGTCTCTAGATATGTTACTGAACCATCCAGGGAACAAAAGACAGAATGAGAAAATAATCAAACTGCCAAAACACTTGTTCTTTTCCGTGATCTGGTCATTAGTTCACTTCCGGACTTTAGCCCTGTCCAAGAACATACGTTTTTGACTGCATATCCGTTTTACAGTCCTGCTTACTTGTGTGCAAACTGTTGGTTCCTTTACTTTTAGGCAGATATACTCCGACTTTAAAGGAAACCCCTAATTAGACAACTCTAGTTAGGGATTAGTGGGTTTATTATTCCCTTCTCTACCCCCTACCCCTACTTCCTACCCCCATGGGGCCCCGGAACCCACATGGGGGCTTACCTTTAATTGTCTGTTTTTTCTTGTATTAGTTTTATGGAGGAACAATGGAGAAAAAATAGGAAAACAATAACACAATGTATGTGACTGGAACAAACATAACTTCTAATGATAGGGTATAATAAAATTGTGTATGACACAGTCGGTGCATGCCGAATAAATAACTTTCTGACATATTTTAACTGCCAGTTATATATAATCTTGCCTAATGTATCAATAATGTATACTCTGTTTCTTTGTGGGATGCAATTTTTCATTATTTTGAAACCCTACTCTGGCTGTTGCCAGGAGCTCTAATATAACCTAACGGTTGATCGTGGTTTTCAGGACCTCTCCACGGGTGATCTTCATCCGCATGGTGGCACGTTGTGTCACCGGGTGTTTATTGATCTGTGTGATGTTCTGGCAGGATAAAACTTATTTACTCACTAATGTAACTCTTTGTTTCCCTAAATGTATCTGTAAAGTCAGGTAATCACAATTCCAAATTTACAGCTGAATGTTACAGCTTCACAGTTACTCCGCTCGTATACTAATAAAACCACACAGTATACCCATCCCTTGTGAAATATTTCATACATACTGCAGTCTTGGCAAAGCTAATAGCGTACACACGCATTAAATGTCTAAGACAACCATCAGAAGTGCAACACAAAGTCTGGCAATAGAAAGGCAGTTTATCGTCGATGGAAGCAACAGTTACAAATGATCAGTAGTTGCACACGTAATTAATCGCATAAGGTGTCGTCATTTCCAGTAAACTAAAGAATCCTAATAACGCTACTGGTGCATCGAAAATTTGATGATAGGCATGAAGCTAAGTAGACCAACCACCACCTCGACGGATAAGGCGGTTAACATCACGGTGACCAAATCCGCTTCTGTGAATATTTCGCGATGTCTGTTGTCTGTTTTAGGCTGAGATGGCCAGGGTCAGTTATAAAAATTTGCAAGAGAAGAATTCGAACTCAAAAACTCGAGTCAGCAAGAATATAACGAAAAATAGTTTGGCTGTACTGAATATGTGTTTTTAAATTGTGTTTTACAGTTGTATATATATATATATATATATATTTTTTTTTTTTTTTTTTGACAAATTATTTAGTGTCCAAGCGATAGGTTCTAAGCAGAGCTGTTGTTTTTTCCCCATAGGTTTGCAAACCGCCTAGCTTTGCTTTAGACGATAGTATTGTGAAACGACAGTTTAGAGGACAATCATATGCTACTAAGCATAAAAATTGCGTAGTGTATCCACAAACTGACACCTTCTCTATCAGTTTGCCATCTTAGTGTTAAGTAGGTTAAATTTATTTGTTGCACATCGAACGCCATTTCATTGAATGTCCATTGTTTCAACAGGTGAGAGCGCGTGCAAACACTGACAGTGATTTCATAGAATTCAACAGCAAAGAGAGAAAACTCAGTCTTCCATTTATCATTAACCCATTCTCCAAAAGCAAACAGAAAAAGATGGAACCTGCTCCTGGTTCAGGATCTCCTAAAGTGAACAGGTTGGTTGAAAGTGGTTTCTGTAGGATCATTAGTTAGTCTTTCCTCTTGGGCTTAGGGCAGAGATCATAGCTCTCCATGTCTGGCATTATTCACTTAAATAAACAGAACTCAAGGGTACCACCCTATGTTTATTTATGGAAATGACGTGTACACACTGGAACCTCCCAATCAAATACCTTTCTTAAATGTTTGTGTATTCTAGACAAAGCATTAAGGTCTACTGTGTTCGTAAATTGTTTCTGTGCTTGTTATTTGACCTATGCTTCGTTAATATAAATTTCTGCAAAGTAAGGTGCCATTTCAATAGTTTGAAATGAATTCTTCCCGTATACCATAGTTGCGGATTTCAAGCTGTGCGTTAGACATGGTCAATAAGACATGTTGGGGGGGGGGGGGGGGGGTGCCTAGTTGACCATGTTCTTAGTGCACTTGTTTCCATAGCGAGGCGCACTCGCCATCTGGAGGTGACAAGTTCGATTTCCGGCACGGTAACTAAAGCTTTTGATTTTTAAGTTGTCTAGTGTGTTCTTCTATCTTTCTAATTCTTTCTATGTGTGCCGATCCATACATTTTCTGTAACTTTATAAATCCATGTCTCGCGGTTCGTTACAACATGTTTTAGGTCTTGAAAGATCATTAAGCCCATGATTATTTTGAGCCTAATGTAGGATCATTGTTAGTACTTGATGATACTTGATGATACTTGATGATACTTGATGATACAATGATCGTGTCATTTTTCTGGAGAGAAGGAAAATAAAAACAGGTGTCGGTTCTCTCACAGACCGTCGAATGAAAAAGTGCTGGTACGTACCACACAGTGTTCGTCACAGCAGTGCTGACAAATTTATGTCGGAAAAACGTGCCAGTACTGCGTACCGTCAGGGAAAAAAAAAAAAGAAGTCCTCACTGGTGGTAACTTAAAATAGTGTTGTTCAAAACCGGTGATGCGGGTTACACACTTTTTTTTAGACGCAAATAATTTCACGACACAGTAATTAAATCTATTAGCAGACTAGTCCCTTATCTTCTTCTGTTTCGCGTTCACCTACTGAAAATGTCGGCGGAAAGTTCTGAATGTTTGTCTTCCACCGGACGTTAGACTTTTTCTTGAACCTGAGTGTTGCGTGCACATCTGTTTCACACATCTGTTTTGGTGTATGCATACTCTAGGTTCCTGACACATCAGGCAAATGTAAGTCCACTCCTACGACATGCTTGTTGGGGAGACAGAGCATCGATTTCTGTTTTCCCCACAATGGGGTCTTGGAACCAACACGGGGAAGCCCTTATAAAAGACACAGACACATACGTTAATTACGTTCTGTGAAAACACATTTATACTGCAGCCGACGTGCTGTTGTGTCATTTAATCCAATTCAGAAAGCTATGTTCTAAAATGATCTATACTTAAGTGGATACATGCTTAACAAATAACTAATAATATCCTCAAGCATCATAAGGGGGTTTAAACCATAGATTAATGGTTAGTGGATTATGACAAATCTCTGACACTAACACGATTGCGTAACTTGGGGGGCAACGGGTGGTGAAGTATGTCTATGCTGCCTTCGAGGTCAGTATAGGTGACATTATAACCAGCTCTTGATGGAAACAATCAGTAGAGGTATTTTAGAGAAGCTGCTGCATCGAAGGACTGAGCACGCATGCGAATGCCCATTGAGGGGTGTCGTCGATTGTGATAAAATAACATGTTAAGCATGTTATTAAAGATAACTAGTGTAGACGCGGCAGAGTTGTGTTATAGACGATTGATTACAACCACCTGGATAGAAGAAGCGTGTAAAAAAGATTCTTGAAAGAAATTAACCTGCAAAGAGAACTGATATCCGTGCCAGAAGGAGACAAGCTACACTCATTAGTCACGTCTTGAGAAGGAGAATTCTAAGTACGTTAGGACAAAAGGAAAGCTGGGAGAGAAACAGAGAGGGAAACTAAGAGGGAAGAGGTTTTGCAGTTTGAAAAAAGTATAGGAGACAGAAGGCTGTGGATAGGAATTACTACCAATGACGTGCGGTATGAATTAGCAGAAGAAGAAGAAAAAGAAGAAGAAGAAGAGGATGAAAACAAAAAGACAGGGCAGATAATAAAAAGGAACCTGCATCGATTGCACAGGTTTACCGTTGAGTCTGTCAAGGACGTGCCGGCAGCCGAAACAGAGACGAGTTCAGCCAATAAGGCAAGACGTTCAGGACATGCCAGCATTCCATTCCAGAGCGTGGTATCGAGGTATGTTCTTACAACCCCCCACCCCCCCCCCACCCCACCCTTTTATCTCTCTCTCTCTCTCTCTCTCTCTCTCTCTCTCTCTTTCCCTATTTTTTTCTCTCCGCCCCTTAGCGACCAACACACACACACACACACACAAACCAGTAGACAGCCACAGAATGCACAGACCAGCAGCACCCTATCGGGATGTAGGCCAGGTAGTTTAGTAATCTGGTAATCTTAGTTTCAGCTTCAGAGCAAAACGATCACCCCTTAGTTGCTCCTCTCCTGTACCAACGAAAAACACACTGAATGTTTATCATAGTCCCTTGTGGAAAGATTGACAGACTGCTGTCTCAGCGTATGCACTAACACACACACGCATTAAAAGCATACTGTAGCCATCCGAAGTGCTAACACAAACAGTCCGACATTATAAATGCAGTTCATCATGGATGGTAGCAGAAGTCATTAACAGATCAGCAATTTCACACGCGATCAATTTTAATCACATAAGACCACCATCAATATTGCGACAACAGGAATCGCGCAATTCTCTGAATCTTCAATTCAGACCACCAGTCAAAAAACATTCTAAATGAAATCCGCAGCTCACAGTGTCACGCCATGCACTCAACTCAGAAGCTGGGCGACAAAACTATATCCTTTCAGTCTACAAATGGAGCAAAAATGCAACGGCCACCGTCTGGCAGAAGCAAAAAATTGGCCACGGCTCAAAACAGTGACCGCGCCTAGCGTCCATTTTGACAAGGCCAGGTATTACTGGCATCGAGACCAGCTGCTTACGGAGCTGTGGTCCGCCTGAGTGGATGAACTCATTTAGGTGTGACTGGCCTAGCAAGCCAGCAGGGCATTATTTTACTACTTCCCTAAAGAAATGAACTATAATAGGTCTGAGCTCGCACATACGAAAAACAACTCGGAGCTTTGCTCGCTGCAATACACAGCATAGCAAGGTACAAGAAAATCAAGACAGATGAGATGATGGTAGGCTGCTGCTGCAGCTATTACAGTTTCTACCATTATTACTGCTGCTGATGATGATGATTTTTCTACTACTGCTGCTACTTTTGCTAGTACTGCTTGTTCTTTAGCTACTTATGTTGCTGCTACTCTACTACTATATCCACTGCTGCTACTTTTGCTACTACAGCTGCTGCTTTTGCTACGACTGTTGCTGCTACTCTACTACTATATCCACTACTGCTTCTACTACTACTTCTGATGATAATAGTCCTGCTACTACAACTAATGATGCTCCTGCTAATAATACTACTTGTCCAATATTATTACATCTACCACCATTAATTATACTGATACTATCACTACTTCTAAAACTGCTACTACTATTACTACTATAATTATTACTACTGTTTCTATTATTATTTCTGCTAAAACTTCTACGACTTTAACTATTCTACTACCACTACTACCTCTGCTTCTACTACTGCTTCTGCTGCTACTACGACACTAATACCACCACCAGCGCTTCTATTAAAACTACTACAACTACTGCTCTTTACACTATGACTCCTACTGCTACTAACACTATTCGTGCTACTACTTCTACTTCTCCTACTCCTACTACTACTATCACCATCACCAACACCCCTACCACCACTGTTATTATAATGTGTTTATTATTTCCTTTATTTCAGGATACCAATGCTCTCTGCCATATCAGAGAGCAACACGATCACCAGTCTCAGTTCTGCAACCTGGGGACAGGATACAGAGTTTGACTTCAATGAGAACACATTGAATGGATTCCTTCCGTATGATGACAACGGCAAGGAAGAAGGACTCTCCTATGTAGAGTACGTTGTTCATGAATAAGGCTTTGTGTGTGTGTGTTTGTGTGTGTGTGTGTGCGTGCGTGTGTGTGCCTTACAGACCCTCAGACAACAGGTTCCATTTGTTAACCGCCACGTACAGCTCACTAACCCCCCCCCCCCCCCACCCCAAATCTCCGACACCCCCTCCCCCCTGTCGTTTTCAAGTCAGTCTCTAATGTTTTTTATTATGCATGGAGCCCAAGTGGACTCCTGTGGAAGGACAATTGGTGTGTGTGTGTGTTTTTTTTTTTTGGTGGGGGGGGGGGGGGGGGGGGGAACATAACCCACGGACACCGGATTAAAGGTTACCTCGCAACTGTTTTGTGATGCCTACAGACTGCAATCTTTCAGCTGTTCTCGGTTTTAGGTTTTCCGCTGCAAGACTGCAGTCTGTAAGTTTCATACCTCAAAGACAGTTAAATCAGACAGTTAAAATTCTCAGAAACCCCATTCAACCGTACAGTACAGTGCATGTTTGCCTGGGCACCACAAAACGTTTTACGACGTAACTTTTAGTCCGGTGTCCGTGGGTGTATGTCACTTCAAAGGAAAAATAAGTCTTAGACTCTTAAACAGCAACGGTTTACCGGGAGAGGGAGGGGGTTGTTGGGGGGGGGGGGGGGTAGGCGTGAGTTAGATGCTCGTAAAACAAAGAAAGGGAGGGGTACAGAAGCAGGTAAACTGCAATACATCGTTTTTCATATTGTCTGTTTGTGTCTTCATATTGTCTGTGTGTGTCTTCATGTTGTAAGTTTGTGTCTTCATATTGTCTGTTTGTGTTTTCATGTTGTAAGTTTGTGTCTTCATATTGTCTGTGTCTTCATATTGTCTGTGTGTGTCTTCGTGTTGTAAGTTTGTTTCTTCATATTGTCTGTGTCTTCATATTGTCTGTGTGTGTCTTCATGTTGTAAGTTTGTGTCTTCATATTGTCTGTGTGTGTCTTCATGTTGTAAGTTTGTGTCTTCATATTGTCTGTGTCTTCATATTGTCTGTTTGTGTCTAACTGTTTGCTCTACTCCTCTGGTTTGCTGCGTAAAAGTTTACTTACCTGTGAACCTATAACAATCGCATCCTGGCTACGAAACTAGCACAGGTAATCGCAGATCCTAGCTACGAAACTAGCACGGGTAATCGCAGATCCTGGCTACGAAACTAGCACAGGTAATCGCAGATCCTAGCTACGAAACTAGCACGGGTAATCGCAGATCCTAGCTACGAAACTAGCACGGGTAATCGCAGATCCTAGCTACGAAACTATCACGGGTAATCGCAGATCCTAGCTACGAAACTAGCACGGGTAATCGCAGATCCTAGCTACGAAACTAGCACGGGTAATCGCAGATCCTAGCTACGAAACTAGCACGGGTAATCGCAGATCCTAGCTACGAAACTAACACGGGTAATCGCAGATCCTAGCTACGAAACTAGCACGGGTAATCGCAGATCCTAGCTACGAAACTAGCACGGGTAATGGCAGATCCTAGCTACAAAACTAGCACGGGTAATCGCAGATCCTAGCTACGAAACTAGCACGGGTAATCGCAGATCCTAGCTACGAAACTAACACGGGTAATCGCAGATCCTAGCTACGAAACTAACACGGGTAATCGCAGATCCTAGCTACGAAACTAACACGGGTAATCGCAGATCCTAGCTACGAAACTAGCACGGGTAATCGCAGATCCTAGCTACGAAACTAACACGGGTAATCGCAGATCCTAGCTACGAAACTAGCACGGGTAATCGCAGATACCCATTTCAACTTCTATGGAAATTATAACTGGGGTACTAATAACATCCGCCCAATGTTCCTCCTAGTGTGAGTTTTTTTTTTTTTTTTCCTTGTGCGGAAAAGGGGGGGGGGGAGGGGGTGGTGTCTTTTCCACACACTAATTTTATAAATCCTTGTCGAGGTTGTGTGGTCCTACTTTGAGGGAAAACAAAAATATCCATACTATGCCCCAGCAGATTAACAATTAAGAATTATCTAAACCTGGATGTGTTAGGCATAGATATCTCAGCTTGCCGGAAAACTGCACTGCAACACAGTAGGCCAACCGCCCTTTACAGAGCGAACGCAGACGAAGAAGAAAAAGAAAAATAAGTAGTAGTAGTAGCAGCAACAGCAGCAGTAATGGTATTAGTAGTAATATTAGTATTAGTAGTAGTAGTCGCTGTTGATATTTTTGCTGTTGTTATAGCAGCAGGTGTAGTAGTAGTAGTAGTAGTAGTAGTAGTAGTAGTAGTAGTAGTAGTAGTAGTAGTAGTAGTAGTAGTAGTAGTAGTAGTAGTAGTAGTAGTAGTAGTAGTAGTAGTAGTAGTAGTAGTAGTAGTAGTAGTAGTAGTAGTAGTAGTAGTAGTAGTAGTAGTAGTAGTAGTAGTAGTAGTAATAGTAGTAGTAGTAGTAACAGAGGTGGTTAAAAAAAAAAAGTAGTAGTAGTAGTAGCAGTAGTAGCCACAGCAGTAGTAGTAGTAGTGGTGGTGGTGTTTGATTGAAACACATGACCGTTACATTTGTATATAATCTGGCCCATGTTTACCTTTTGCAGCGAATCCAATTATAGTACATGCAATGAAGATACTGCCCCGCAACCAGCCAACAGCAACAGCAACAACCCAACATCAGTAAGCTTCTCCCCATTGAAGGCTCCATCAACTCCACCTCCAACGCAGGCAGAAGCACGAACAGCAAGAACTCAACCACAGCTCGCTCCCTCTAAAGACCGAAAGCTATCAATGTCATCCTTCTTCTCCAGATTACCTCAGAAGTCAGCGACACCTGTCGATAAGACAGTACCACTGAAATCAGCGATGAAAGATACTACCTCATCTTCACCATCAAAAGTGGCAGTTCAAACCATAACATCAAATTCACCATCAAAAATGGGAGTTCAAACTACAGTTTCAACTTCATCATTGAAAGCGTCAATGCAAACCACAACATCAGCTTCACCGTCTAAAGATTCAATGCAGACTACAACATCGAATGGACCATTGTTGTCGGTTTTAAAGAAAAAACCC
This sequence comes from Candidula unifasciata, assembly GCA_905116865.2. Taxonomy (NCBI): domain Eukaryota; kingdom Metazoa; phylum Mollusca; class Gastropoda; order Stylommatophora; family Geomitridae; genus Candidula; species Candidula unifasciata. The sequence continues at coordinate 258,241 of CAJHNH020000990.1, read as the reverse complement.
GACATAAAAAATTCTCAGCAAAGTAACCAGAACTCTGTAAAGAGTTCATCAAAAGACAAGGCATCATTAGCTCCCTTGATTGCTTTTGAAGATTGTTAAGGCACTATTTTATATTAGCAAAGTAGAACTTTTGTTAACTGCAGTGTTAATATTTTAGGCGAGGACGCCCAAAATAAACCCTAAGACGAACGTTGATGAGAGAGACCAAAGCTGCTGGACTAGACTCTATTTATGATATTGAGTTGATTGCACAGGATAACACGGGATGAAGAAATAGTCTGCAAGCTCTGTGACTGACTGACTTTCTACCCCACTAGGACATCACACTGAGCGATAAACACCCGGTGACGCAAAGTGCTCCCATTCGGGCAGAAACTCGTTTCAACTTTTAGATTATATTAAGGCTCCCGGCAACAGCCAGGGTGGGGCTTCAAAATAACGAAAAATGTGTCCCACGCGGACAGAGAGAAGGGGGGGGGGTGGGGTGTCGATGTCTGTCAGCCCAATGTGGCATGTAATTAGGCACAATAGGGTAATGAATGAATGTAAATATGCTATACAAACTACAAATATGTTAACATTTTTTTAAGGGATTTTGAAAATAATGTTAAAATTGTATATTTTGATATACCTCTATCTATGCACTTTGTGTGTCAAAACTTGTCAAGTAAAAGACAGTTGTTACGCCAATAGCACATTTGGCGTAAACCAATGGGTGTTGTGGTCATCACAACGCTGACCGCCTTTACTTCCTATGATTTTACCTGGTATCCAGTTTAAGCTGGGTCGACCTGGGAGTCAAGGTCATGTTTGGGGAAAAAATCCGACACTTGCGAATTTGAACCCACGACCCTCGCATCTGCAGGTGAGTGTCTAGCTGCTGCACCATGGCGGCTCCTTTATAAACCTAGATGTTTAGGAAAACGCCCTGGACAATCGCTGCCGGCTTTTGGTGTTTCGGGAAATAGACCCTTTTCATGGCAGTCTAATGATAGTGCCAGAGACCATGGGTGGAAGAGACTGAGGTCCTAACCACCTAATGTTTCCATAGGCAGCAGTGTGCACTGTTTAAAACAGTTTAGGAAAACAAGAAATTATACCAAAAATGCATAAATTAAGGAGCTCTAAATAAAATAGTATGGGTACAAATATATTCCATTGATAAAACTGTATTGCACCGATACAAATACATTCCACTTATTTAACTTTATCCCATGGATAAAATAACTTTCCATTGATACAATTATACTTCATTCTTACAAATACATTCCATGAATGAAAAATATATCCCACTGATACAAATACATTCCATTGTTATAACTATATCCTTTTGATACAAACTCTTTCATTATTAAAAAAAAAAAAAAAAAACATTATTTCATTATTTTTAAAAAAATGCATTCCATTGATCCTTGTACATTCCATTGATAACATGTTGATAAAAATATATTTCACCGATACATTCCATTGTAAAAAGTAGATTCCGCTGACACACTCCGCTGATTAAAATATATTCCACGCATTATTCTATTGATTTAAATGTACTCCATTGCTCATTTCACTGATAAAAATATATTCCACAGACAGAAATACATACAATTAATGCAAATACATTTGTGTGATTTTGATATTTTTTACCAGCGTAATTATTTGTGAACTTCTGCTCTTACATTTTACCGAAGTGGTATTGCTACTTCTTCTTCTTCTGCTTCGCATTCACCGGCTGTAAACTCCGGCTGAAAATTCTGGTTGCTCGTCCACCTCCGGATCTTAGTCCTGTTCCAGAACCTAGGAGTTGCGTGCACATCCGTGCTACACTATTGATTAAAAACATTTTTCAGCCGTGGGTGACGACAATGACTGCTTACCAAACTTGTCCTTAGATATCTATTTTTGTTATCACTTTTACGTGCACGGTGTCATTAGATCTGTTAAGTCTATTTGATAGAAAGTTAGTTCCATTAACTCTTCAAGTATCAGGCACATATAATGTAACCAATTTTCTCAACGAAAATGTTTACTTTGAAATTAATGTTTAGGTGAGAATGACTGAAAATAAAAGTACGTTGATAGAAAAGGAGTTGAAGTAACGACTGGAGCGGTGTGGATGAGTGTAACAACTGAGTATGGCCTTAGGCTTTAGGGCAACTGTATAATGTAATTACTATCCACTAACAACACAAGATACCTTGGATAAATGAATAACTAATGTAGAGCTTTGGAAGAGAACTAAACAGGCTCCAGTGGACCAAGAGGTGAGGAAAAAGACGCTGGCGTTGGATAGGACACACACTGGGAAAACAGAAGAACAGCATAACTAGAATGCCTTTGCATTGGAACCCACAGGGGCATAGAAATAAAGGAAGGCCAAAAATCACATGGAGAAGAGAGCTGGAGAATGAAGTTAGAAAGATGGGGAGGACATGGGGAGAGCTCCGTGCAATGGCGAAGGATAGAACGACTTGGCGTGAATTGGTTGAGGGCCTATGCTCCATTGGGGGGATAGAACGGCGAAAGAAGAAGAAGAAGAAGAACACTAGAGGAGACAGAGTTACGAATACCAGCATTAGAGAAAAAGTTGGAATAAAACCATGCCTGGATGTATCACAGTGGTAACTAGTTTTAGCACACTAGCAGGGCTTTCGACATCAAGAAAACATTGGGGGCAGGGGTGTTAAACCCCCCTTCCCCTTCTCATTCCCTCTACTAACATTTGCTAGTAAAAAGGGGCGGGGATCAAAGGTCTTTCAAAGAAAGACAGACAAAGAATGAAGTGGTTCTGCCATCTAGTAAGAATGCAGCCAGCCCAAACTGCAAAGGATACTTTTTAAAGCAGAACAGCTGAATTAAGTCAGAGGAAGACTAAGAAAGAGAAATGCTGTAGCTGAAACCTGCAAAAATATGACAAAATCCATGATCCAAGCCACCCGAGTAGTGCAAGACAAATACATAAAGCCACGGCACCTGGCAACAGCGAGACGACAAAAGAAGACGAAGAAGAAGAAACACCAGACAATACGCAAACAGTAAACATGCTAGAGCCTATTACTACCCATCCACCTCACCCCACTCCAACCCCCGTGTGGGGACTGATAGCCAAGATACTCTGCCCCTTGTTGCCGTGTTTTCGAGAAAGACTCTTGTGCGTGTACATTGTTTTCCTTTTTTCCCTCGGTTAAGCTTCTTTGTCAGACCCCGGTGGGTTAATGTCTTGGTATTAGCATGACTCCGGGGAAGTAAAGGCGGCCTTATGATGCTGGCTACATCATCCACCAAAGTGGTGATTGACCTATGAAATAAAGGTCTAGCCCGATACGCTTAAAGGCGTGGAAAAAGGTCCTTTACTTACTTACTTTTTTAGCGTAAGTGTAATCACCTTTGTTTTCATCACTTTTTTGGATATTCTAGTCCGGAAATCCTCGTACTAAAATTACACATTTTGTGTTCTCAAGAACAAAATGTCTGCCCGATTCAGTAAGTTCCGTTTACTTGTACGTTCGACAGCATCCGTGCTAGATATTCAATTCTGTCTGGGTCACACACACATACACATTTACATATATACACACACATATATATACACACACACATACACACACAGGGAGTTCGTGTAAGATCACCGCAGCTCACATACAGCTGGTATTTCACTAAAAATGTACCAAAGTTAGGTTGATACACACAGAGTTAGGTTGACACACACAGAGTTAGGTAGACACACACAGAGTTAGGTTGACACACACAGAGTTAGGTTGACACACACAGAGTTAGGTTGACATACACAGAGTTAGGTTGCACCTACACAGTTTAGAATGATACATGCACAGTTAAGGTTGACACATATACAGTTTAAGTTCACAGATACACAGTTTAGGTTGACACATACACAGTTTAGGTTGAAATATACACCGTTTAGGTTGACACATACACTGTTTAGGTTGACACATACACCGTTTAGGTTGACACATAGATAGTTTATGTTGACACATACACAGTTTAGGCTGACACATAGATAGTTTTTTTTTGACACATAGACAGTTTAGGTTCACATACACAGTTTAGGTTGACACATACACTGTTTAGGTTGACACATAGAGAGTTTAGGTTGACACATACTCAGTTTAGATTGACACACATAAAGTTTAGGTTGACATATACACAATTTAGGTTCACATACACAGTTTAGGTTGACACATAACCTGTTTAGGTTAACACATACACTGTTTAGGTTAACAGATACACCGTTTAGGTTGACACAAACACGGTTTAGGTTGACACATAGTTTTGGTAGACACATACTCAGTTTTGGTTGACACACACACAGTTTTGGTTGACATATACACAGTTTAGGTTGACATATACACAGTTTATGTTGACACATACACAGTTTAGGCTGACACATAGATAGTTTTTTTTGGACACATAGACAGTTTAGGTTCACATACACAGTTTAGGTTGACACATACACTGTTTAGGTTGACACATAGAGAGTTTAGGTTGACACATACTCAGTTTAGATTGACACACATAAAGTTTAGGTTGACATATACACAATTTAGGTTTACATACACAGTTTAGGTTGACACATACACTGTTTAGGTTAACACATACACAGTTTAGGTTGACACATAGACAGTTTAGGTTGATACATACACTGTTTAGGCTGACACATAGACAGTTTAGATTCACAGATACACCGTTTAGGTTGACACAAACACAGTTTAGGTTGACACATAGTTTAGGTAGACACATACACAGTTTAGGTTGACACACACACAGTTTAGGTTAACAGATACACCGTTTAGGTGGACACACAGTTTAGGTAGAAACATGCTCAGTTTAGGTAGACACATACTCAGTTTTGGTTGACACACACACAGTTTTGGTTGACATATACACAGTTTAGGTTGTCATGTACACAGCTTAGGCTGACATATACACAGTTTAGGTTGACATATACACAGTTTAGGTTGACACATACACAGTTTAGGTTGACATATACACAGTTTATGTTGACACACACACAGTTTAGTTTAAAATATACACAGTTTAGGTTGACATATACACAGTTTAGGTTGACACATACACTGTTTAGGTTGACACATACACTGTTTAGGTTGACACATAGACAGTCTTGGTTGATACATACACAGTTTAGGTTGAAACACATAAAGTTTAGGTTGACGTATACACAATTTAGGTTCACATACACCGTTTAGGTTTACAGATACACCGTTTAGGTTGACACATAGACAGTTTAGGTTGACATATATACAGTTTAGGTTGACACATAGACAGTCTAGGTTGACATATACACAGTTAAGGTTGACATATACACAGTTCAGGTTGACATATACACAGTTAAATTTGACACGCAGTTTAGGTTGATACACACACAGTTAGGTTGATAAATACACAGTTTAGGTTGACATATACACAGTTTAGGTTGACATATACACAGTTTAGGTTCACATACACCGTTTAGGTTTGCAGATACACCGTTTAGGTTGACACATAGACAGTTTAGGTTGACATATATACAGTTTAGGTTTACACATAGACAGTTTAGGTTCACAGAAACACCGTTTAGGTTGACACATACACAGTTTAGGTTGACACACAGTTTAGGTAGACTCATACACAGTTTAGGTTGACACACATAAAGTTTAAGTTGACATATACACAGTTTAGGTTGACATATACACAGTTTAGGTTGACATATACACAGTTAAATTTGACACGCAGTTTAGGTTGATACACACACAGTTTAGGTTGATAAATACACAGTTTAGGTTGACATATACACAGTTTAGGTTGACATATACACAGTTTACGTTGACATATACACAGTTTAGGTTGACATATACACAGTTTAGGTTGACATATACACAGTTTAGGTTGACACATACACAGTTTAGGTTTACATATACACAGTTTAGGTTTACATATACACAGTGTATGTTGACATATACACAGTTTAGGTTGACACACAGTTCAAGTTGATACATACACAGTTTATGTTGATACATACACAGTTTAGGTTGACATATACACCTTTTAGTTTGACATATACACAGTTTAGGTTGACATATACACAGTTTAGATTGACACATATAAAGTTTAGGTTGACGTATACACAATTTAGGTTCACATACACCGTTTAGGTTTACAGATACACCGTTTAGGTTGACACATAGACAGTTTAGGTTGACATATATACAGTTTAGGTTGACACATAGACAGTCTAGGTTGACATATACACAGTTCAGGTTGACATATACACAGTTCAGGTTGACATATACACCGTTTTTTTTTTCACATCCAAATTGCTTTTCGTCCTTCTTAGGACGTTATTTTTTGTTATTTGAAGCCCCACTATGGCTTTTGCCAGGGGCCGCAATATAGGCAGGTCATCATTATGGCCAAATGTCTGAACGCGGTTTCTGGGACCTCTCCACGGTGATCCTCATCCGCATGGTGGCACTTTGTGTCATCGGGTGTTTATCGCTTGTGTGATGTCCTGGTGGGGTAGAAAATCCAATCCAATCCAATATACACCGTTTAGGTTTACAGATACACCGTTTAGGTTGACACATAGACAGTTTAGGTTGACATATATACAGTTTAGGTTGACACATAGACAGTTTAGGTTCACAGAAACACCGTTTAGGTTGACACATACACAGTTTAGGTTAACACACAGTTTAGGTAGACTCATACACAGTTTAGGTTGACACACATAAAGTTTAGGTTGACATATACACAGTTTAGGTTGACATATACACAGTTTAGGTTGACATATACACAGTTAAGGTTGACATATACACAGTTTAGGTTGACATATACACAGTTAAATTTGACACGCAGTTTAGGTTGATACACACGCAGTTTAGGTTGATAAATACACAGTTTAGGTTGACATATACACAGTTTAGGTTGACACATACACAGTTTAGGTTGACATATACACAGTTTAGGTTGACATATACACAGTTTAGGTTGACACATACACAGTTTAGGTTTACATATACACAGTTTAGGTTTACATATACACAGTGTATGTTGACATATACACAGTTTAGGTTGACACACAGTTCAAGTTGATACATACACAGTTTATGTTGATACATACACAGTTTAGGTTGAAATATACACCTTTTAGGTTGACATATACACAGTTTAGGTTGACATATACACAGTTTAGATTGAACATACACAGTTTAGGTTGACATATACACAGTTTAGGTTGACACATACACAGTTTAGGTTGACATATACACAGTTTAGGTTGACATATACATAGTTTAGGTTGACATATACACAGTTTAAGTTGAAACATACACAGTTTAGGGTGATACATACACAGTTTAGGTTGACATATACACAGTTTAGGTTGACACATACACAGTTTAATTTGACATATACACAGTTAAGGTTGACATATACACAGTTTAGGTTGACATACACACAATTTAGTTTGACGCATACACAGTTTAGGTTGACATATACACAGTTTAGGTTGACAAATACACAGTTTAGGTTGACATATACACAGTTTAGATTGACAAATACACAGTTTAGGTTGACATTTACACAGTTTAGGTTGCCATATACACAGTTTAGGTTGACATATACACAGTTTATGTTGACACATACACAGTTTAAATTACATTCCTACAATTGTTGCATAGTTTGAAGGAAAAAAACCATACTCGGAGAAAGGGCTAGCCAAACGGCTGAGCTCTACTGCGAGAAATCCTGGTTCGAATCCTCGGTAAGTTTGTGGATGTTTTTTTTTTTTTTTTTTGTGGGTGGGAACGGGGGGAAAAAAGTCCGAACCTGCACAGTTTGTGGCAACAGCACTAGCCGTGCGGCTGTTTTTGTTCTGCGTTCAACATCAGTCATGCTGTGTCACAAATAGGATCGTGCGTTTAAGGTCGCCACCGGTCCCCCATAGCTTCTCTTGCGTGAGGCTCTAAATCCTCAGTCGCAAATGCTCATGTTACGTCACAAATAGGGTAAATAGGGCAGAGGTAGCAGGTTTGTTTAAAAAAGAAAGACTGGGGATAGAGGAGGCCTGACGGCACCTTAGACCGTTGGTACCAGCGGCCCAGGAGACGTCGAAGGATGTCTATCAAGGACTGATGGCTCAATGAACCATCTTGTCCCACCTGTAACGTCTGTATGGGAGGTCCCTAGAGATTTGTCAGTTTTCGACTTTTATTTGTTCGGAAAAAAAAAATCTCCTTCTTCCCACGCCCCCCCCCCCACCCCCCCCCCCCCCCCCCCCCACCCCCACTTTTTTTTTCCGCCTCTTAATCTTTCTCTCTTTATCTCTTGCACGTTCTGTCTCTCTGTTTTGTCGCTCTCTCTTCCCGTCTCTCTTTCTTACTCTGTGTTTATAATTCCCTTTGAGATTTAATGTCAGTGTAGTAATTAACTCTAGCACACTAGCAGGGTTTTCGACACCAAGAAAACATTTGAGCAGAGACATTTACCCTCCCCCCCCCCCCACCCGCTGTTAACATTTACTAGTGAAAAAAAAGGGGGGGGATGTCAAATGTCTTACAATAACTATAATAATAATAACAACAACAACAATGAGCTGACTGGCAAGTAAGAGGGGGACTTCAAATGAAAGCCTGAAATGTGAGATATAAATTACAGTAATCATGCTATTGTCTTGTAACATGTAAAATTGTTGTTAAGGTGGTAAAGAGTGTTAAGCACTTGACATCGCAGTTTAGACGAACACAATGACATCACAATGATAGTTTAAAGATGACCATATAGAAATTCATCGGTGATTGAAGATCCAGTATGGTGACGCTTCCTTGTCAACCAAAAGAGAAAGCAGTTGCCGATGGCAACATTGCTGGCGAAGATACATTTTGTGATATATTAACTCTTTAATATTATCTCTTTTCTAATTTTTACACTCTAGAATCCTTAGATGCAGGATAAATTAAAAAACACACACACACACATTATTTTTTTCAGACAGTTTATTATTTTAAAAATATAATCTGTACGGGAAAGAAAATCACACACACACAATTATTACTAGGACAACAAGCACTATTACAGCCAGCCTGAAAACAATTCCATAATACCTTTCCACTACTGCTGTTATAAATAAATAATTCCATAATTTCTCTCTTCTCTATAATTCAAACAAAAGAAGTATTTCCTATAGTTGAGAAATATAATTTGCAATCTGTGTTTATCGGGAATCGCTGTGGTCTAGCGGCTAGAAATGACCTTTGCTCCCAGGTCGACCCAACCTTGAGTGGGTACCGGGTGCAGTCCTGGGTAGTAAAGGTGGTCGGCGTGATGCAGACCACATCACCCATCTTGTGCCGTTGATCTATAAAATATAGGTTTAACCCTCATTACACAATACGCCTGAAAGGCGTGGAAAAGGGCTCTTTATCTGTCTTTATCGGAAGAGGTTAGAAACAGAGTTCTTAAAAGCTGTGTAGTTCAGATCCTGACGGGGAGCTAATTAGTCAATAATTATGTGGGAGTTCCCTGTCTGTGGCTGCATGGTGTAAACATCGTTTGAAAGCAAAGGAAGGCCGGTACAGAAAATGTTACAGATTTAGTATCGTGACAGAAACAAATTTCTATCAGAAATAATTGACAAGATCGGGCCCTATACATATCTAAATTATGACAATTTGATTTCTCGCATATCACGAAAGGATTAGAATTGTCACAGGCATCTCACTTTTGACATATCTGATTACATTTCTGTATAAAACAGGCAGAAGGGGAGAGAATGCATTCATCTTCCTGAACTTTGTTGCACGTAAAACCAGTCTGATGTTTCACCGGCTACTCTGACAGCTGCTTATTGTTTACGGTATAATGTTTCCATTAAGTCGATAAAATATGCTGAAATCGCTAAGTCTTTCACGGTTTTGAATATTTTCGTGTAGTCTATGCCCGATGCGCCTAAAGGCGTAAAAGGGATCTTTACTTACTTTACTTTACTATAATCTACGAAACAAGTATGAATATCTGCTTCTTACTCTACGCATTTCAAAATTTCTTCTGAAACTCAATGCCAGAACGTTCCACACTAGTGTCGTCGGGATTTAACCGTCATATCTGCTAACGGTACTTGTTCTGACATCGATCTCTTCCCCACCTGACTGTAATGTTGTTATGACAGACCTGCAGATTTCCGCGTGCAATACGCACACACACACACACACACACACACACACACACACACAGAGACTCAGAGAGAGAGAGAGAGTGTGAGTAAGAGAGAGAGAGAGAGAGAGAGAGAGAGGGGGAGAGAGAGACGCACAGACCGCTCACGTTAATGATATGTGACAAGCTAATATACGCAATTCAATATGCAAGAGTTCATCATAATAAAAATTACATAATAATAAAACCAAAACAAACAAAAATATTAAAATACCTTCATGAAATATGCGATACTTCTGCCCATGAAACTGTAACTAAAATTATTAAAGAAAGAGTAGTAAACAGTCACATAAAAAAAAAAAAACAGAAACAAATGAAGGGTATCGAGTTGGTCATTTATCGAAAATATACTTGTTTCTGCAGGGAGGCGATGTCGCAATTTCGGAAGTGACATGATCGATTCAGGGCATGATAACTGTAGCTTTCGTTAAGTTGTCTGGTGTGTGTTTTGTCTCTACTTCTTACTGTGAATACCATTCGATGTATATCTGTTTGTTTAGTACATACTGCCAAAAAACTACAACAGTATTTGGGATAGAAAGGGTTAAAGAAGAAGTGGTTTAACTAGTGTATAAGTGCCCAAAAGTGAGCCAAATAGAAATAGAAAAACGCAAAATATGGTTGTGTAGGTTTAAGTTTCAGGTGACGGGAGCCGAGTTAAATATAACTGCTTATTGTAATAAATTGTTTGGAATATAAAAAGTTTATAGATAGAAAGAAGACTATGTGGTTGGTTCCATGTAACAAGTGTCAGGAAAAGAACAAAGTTAAAGTTATAAATATAACTGTATGGCGAGTTGCTAGGACAGAAACAAGTTACAGAAACATACTTGTGCTTGACATGACAGCGTGGTTTCGTTTATCAACCGGTTTAGGTAGATCTAAGCTGAAGTTATAAATATGATTGTACATTTTCATGTAACAAATGGCAGGGACAGAATCGACTCGAAAAAAAATAGATATATTATAACGATAAATATATATTATCAGAACACACATTTCTGAGTACAGTCTTTTCCATTATGTCACTTACCATCCCAAACTCAGTGACTTACTCTGCAGGAGACGGTCAGTCTAGTTATCTCCTTATGAGATGCAATTTTTCATTATTTGGAGCCCTACCGTGGCTCTTGCCAAGGGCTGCAATATAGCCCTGCCATAAATTGGTCTAATGCCTTAACGCGGTTTCTGTGACCTTTCCACGGATGATCCTCATCCACATGGTGACACTTTGTGTCATCTGGTGTTTATCGCTTGTGTGATGTCCTGGTGGGGTAAAAGTAGATAGATAGACTCTGCAGGATTCTGCAGATTATGAAATAAATGGCCCTCAAACTGTAGATTTTTAAAGTATGCTTAACTCTTTCAGTAATAAGCAACACTAAATGTGTGGATGTGTGGTTGTTAACTCTTTAATCCCAACAATCTCATTGTGCGTTCTTTTAATGTTCACATTTAGTCAGGGAAGACTGAGGAAAAAAAATTTTCTCAGTGGGGCGTTCCACGGCGAATTAAAGTTCTTTCGAGTACACAAATAATGGTAATTTACTCCATTAGGCACCTATTTTGACCCTTTTGGGGACTGGAAGAGGCAAATTAAGCACATGATAATAGTTCAGTTAATGTAACAGTAATAGCATTAAACGTCTATGGTTAGGCGCCAGAAAGGAAATCAAAATTAATATTTTGAGAACATGCATCCTACCTGTAGCCATATACGGATGTAAGTCATGATGTAAGTCATGGACTATCGCCCAGTCCTTAAGAAATAAAATAGGAACTTTTGATCTGAAATGTTGTAGAAAGATTATCAGAATACCTTGAACAAAGAAGATAAGAAATACGGACATTTTAAAATATCTGAACATCAAGGAAGATTGGCTAATAAACAGCATCTTGTCTCAGAAGAAAAAATTTTTTGGTCATATCAAGATTGAGTAAAAAAATTATAGCAGAAAGCATTGTACCAGGAAGGAGGGAAAGGGGCCGACCACACCGAAGGGGGCACCAGAAATAAGCGACTCCATGAAAATGAAAGTACACGAGGCGGGAGAGCTGGCTAGAGACCGAGTTTCTTTACGGCAGACCGTGATGAGAGCTACTTTCCGCAAAGGACCTGCTACATCATGATAAACGTAACAGAAAACGAAGCCATATAAGTATGAACTATAGTGATCCTCACAAAATCGAGGATATGCAAGGTAAAAAGAGAAGCAGAGAGCAGTAGAACGATGTGATGATCAATGGTTAGCAGCTCATAAAGAGGTAGATTCTTCCCAAAGCGATGAGGTGGCCAGTCTGCTATCAAAAGAGTAGGAAAGTGCACTAGACGAATACAATGCAGCGAGTATAAGAGTAATAAAACAGTCTGGAAAATTACCAAGCATACGGACACTATTATCCTAACTAGGCAACCGCTGTAAATTAGTAATGCAGTGGATACCTTCCCACTGTGGAGTTCCCGGAAACGAAAAAGCTGATAAACTAGCTAAGGAAGGTGCAACTGAAGAACAACCTAACATACCAGTCTCTTATCAACATAAGAAGAGAATGATCAAATCAATCAGAATGCCACCGAAACTGGCACAAGATGATTACCATATTATGGACAGACCAGAGCAAGTTATTATCCTTCGCCTTAGAACAGGGCACAATCGACTTCGCTCCCACATGTACAACAAATTTAAGATTGGCCAATCAGCCATGTGTACTTGTGGACTGGCACCTGAAACAACAGATCACATCCTTCAAGACTGTCCCAGATTCAACGCTTTCAGGCAAAACCTTTGGCCAAAAGAGACACTTGTGGAAGTCAAACTTTACGGGCCGCTTAGTGAATTACAAAAGACAGTGAAATTCATACTAGAGACAGCTTTGCAGATATAGACAATTTATTTCATGCGAACGAAACAAATAGAATAATAAAACAGCAGGAAATTCTCATAAGGGTGAGATTGGTGTATACTTTTCAAGAGATCTTCTAATTTCTCAAGGAAGAAATCTTTATGATGCAAGCAAAAAACTTAAAGCTGTGGTCACCTGATGATCATAGTGTAGTATAAAACAACTGGTCTTTCAATGCGGTCAGTGTCACCTCTTCTAGGCGTCTTACCATCTTGAGAGATATATAATGTGAAACAGAGAGATGACTATCATTGAACAATCTAAAGATCAAGGTGAGGATTAATTAACTTGCATTTTTAAAGATGGGAGTCCAGTGTTTGAATGTCACGGGTCAAGAGATGTTTACATAACACTGAATATAGAATAAAACAAAGAAAGCAAAGTATGAACGATTTGTGGATCAATGGTGGAGTATAAAACAACGTATCAATTTTGCCTCTTCTAGAGGTGTTCTCTTTGTCAATGACATAAACTACACAGAATGCTATAATGGTCAATGGTACATTATAAAACAGTATCCTAAAAGTGTTGATTCAGCAGCGGCTCTTCCGGCAAAGTCAGCTGATTTAGTCATCCTTGCCGCGACAACACATGACAAATCCTATAATCACCATGATAACCTGTGGAAAGAATAAGATGAGATTTTAAAATAAAAACTAATTTACTGTTGCTGGGATTTTTATTTCAATATTATTTGTTCACATGTTTGTTCAGCTGTTTGTTCAGGTGAGAACTGGTAATAAATTGTGCGGAAGACAAAAAGAACAGTAGCATACTTTAGTCAAAATGGGCGGAAAAAGGGGGTGGGGGGGGGGGTGGAGAGAAGAATACAGCAAAATACTACAGCCAGGAGGAGAGTAGCAAGGTGTAAAATTAAAGGCCCCAGCAGCAAGGCGGTGCAGCAAGTGTCTGTAGCAAGGAGGAGTAGCAAGAAGATCAACAGGGAGCCGCATACCCCGAGGAGCAACAAGGACGGGCGGCAAGGAGAAGTAGAAAGGATAAATAGAAACGAAAAGATGCAGAAACCACAAGAAAAATAAATGGCAAATGTACCAGTATCAGACAGAATAAACATAGACAGGCAAGAGTGTGGAGATTTTTTTTAAAGACATTTAAAAAGAACAAATTTTTTTATACTATACACTTTTATTACTCATCTTGCATACATCAATGTACTAAAAAGATATAAAATAATTTATAATATGGTATTTTGGGGACAAAATATTCACAATGACCTGTTTTATCAATTTTATATTCTATGTACACTTTAGCAGAAAAGTTAATGGGTATACAAGTTTAGCTAATTAACTTTACCAACAGTCATCGACTAATAAAAATATAACAGCTAAATCATATTTATAAAATGTCAGCGTAATAGCTTGCTGAGAAATAGTATAAAAATGGAACGCTGACTTTAGCCTAGACAAATTAACAAACAATTTCAACCATAATAAAAGCTTATAAAATTAGGAGAAGAGAAATGTCAGAAAGAGCGGCAACAAAACAATAACAAGATGAGCAAACAACAATAGAAACAGTGGAGATGGGGAAATATATAGCGTGAAAATAGTATGGCAAAAAACAAATTTAATCAGACAATCTAGCAGACGGCTGGAGGTTAGAGGGTGACAGAAACAATTTTCCGAAAAGTTGTCCTAGTGTTAAAGACTAAATTAGTTTGAAGTTCTCATATCTTGATGAGAGTTGGTACAATATGAGGTGGTTGGGGAAGAAGGGAGAGAAAAGGTTTACACGCCAAACTGTGTGTGATTTGTGTTATCTTAAATTGGTCGACATTGTTTGATAGTTGACATACTTTCGGGAAAAGATAGAGGTGGAGACACTTAAGGATCTAGGTACTGTTAAAGTTAGGTTACAATAATAATAACAATAATAATAATGAGCTCAGTGGGAAATAAATATAAGAATATACGTGTAATAAAAACGCATAATTCCCCCCCCCCCCTTTTTTTCTACATTTTTTTTTTGAGTGGGCGCCCCCGGCTTTGGCGCTCGTGATTAATGGTGATGAAAGTAATACTGGTGGTCGGAGTATTTCTTATTCTTCTGCTGCCTTCATCCCAAACTGTAATTGTGGTGTGCCCGTTTACAGACAACCTGGCTGCGATATTTGCCCCTTTCCGTCGTCACATCCGACTTCTGCAAGCATTTGTTCACCGGGTTAGCTTTTCCGGTTTTAATTTCAAGTTTTCATTTGTAATCATTGTTATAGTCAAGCCAGTAACTGAATGTTATTTGTTGTAATAATACTGCAGGCAGCAGTAGTAGTCGTTCGTTTTGTGGTAATAGTATTAGCGGTAGTTGTTGTTTTTGTTGTAATAATAGTAGCGGTAGTTGTTGTTTTTGTTGTAATAATAGTAGCGGTAGTTGTTGTTTTTGTTGTAATAATAGTAGCGGTAGTTGTTGTTTTTGTTGTAATAATAGTAGCGGTAGTTGTTGTTTTTGTTGTAATAATAGTAGCGGTAGTTGTTGTTTTTGTTGTAATAATAGTAGCGGTAGTTGTTGTTTTTGTTGTAATAATAGTAGCGGTAGTTGTTGTTTTTGTTGTAATAATAGTAGCGGTAGTTGTTGTTTTTGTTGTAATAATAGTAGCGGTAGTTGTTGTTTTTGTTGTAATAATAGTAGCGGTAGTTGTTGTTTTTGTTGTAATAATAGTAGCGGTAGTTGTTGTTTTTGTTGTAACAATAGTAGCGGTAGTTGTTGTTTTTGTTGTAACAGTAGTAACGGTAATTGTTGTTTTTGTTGTGACAATAGTAGCAGTAGTTGTTGTTTTTGTTGTGACAATAGTAGCGGTAGTTATTGTTTTTGTTGTAACAGTAGTAGCGGTAGTTGTTGATGGATTCATTACGTTCTCCGAAAAATTGTTATTTGAACGCTTGATCTATGTGCCGCAGTAGTCTGACCACCTCACTACAATGGATCCCACGTAATGGAGCAGGGACATTTTTATGTATTTATTTTTGTGTTGGAAGAATTAAATCTTCTTTGTATTTATTTTTCGTCCAAGCAAAGTAATTGTACTGCGTCTGTTTACAGCATAGCTGCGATATTTTCGCCCTCCAGCAGACACATCCGACTTCTTTGAGCATTTGTTTACGGGTTTAGCCTTTCCGGGGAAGAAACTTCAGAAACGACTGTGTCATCCCGGCTTTGAAAAATTGATTCATGGTTGTCAAGTGCATGCCTAATTCTCAAATAACCACAAGAGGATTGTGTAAACTGGTGTGTTCATGTAGCTATGGCAATCTCATTAGGTAGCTTTTGGCACCGACATAAATAGAACATAGGAAGGGGGAAATGAGAGGGAACATGGGCGACTGGGTCGCTCATTGGCTCGCCGGTAGACGACGACTTCGTCGCCGGTCGGGACAGTTCGGGTCTGTTTCCTAAAACACTTTAGGAGTCCTTTTGAATGTTGGTGGCGTGTAATGCTAAGCCATTTTATATGGCGCCCATAACCTAGTCACAATTATAACCTAACGCTCTCCCTTCAAGGATGCAGGCTCAACGTGACGATTTTTTTTTCTCCAGCAAAATAAAGCAAAGCATGAGAGAAAACCTCGGGTTAACTTCCTCACCCTACCCACCCCCATCACCTCCCTCCCTCCCTCCCCACACTTGGCCACTGACTTACTCTTCTTTTTTAACGTTTCCTACCCACCCCCATCACCCATCACCTCCATCCCCACAATTGGCCACTGACTTACTCTTCTTTTTTAACGTTTCCTACCCACCCCCATCACCCATCACCTCCCTCCCCACACTTGGCCACTGACTTACCCTTCTTTTTTAACGTTTCCTACCCACCCCCATCACCTCCCTCTCTCCCCACACTTGGCCACTGGCTTACTCTTCTTTTTTAACGTTTCCTACCCACCCCCATCACCCATCACCTCCCTCCTCACACTTGGCCACTGACTTACTCTTCTTTTTTAACGTTTCCTACCCACCCCCATCAACTCCCTCTCTCCCCACACTTGGCCACTGACTTACTCTTCTTTTTTAACGTTTCCTACCCACCCCCACGCCCCCCCCCCTTTTTGCAGGAATGCAATCTTTAGGATTACCATCTCCTTGAGTCAAAATGCGATAAATCTCAGAAAGCTTTTTCAACCGTTTTGCTTGGGTACTATGCAACGGTTACGACTGTAGTCTAGTGTGTTTTTCTGGGACTGATGAAGGCACATAAACATTTCTAGACAAGGAAAGGTTGGCTCAAGGAACTTATCCTAGTTTGGGAACATAAAAAATAATTATAATATCCTGATAGGCCACACACACACACACAAAAGTAATTTGAAATGTATCAGCAAAAACTTGAAACATAATTTCTATATAGATAAAAGAGGGACTAACACAATCGTAGGGGTAGGGGGTTCAGTTCCCCCCCCCCTCCTCCCCCCCCCCCCCACCACGCCACAACATTTTTTTCAGGAGCCCTCAAAGTGGTAGAGCCCAGGTTCTGGCGCTTATGTCTCTAGCACACAATGTCTCAGGTTTTGTGGGTTGCAGGCTGTGTGTGCTGCACTGTTATCGCGTTACCCGTCTGTCGGTGTTTGTTCAGGGCATAGATTAGCAAATCTACTTTGCCAACGCCCTGTTGTTAATATAACAATTAGACAACCCTATTTCACAATGCAGTTTGGAGATAATAACTTTTGTAACTGAACAAATGGGGAAACGCAGAGATAGATTTCTAAAGTAGTGTCTACGAGTTTAATTGCTGTACAAAAAAGCTAAATAAGTAAGTAAAAAATAAAGATCCTTTTTCACGCCTAGGCGCATCGGGCATATAGAAACAGCACCCCATATTTTTTATAGACCAATCGGCACTAAGTGGGTAATGTGGTTAGTATTTGCCGGCCGTCTTTACTTGGCCAGGACATCCATCCTGGTACCTATTTTAGGCTGGGTCGACCTGCAACGCCCCATACATAATATCCTTCTCTTCTCTTTTTTGGGATGCAATTTTTCGTTATTTGAAGCAATTCCCTGGCTCTTGCCAGGGGCCGCAATAAAGCCAAGCCATAAATATGGTCTAGTGGCTGAACGCGGTTTCTGTGACCTCTCCACGGGCGATTTTCATCCACATGGTTGCACTTTGTGTCATCGGTTGTTTGTAAGTAAAGTAAAAAAAAGTAAAGGACCCTTTCCACGCCTTTAGGCGTATAGGGCATATAGTGCTAGACCCATATTTTTATAGACCAACGGCACAAGATGGGTGATAATAGTCATCATCACGCCGGCCACCTCTACTTCTCGGGATTGCACCCGGTACCCACTCAAGGCTGGGTCGACCTGGGAGCCAAGGTCATTTTTTGAAGAAAAGTCCGTCTCCGCCAGGGAGCGAACCCACGACCTTCCGATCCGCGGCGCGCGTCTAGCCGCTCTGCCACGGCGACTCCGGTTGTTTGTAGCTTGTGTGATGTTCTGGTGGGGTCAAAGAAGATAAAGATAGAAGCAACGGCCTATGTTATGATAAAAATCCACGCAGCCAGCAGTGAGTTTCGATCGCTGTACTTTGAAATTACAAATCACTCTCGCAACGCCCAAGCCACGGTCGCCGCAACAAGCGAAATAGTTCTTCCTATACAGTCTATGGCAACTGATATTGGTAGCAATGTCTTTCCACGGCCTTCTGTCTCGAGAACTTTGAATCAACTCTGACACAGATGATCATCTATGCTATGATGTCAAACTGTACAGCATCTTATCTCGCAGTCTCCGTCTGCCTCCACTCCACTCCTTCTTTCAAGATGTACTCAAGTTTTATCTATCTCATCCAATGACCAAAATATGTAGATTGTCTATTTCTGATGTGGGCAATCATTCTCTTAGTGAGTCAGTTTCTTTTAACACATGTTTTGTACTCTTTTTATCTATCCAGTGTATTCTCATCATTCGTCTAAAAAACACACCTCGACAGCTTTCAAATAGTTTTTCACTTATTTACCAACTGTCCATGATTCACATCCATATATTAAGACAAGATTTAAATAGCTTTTAAGAATTCTCTTAAGAGTAGAACGAAGTAAAAATAATCAACTCAGTTAATGAGTCTTTACTTCACACTGATTTTTGCAACAAACTACTCTGTGTTTGATCTTCTTACTAGTATGCGGAACTATACAGCTACTTATAGATTAGGTGTTGTGTTTCTATAACATAGATTCAACATCTGGCACATTTTGTGACCCCCAGCGCGCTGTGTGTATATCTGGAATTATCATGCTAGGATCTCGAATGTATCATTTTATCAGTTTCTTGAGATGTTGTATCCACATACACACACTCACACAGACACACACACACACACACACACACACATATATATATATATATATATATATATATATATATATATATATGTGTGTGTGTGTGTGTGTGTGTGTGCGTGTGTATAAAATATGTATAGGTTAGTTACATATCCCTTACAGGACGTTGCAGAACCAACCACAACAGCCCCTGGCTGTTGCGTGGTTTTTCTTGGAAAATTTACGTCCAGTAATTTGCCATTGCTTCCTGGACGGTCGGCTTTCTTAATACCACTGTCGAAACCAAAGCAAGGCGCATGGCCCTCAGCTGGGATCGAACCTGGCATCTAGGCATTAAGAAGCGTTCGCATCGACTTAGCCACAGAGCCAACATATATATATATATATATATATATATATATATATATATATATATATATATATATATATATATATATATATTATATATATATATACATATATATATATATATATATATAGCTAAGTATATAAAAACAGACAATGTAGTGACTGACACTTATAGAAATAAGTAGAAAGGTAGAAGGAGACACAAGTCAACGTAAAGATCAAAAGCTAAAGTTACCGTGCAGGGAATCAAAGCTCTCATCACATCCATATGGCGTATGCGCCTCACTATGGAAACAAATTTACTAAGAACAGGGCCAACAAGACACATTTTCCCTTCCCCCCCCCCCCCCCCCCCCCCCCCCACCCCCAACGGTGTCTTCACTGGTCATGTCTATTTTACAGCTGGAAATCCACAATTTTGAGATTATCTTTAACACTACCGCTAGAAGAAAAGTAAATTAAAGAGAACCTCGACAGCTGAGTTCAATAATACTGCTCTCTGATCACAAAACGATCAAGGAAGAAGAGGAAAAATAAAAGTAGGATGAGAAGAGGGAAGAGAAGGCGTTGTATTTCGCTGAGCTGGGTTGCGACAATGTGAACCACATTCATGGGTTTTCTATGACAATTCATAAAAACATCATGGAAGAAAAAGAAATGAAGAAACATACGACTTGACATTTTTCGAGATTTCTTAACATTTCTTAGATATTTCTGTAAAACTTTAGATATTTATGTATAAAATTATATATTTCTGTGTAATATTAAAATGTCTTTATGAGGTTAGAGATTTTTTCATGTCATCAGAAGTTTCTACTTGGTGTTAGGTACTACTACATTTAGTAGGTATTTTTATTTTTTAAAAAAAATGTTTCTATATGGAATTAGATGTTTATGTGCGGAATTAGATGTTTGTTATTAAATAATATGTTTCTGTAAGAAATTACATGTTTCTGTCTGCATGGAATTATCCGTTTATGTAAAGCTTTAGAGATGTATGTATCATATTATATATTCTAGCACAATATTGGCTATTTCTATTAGCCATTAGACATTTTGCTTCAGTATGATAAGATTATGGATTGGAGACACTAGAAGAGAGGTTTATAGACGTATGGCTGGCCCTGATCCTAGCGACAGCATTAACCATCTAACAAGAAGTGACCAGGCCACCATCTTCAGACTTAGAACACAACATACTCCACTCGGTGGACATCTAAACAGAATACAGCCACAGCACTCCCCAGAGTGCCAGCTATGTAACTACCACTACGAAACTGTTAAATACCATCTCTTTGAGTGCCCAAAACTCAGCGAGACCAGAAGAATGCTACTTCCTCCAATCCCAGACAAGTGGAACACCTTGTACGGAGGAAAAGAACAGCTTGTGAAAACATGCAAATTCCACTACACGGCATTGGGCCAGAGGGCGAAAGCTCATGCGCCGCTGGATCGATATTAACAACAACAACAACACGAAGATTATGGATAACATTACAATGAATTTTACCTCTAAGACGAGAATGGCTACTCCCACACCAATTAGAATCGATTTATTGTCTTTGATCTTGTCAATTAATGTGTCCAAGCAGCCCTGACATGTAGAAAAAAAAATTTAATTTTTGTTATAGTTAAGTGTCATAGAAAAAAATCATGATCATAATCAACACATCACTTTCTTCTCCTTTTTTTTGTTTTTTTTTTTCTTTTTCTTCTTCTTCTTCTTCGTCTTTTTCTTCTTCTTTTTCTTCTTCTTCTTCTTCTTCTACTTCTTCTTCTTTTCTCCCTCCTCCTCCTCTTCCTATCACCACCACCACTACCACTACTGTTAATACTACTACTCCTGATTTTTCCTTTTCTTCTTTTAATTGTGTATCTTCTTCTTCTTCTTCTTCTTCTTCTTCTTCTTCTTCTTCTTCTTCTTCTTCTTCTTCTTCTTCTTCTTCTTCTTCTTCTTCTTCTTCTTCTTCTTCTTCTTCTTCTTCTTCTTCTTCTTCTTCTTCTTCTTCTTCTTCTTCTTCTTCTTCTTCTTCTTCTTCAGGGTTGAGGTTCACCGCTGAATGTAACACCCACTTCCATTTATCTCTTTGATTGAGCTTATTTCTACATTTAATAACATCAAGTGACTTATTCTCAAGTGCACACAAGATACCCCGTGCTATTGCGTGCGGTATGTCCTAGGTTTGCCGACGATGGCCACCAGACATAACGTGGCGCAAGTGAAAGCGTACATGAGGTTATCAGCAGACATCAACCACCCACTGCACAACGCTATCAATGATATAAAAGGAATGCGTCTCAAAAGAGGCTCCTCCCGAATGGCCGAGGCAGAAAATCTAATCCAGCAAGTTTGTGACCTAGACGAGATCAGTCACGGAAAATATTGGACGAACACACCAGTAGACATGCATGACTTGTCTAAGGTTCTCAGAACACTGAAGAGGCACTGCAGGAATCAGATACCTGAACCGTGTGCGCAAACAGTAGGGCTTTGATTGATCAGCATTCACGCATAGAAGACGTCAACATTTACACTGATGGGTCCGTGAAGCCAGGGACAAGATCAACATGGGCCTACACATCACTTGGTGTGGCAACAGCCGCAACGTCCCAGCTGAATACGATGTGGAAGAGCAAAATCAGCATCGCAGTTAAGGTCAGTATTTAAAAATCATTGGTATTGTCTATTTTCCTTAACGGCTGTGAGAGTTAAACTCTCACTGTGAAATGGAAAGGCGAATTTAGGCTTTCGAATATAAGTTGCTACAGGCGCATTTTACCAATTAGTTATTTAGAACACAAAAGCAATAAATATGTCCGAGACAAAATATACAAATTTGCAGGATATCAGCTGTCACTCTTGGCAGTGGTAAAACGTCGCAAGCTAGCTTGGTTTTTATCACGTGGTGAACCATGATTCGATTGCAAAGACTGTGCTTCAATGAACATTGGAAAGTGGGGGTGAGAGGAAGGGGGGGGGGAGAGAGAGAGAGAGAGAGAGCGAAAAAGAGGACAGAAAAGAATCTGTAATGAGTTTAAGAAATTAAGAAATGGACAGGACTAAGTTGTCATACACTTATTCATCAAGCGGAATACAGAGAAAGACGGCGGGTTTTATGTGCTAGTGCTTCCAACAATACACATCCACGACCTTAACGGGTCAAGAGTTGTGTTATGTATGTTATGTACACAGTACAAATGATGGAAACAATAATCAAAGAGGATAGCGGCGCTTACTAGACAACTGTGCCAAGCGTGACCATGGAGATAACTGCTGCTTCTAGAGCACTCGCATGGGTAGCGGAACAAGAGGCCACACATGTGGCAATCGTTTCAGACTCTATAAACATGCTTCAGCAAATCTCTACAGGTAGTCTACGCTCCGAGTGGGCAGAAAGTATTCGGAAGTCGCAGTTAACCTCCATCATCTGGATCTATACACCTAGGCACTAATGAGTAAATAGTAATGAAAGAGCTGGCCAGCTGGCAAGTAATGCATCAATGCGTGACCGAGGGGTTAAGCTTGGTGAAGCACGACTATGACGTCTTTGAGGTAAAGACTGGAGATATTATAACCATGGAAAGAAACAGTAGAGGCACCTCGGAGTGGCAAAGACGTCAATTGTGGTAACATAACATAACTCAACACCAAGTGTTGTGGTCGTGCAAGTAGAATTGTCTTGTAAGAGTCAGTTATCATAGACAGAAATACAGACTTTTTTTTTTCTTAAACACTTAGTTGTCACACACACACACACAAATGTCCTAAAAGGTATGTTTTTCAACAGTTGTTTATCTTCTTCTTCTGACTCCAACAGAAAGTTCTGGTTTTTGTCCACTTCTGGACATCGGCCTTGTTCCAGAAATTGAACTGTGTGTGCACATTCGTTTTACAGAGCTGGCTAGTTGATCATTTTAGCAAGACTAAGCGATCAAGTAATTATGTATTTTCCGATAGTTGGTTGTCACAGGAACGCAAGCAACGAGAGAGTGCACAGCTTTGTTAATGACTGGGTTTGGAATCCACTGTGGGATTTGAGTAAAGTTGAGAGGTTCGATTTTATTGCAGTCGGTTCTATTTAAAAAAAACATTGTCTTTATCCACAGAACGGTTAACTGCATCACATGGAGCAGCAACGCCGTTTCCTGGTGTATATATACATATATATATATATATATATATATATATATATATATATATATATATATATATGCATACATATAGTTAAGAGTGTTGATTCCCTCACCTGCTGATTGATTCACACAAAGAACAAACACTTTAGCTCTAGCAATATTCCCCAGATATCTCCAAATAAACTTGTTAACTGGATCAGGGAATCTTAAATCGAACATACGACTTTCAATGCTTCAGCAAAACAGCTTGACCTTTCGAAAGGAAGGACAAAACGACCCCATAAAAGCTAAACTCTTCAAGTCCCTAGAAACGCATGATGCCTGACTGGCTCTGTGCTAATCGTCCAGAACATCCGGTCATGTGTTTCCTTCCTGTTCATGTTTGAGCAGATCATAGTTTTAAAAAAAAACATGACCAAAACAATGGCAGCGATTTCCAATGCCTAATAACTGATGTGGTGTCCAGTATTTTGTGTGTGTGTGTTTGTGTGTGTGTGTGTGTGGGGGGGGGGGGGGGGAAGGGTGATTGTTTTATATTTTTTAAACAAACAAAACACAAAAACAACCCGAAACACCCCCCCCCCCATACTCAACCCCAAATAACTTTTCATATGAGACCTCCAGGTACCAATGTTGAATTAAGAATCGAATCCCAGCACTCGCGACACTTCCATAACGCTCCGTCCCCATCTTCAGCAACAAGCGAAGAGTTCCAACTCCAACAGCCCCAGTAACTGCCTAATTATAAATGCATCTCGCCGTTCCCTTGAGTGTTAAGCGTCATCAAGCGCCCATGTAACTCCTCTCAGCGCCATTCTTCTCAGACCGTGGTGATCTGTCTGTGTCTCTGCACCGATCATTCGCTCCAAAATGGCCCACACCTTATAGCTTGTCATACATCAGTTCAACACCAAGTGGTGCAAAACCGGCCATTTTATCTGCCTGCTCATTTCCCAACACACCAGCATGAATCAGGAGAAAATATCTGAAGGACGCCAACTACCTGGGACCTCTGAATTGATGCTTACCACTCTGCACATCTGCTTGTCTCCATCTTTCTCAACATGCTCTGTGAGTCAGTCACAATCACAAACCCCTGGTACTAAAAGATTTTAAATAAAAAAAATAGGGTATTACCTCAGTGTAAGCAAACTTTGGATTTGGAATACTATTCAGACACTGTTCTTGTTTCACAAAGATCTCGTTAGTTAACACAGCTTTGTAGTCGAAGTCTTTGCAACATGTTATTGGAATGTATTCAGCTGTAATAGCGCCAGAGAGTTGACGCTGCGGAGCTGCGATGAAGCCCCTATTACGCTTGCTGCCACTGTCGTATGGAAAGTTTTCGGAGTAGTTGCTGATGCCACAGCATTCAAGCTGTGGAATAAGATAAAAGCGTCAAAATTAGTAAAGCAGACTATCTTTGAGCATTTGAGTTAAAAAACATTGAAGTTCCATTCAAACCACCACTTAATCCTTCCCCCCCCCCCCCCCACCCCGCACAACAGAGGCTCTCAACCATCCTAAACCTGGACCCTTTAATTAATACAGTTCCCTCATGTTACGGCGACTCCCAAACAATTATTTTTCGTTATAACTCCAATGAATATGTTTGTTTCTATGGTCTTAAGCGACCCTTGTGAAAAGATTAGTCGCAAGACTGCTTTCGGAAGTTCATAATAATGATTCTTCTATCTTAGTTGTAACCCAGCTTTCAAAACTATATATGACCACTGGTTTTTCTTTAGAGTAGCTCCAAAAGTGAAAGCATCAAACAAACAAAAATTCTACCCAGTGAACTCGTGTATTTATCGCCTCAAGGAACTCTAAACACATACGTTCTACCAACCCTAATGATCGGAAGGGAATGATGGAAACTATGCAAATTACTGGAACATTAAAAAAAAAACTGCAGAAATTCTGTTTGATTGAAGAATGGTGAAAATACCATAAGCAGATAAACAATACAATATAGATATCGTGTGAGATACTAACTTACACAGATAATTTAATACAATCATCAGAAGAGGGCCTTTTACTTTTGGAACCTTTTTGTGAAGGGGAAAACTTGACAATGTAAAATAGAAGCGGGAGAGAGAGGCAGAGGAAGACCATGACAGAACCTGTTCCATAGTTTGTCAAAGTGACTTGAAAAAAACATCTGTATCCATAGTGACTAGTACGACATGAGACAGGAGGCTGTTTATACATATACAATATTCATCGCCTCTTGGTATTTGCTGTAGGAAGGAATCATCTATTCAATGTTCAAATGTCAAATGTTAAAGTGTCAATAAATATTTTTGTCTTGAAATTGCAATAATAACCTTCCATTTAATTATTAACCAATTACCTTTTGCCAATGAGATAGTGTACTTTTGTGCTGACTAACACAGTTACTAAGACAACTAAACATAAGTATGAGCGCTAAGAAACATATTTTAAACCGCACATTCATACCAACACTGTGATACCAGTGCCAGGTTTGGACATTATCAAAGGTTAAGCTACTTAAACATTATTACATGTGCAGATAGATGCATAAAAAAGGCCGACAATTTAACCATCCGAAATCAAGCTGAACATAATGTATATGATATAAAAAATCTTCGTTGTGCAGATGATACAGTAATGATAGCTGAAAACACAGAGGACCTACAACATCTATTAGACATTGTTCTACTAGAGAGTACAAAAAGAAGGGACTTGCCTTGAATGTAAAGAAAACAGAAACAATGGGTATATCCAAAATAAGACATAGCAATAGAAGGAAACGTGCTTAATCAAGTCAATCAATGCATGTATTTGAGGGACATCAATAACATCAGTTGGACTATGTCTGACAAAAATTAAGAGCAGAATTGCCCAGGCAAGGGCAGCGTTTTGAAAGATAAAAAGTGTCTTATGTAATAAATTACTCTCATTAAACATAAGAAAATGAGTACTGGAATGTTATATCAAGCCTGTTCTGTTGTATGGCAGTGAATCATGGAATGTGAGCAAACAAATTAATAAGAGCTTGAAAGCAGCTGAGATGTGGTTCTTAAGAATATTGTTGCGAATACCTTGCACTGAAAGAATAACTACAAAAGATTGCCTGGAAATAGCTAATAAAAGTAGAACATTATATTCAACAATGAGAAGGAGACAAAGTTCTTTGGTCATGTGATGGAAAAAGGAGCAATGGAAAATGTCGTGACGACTGGAAAGATCACTGGTAAAAGAAGCAGAGGCAGACCAAGAGAAATTATGGTGGGTGGCTCAAGACAGTGGCATGGAAGAATATCATCAGTGGAAATAATCCAGAACACAAAAGACCGAGATCTGGAGATGCATGAACGCCTACGCTAGACTGGGGAAACAACACCATGCAGTCTAATGTATTGAGAAACCGAAGATCGATCAAATGGGTTAGTCATCTAGTAAGAATGCAGCCAGAACAACTACAAACACAGGCACTACATCCGAACAGATAGTATGTGAAATCAAGAGTTTGCCCTAGGAAAATATGGACTGATGATATTAAATAACTTCGACATCGACACGGAATGACAATAGCCATTGCTGTCCATTAAGCAATGGGTCGCAGAATGTCCCTCCAGATGACGCTTAACGGATGAAGTGAAAATTGTTTGATGATGATGATGATGATAATGACCATATGTTCCAATATTATCCAAAGACATCGTGATCAAATATTAACCAACCACATAATATTGGAGAAAATTTAAAAACGAAAACTTGCTTCAGCAATGCAGAGATAAAACAGTATGAAGAACCTATGGCTTTGGAGCTGCAAAAAGAAAAAGTAAAAGTTTTGAGATCGTGAGTCTCTTTTGTGGCAGTTTATGGATATCAGGCATTGACTCTTTCTCAAATACTGAAGAAGAAATACAAATGGTTCTTTTGAACTGAAATATTACAGAAACATTTAAAAACACAGTGGACCAAAAAGAAGAAAATCATAGACATCTTCCATGACCTGAACATAGAGGAGAACTGGTTCATAAACAGCACCCCATCCCGAAAGTTCGAGCATTTTGGCCAGGTTAAACGGCATGATGGCTTGGAAAACTCGATATTGAGGGTACCATTTCAGTAAAATGGGACAGAGACCGGCCTCTGCAAAAGGAAATACAGGCATTGAAGATCAGTGGCTATAGGAGCACATAGGGCTGGAGAATTTGTAAGAGAAAGAGATTCTGTCAGAAGTGCCGTGACGAGAGCAACATTATGTAAAGAACCTGTTAACTGATGACAATGATTTTGCTTTTACCTCTAACTGCACGGGTGGCGTACAAATTGAGTGCAGCTGGATGGAACTCGGCTGTCAGAATTATGAAATAGTGTTCATATCCCCAAAACCATTGAGACCGACAACAGACAACTTACCTTAGAGAAGAGAGCACTGTAGGCTTTGGAGATGTCGTTAGTACTGTTTTCATAATAGCGCCCGCTGAGACTGTCGTTCATTGCTTTGCTCACACTCTCTTTGGTCTAAGATACAATTATACCAAACACCTTAATGTGGTGTATGAGAGTGTGGTTTGTGTGTGTGTGTGATGTGAGTGTGATGTCCGTGTGTGTGTGTGCGCTCATCAGTTTATTCTGCAGTGTCGTACCACGTCACAGGTATTTCTAACATCATCATCATTATCGTGGGGGTAGGGGGAGGAAAATAAAAAAGGGGGGGGGTGGGGTGGGGGTCGCCCCATGGCGAAGAGCTCAAGCTGTTTGCCTTGCAATCAAAAGGTCGTGTGTTAGTTTTACGGTTGTATCGTTCGGTTCACGAATGCAATTTTTACGGGGACCAGTGGGGATCTTCGCCGGAGCCACAGTGTTCTTGCTTTGTGCGTCGTTCTAGGCAGGTGGCCAGCCCATCTGCGGACAACGACCCAGCCATTTAGAATAAAACCTGGTGCAGTCTTAGTCTTTGTCGAGGTTTTAACTTCACTGTAATCGGGTCATTCCATACTTACTCCATTTCCTGTGCCAAATCAAATGTCCCTTACTGCCCGATTTGAAAAACTGGTGATCAAATAATTACTCCCGGCACAATCCAGAAATATTTGCACGCAGTAAATGCATATGGCGGTTGCTAGATGCGCTAAAGCCACCAGTTGCCACCAGTTTATCTTTGATGGAAGTATTTTGGGCACGATAAGTTGGCTTTACACAGGTAGAATTATCTCATAAGGTATTTCCACAGCCCTCACGTCAACAGGCTGCCGGCCATATTGAATACTGCGCCTCAACCGCTGCACAAATGAAAGGCATGTTACATGTAATACACAGCTCACAGGGCTGCACCAAGCATTAAACTCAGTAGCTCAGGCAGCGAAACGGTAGACTACCGTCCATATGTGCAAACTGCATTAGCAAAGCGCTATCGGAAGCAAAACTAACTTTGAAGCTTAACATTGTGCCGTGTCTAGTCCTCCATTTTAGACCGGAAGTCCTTGTGCAATGACGTCGGTCCTCTCAGCTTTGTCTTAAACATCATCATCATCATTATCATTCTGCTGCGTCGTTATAAGGGAGCAGGCCATCGAGAACTCAGTTCAGCTCTCTGTTGTGCAAACTTGTCGAAATCATAAACAGAACCCAGTCCAGCACGGCTAGCGGCATCAACGTTCATCAAAGGTTTCTTGTTTCAATATCCTTGTTTCATTAAACTATGTGTTTCCCATTTAAGTGTCTGTTTAATTCTGTACTCACTTTGCCCAGTATATTTCCTTCTTTTTATCATACACTTTGACCACAGCTGTTGAATACGCAACTCACATACACAGTGTAATATATAAATATAGATAGATAGATAGATAGATAGATAGATAGATAGATAGATAGATAGATAGATAGATAGATAGATAGATAGATAGATAGATAGATAGATAGATAGAGAGATAGATAGATAGATAGATAGATAGATAGATAGATAGATAGATAGATAGATAGATAGATAGATAGATAGATAGATAGATAGATAGATAGATAGATAGATAGATAGATAGATAGATAGATAGATAGATAGATAGATAGATAGATAGATAGATAGATAGATAGATAGATAGATAGATAGATAGATAGATAGATAGAGATAGATAGATAGATAGATAGATAGATAGATAGATAGATAGATAGATAGATAGATAGATAGATAGATAGATAGATAGATAGATAGATAGATAGATAGATAGATAGATAGATAGATAGATAGATAGATAGATAGATAGATAGATAGATAGATAGATAGATAGATAGATAGATAGATAGATAGATAGATAGATAGATAGATAGATAGATAGATAGATAGATAGATAGATAGATAGATAGATAGATAGATAGATAGATAGATAGATAGATAGATAGATAGATAGATAGATAGATAGATAGATAGATAGATAGATAGATAGATAGATAGATAGATAGATAGATAGATAGATAGATAGATAGATAGATAGATAGATAGATAGATAGATAGATAGATAGATAGATAGATAGATAGATAGATAGATAGATAGATAGATAGATAGATAGATAGATAGATAGATAGATAGATAGATAGATAGATAGATAGATAGATAGATAGATAGATAGATAGATAGATAGATAGATAGATAGATAGATAGATAGATAGATAGATAGATAGATAGATAGATAGATAGATAGATAGATAGATAAATCCTTAGTTAGTTAGTTAGTTAGTTAGTTAGTTAGTTAGTTAGTTAGTTAGTTAGTTAGTTAGTTAGTTAGTTAGTTAGTTAGTTAGTTAGTTAGTTAGTTAGTTAGTTAGTTAGTTAGTTAGTTAGTTAGTTAGTTAGTTAGTTAGTTAGTCAGTCAGTCGGTCAGTTAGTTAGCTAGCAGGTTAGTTAGTAAGTTAGTCAGTCAGTCAGTCAGTCAGTCAGTCAGTCAGACAGTCAGTTATTTGACAAATCATCCTCTTCGTGTTCGGAAGAAATCAGACTATAAATGCGCTTCTCAGGAAATTCCACAGCTTGTAGCGGCCAACGACACTGGTTCTGTACTAGTTTATTCTTCTTCTGTAGCTTCCTGAAGTGGGTTCTTGTCTGGCCCAACCCATTTCAGCCTAAATTGATATTACAAATATTGCATCTCTACAACTGTACATAAGTTACTTTACAAACGGCTGTATTAAAGCGCTTTGTCAATTAGGAGTGACCGCTGCCAAGTTGGCAATGAGCATGCTGCATTCTGTATCGAATGTCAGATCGTCTGAAAGTGAAGAAAAATATGAATGGGAAAAGAAAGAGAGAAAGAAAGAAAGAGAAAAGAAAAAAAAAAGAAAGAAAGAAAGAAAGAAAGAAAGAAAGAAAGAAAGAAAGAAAGAAAGAAGAAGAAAAAAAAGAAAAAGAAAGAAAGAAAGAAAGAAAGAAAAAGAAAGAAAGAAAGAAAGAAAGAAAGAAAGAAAGAAAAGAAAAGAAAGAAAGAAAGAATGATAGAAAGAAAGAAAGAATGATAGAAAGAAGAAGAAAGAAAGAAAGAAAGAAAAGAAAGAAAGAAAGAAAGAAAGAAAGAAAGAAAGAAGAAAGAAAGAAGAAAGAAAGAAAAGAAAGAAAGAAAGAAAGAAAGAAAGAAAGAAAGAAAGAAGAAAGATAGAAAGAAAGAAAAAAGAATGAGAAGAACAGAAAGAAAGAAAGAAAGAAAGAAGAAAGAAAGAAAGAAGAGAAAGAAAGAAAAAGAAAGAAAGAAAGAAAGAAAGAAAGAAAGAAAGAAAGAAAGAAAGAAAGAAAGAAAGAAAGAAAGAAAAGCAGATACAAGTATAGGGTTGTGGAGCCTTAAAGGGTAGGGGAAAAAACGGAAAAAGACAGCTACAGTAGCCCGCCCCCCCCCCCCCCCCCCCCAAACAAAAACATAAGAAACAAACACATATGAGAGAGAAGGGCAGAATAAACAGCCTAGTTAGACGCGGCACGTACCTGATCAGCGTGAGTTGCCACAAGGGCGACTAGAGCAATCTCCGCCGCTACAAGAATCAGTACAATGATGGAATACTGTGGAGAGAAGAAACGTGTTAACACTGAAGCAGAGGCGGATCGTGTCAATAGCCAGGTGTAGTCAGTTGGTCTGTGTAAGTGTTAAGTGATGTCGGTAACAAAAGCGCGGATGTCGCTAGAGACGCCGAAGGTTTTCCATGTGTGTTTCTAAGTGATTCAATGAGTATGCTTAAGAGGATCGAGACAGGTTAGATTCAAAATAAATGTTTGGAGTCCTTGAAGAAATCTCGTCTGATAGAACTGTTTCAATTTTGTGCCACGACACTCTGGGGTAAGAGACAATGAGCGAGCGGATTGGCTTGCTGGCAGGGCCACGGCAGGAACAGGAAAAGCAATGGGCCAATCCGGTATTCTCAGTGCTCTCAAAGAAGCAAGACCAGTAGTTTAATTAGGAGACGACAGTGAGTCGGCAACATTCAAAAATACTCTTAAAACTTCAGATAAAAAGAGATGACAAAGAAGAATAGTAAAACAGCACCGTACTGGTATTATCAGTTGCCATACGCTGAGGGATGAACTAAAGATGAGATTTGAGCGATAATGGACTTGTCTGATGTACAATAACGATAATCTGTTGATTAACTAACTAAGCGCTAGCTGGTACCGGAGACGGCATCACGTGATATTTTCCTCCTTATCGCTTGGCTGGTGAGACTACGCAGCTAGCAATTTTGTACTGATAACTGGTTAATTTCGCACGTTTCAGTTTCTGTGACAGTGGTGCAAACAGGTAAACCTAGTGGCGTATCTGTAATAAACAGTAAGAAATAATAATATATAGTAAAATATTCGCATACGCATTTTATACATTTCACACTAACAGTTTGCAAGAAAAATAATGCAGGGCAAAACTTAATGAATAAACTCCATAACGTGCTTTTGTAAAAGCAAGACGTTCAATATCAGCTGCACTCACCAAGCCCAGGAGGATCCTTAGCGTGCAGCAAGCACCGATGCACCCCAACAGGGAGACAATGATGATAAATGCGCCAATAATGATCCCAGTATATCCCAGGATGTCTCCCGCACTCTGCAGGTCAAATTCGACCTTATCGGAAACGTCTATGAATGCCTCCCTGACATCATTCCAGCCTAACTTGAACACAATCCCCACTGCAAGAGCAGCAATGCCAAAAATCTGCGAACAAACAAAAAATGATTGTGATGATGTATGTGAGAGATGTGGAATGTGTGTGAGTATCGACTGTGTAGGTTGTGTATAGAGAGAGAGAGAGAGAGAAAAGAGAGAGAAAGCGCGAGACAGGGAGAGAGAGAGAGAGAAAGAGAGCGCGCGAGACAGAGAGAGAGAGAGAGAGAAAGAGAGAGCGCGAGACAGGGGCGAGAAAAATGAAAAGAGATAAAGAAAGCGCGAGACAGGGGGAGAGAAAGAGAGAGAGAAAGGAGATAAAGCGCGAGACAGGGGGAGAGAGGGAAGAGAAAAAAGAGAGAAAAGAGAGAGAGAGTGCGCGCGAGACAGGGAGAGAGAGAGAGAGAGAGAGAGAGAGAGAGAGAGAGAGAGAGAGAGAGAGAGAGGTTTTCAGGACATAATTCAACTTAAATAAAACCCTAAAAACATACCTGTTGAAACATCTATACATACACACATACAGACATCAACACATCCACAAATACAGACATCCACACACGCACACACACACAATGTAATGAGAAATATAAAAGTGTTGATAACTATAATAAGAAATATTCACCTGCACCCAAAAAACGGGATCAGTCTCGATATACCTGGCTTTGGTGTTTGATATGTTTAATTATTTCTACAGCTAGAGCTGAATCTGGTAAAATATAAGAACCATGCCGATGTTTCTGTAACTGATAGGACCTATTGGACCAGCTATATTGTCCAAAATCAGAAAAATAAAACAAGAATAAAAAAGGGCCCTTTCTCTTCCTTCATGCGTATTGGGCACTTGGGCTGGACCTATAGACCAATCGGCACTCTGTGGGTGATGTGGTGAACATCGAGTCGGCCGCCTTTACTTCCCAGGACTATACTTAATACCAATTTAAGGCTGGATTGACCTGGGAGCCAAGGTCATTTTAAAAAAATCCGGCTTCATCAGGATTCGAACCCACTACCTTCCGATCCTGCGTGGATTTTTGTCGTGGTATGGGACATCGCAGGTCGACCCAGCCTAAAATGGGTACCAGGATGGGCTGTCCTGGGAAAGTAAAGACAGCCGACGTAATGCTGACCACATTACCCACAGGGTGCTGATGGTCTGTAAAAATAATGGGACGCTCTGCCCATATGCCCGATGCGCCGAAAGGCGTGGAAAAGGGATCTTTACTTTACTTTACTTACCTTCCGATCCGCAGACGAGCGTCTAACCGCTACATCATGTCGGTTCCTGAACATGTAATAAGAAAGTGGAATTTTCTAAGTCAGTAGTTGCCACTGACTTGTCCTTAGACTCCCAGGGAGAAATACAAAGAGCTGAACCCACCAACTCCACCCCCCCCCCCCCTTTTTTTTTTTCTTTTAAATATAACGTCCCGAGTACTGGAGACAAGAGTGACAAACATCGCTTCAGAGATCCCGGGTAGTTAGCATCCTTTGGATATTTTCTTCAGGTGTTGCCAGTGTGTTGGGAAACGAGCAGTAAGATGGACCGGCCGATGTGCATCACCTGGTGTCAACTGTTGTATGACAAGCTTTTCCACCCCCACCCGGCATGTTGTAGTAGGCGAATACTTAGACATTTGTTAAAAATCAGATGTGTTGTGCCGAAGTAAACAAAAATCGAAGACCAGCTCTCAACTACAATACAGTGAGCCAACTACCCTTTCAGGGCGAACTCAGAGGAGGTTTCAAGGTAGGAACCATGCTGTTAGTTTCAGCAGTGCCGTATTTCAGATGACACCCTTGTGCATTTGTCAGCTAAACTTTAGCATCACTGAGGATGTGAACCAGCGTCATTGCACTTGGTAATAAACCACCAGTACGGACAGCTGATAAGAAGCTGTCCGTCTGTGTCGCCGTCCGCACGCAACTACGTAGCTACAGCTACGTTCCTCCACTTACCATAGAGTGTTTACCCTGGTACTCATTTCCTAAAGATTGGACGAGCCCCGGGAACCGCCCGGTTTCGAACACCCACGGTGGACTGCAGCAAGTCGCAGCTGGATTTGAAAGCGAGTCTCCTATCGACTGCGCTAATGCCCCCCTTCCTTCCTGAATTTACCTTTTTTTAATGCCAGAACGCTAATCTACTACGGGTTTCATAACGATAAAGGCACTAGACATGTAGACATTTAATTAGGGCTATTTATAATATGTCACATATAATATCTCCCTTCCCATCATCCTCCTCCTCGACTCTTTTCCAGCTCAAAATGTGGTCACACTGAGCAGCTGCACATGTTTCACATGTCTAAATACAGCCGTGCAAGTGTGAGCCTCGCTACCCTCGAGTCAACGGAGTTTCAGCTACATAGTCCTTGCGGGTATGTTGCCGTATGTTTAACACAGGTGATAAGACGGACAGCAGGCCATACACCAAGCAGATATACACAGACGCCAAAGCGCACACATAGACACACAAACACGGACACACACACAAGCGATGCACATAACCACAATCACATGCACACCACACATGACACACACATACACTTACACACTCACACACACGATGCACATAACCGCAATAATATACACACTACACATGTTAGACACACACACTTAAACAATCACACACATACAAGCACACACAACACAGACACACAGGCTCCCATTTGTTACTGAAACATTTTGCTAAACTGGCACCGCTGCTGATATGGCGCCCTGATTATCAGTAAGCAAGATACGGCAACTGGGAGGTGGGTGTGCTAATAAAGTCAAACAAACGAAGAAGACCGAAGTCGGAAATTAGGGTTTTTTTTTTTTTAGGGGGGGGGGGGGGGGGCAGGGGTGCAAAAAAGGGGGAGGGGTGGCTTAAATAAAATCACACAGCAAGCGCCCTATCTAAACAGGTCATGGAATGAAGATAGAATGGGTGCAAAAATGGGACAAAGTACATACACCATTAGCTGTCTTCTTCTTCTTCTTCTTCTTCTTCTTCTTCTTCTTCTTCTTCTTCTTCTTCTTCTTCTTGTTCTTCTTCTTCTTTTTCTTCTTCTTCTTCTTCTTCTTCTTCTTCTTGTTCTTCTTCTTCTTCTTCTTTTTCTTCTTCTTCTTCTTCTTCTTCTTCTTCTTCTTCTTCTTCTTCTTCTTCTTCTTCTTCTTCTTCTTTTTTTTTTTGTCCTGGTTTTATACCTCCTCCTCCTACTCCGCCTCCTCTTTTTTTTCCTACTTACTTGATTTCGGCACCAAAAAAAGGAACAAAGCAAATAAAATTGTGCAAACTGTTTCTTGTTCTTCTTTTTCTTCTTCTTCTTTCTCTTCTTCTTTATCATCATCATCATCATCATCATCTTCTTCTTCTTCTACTTCTTCTTTGTCTTCATCTCCTTCTTCTCTTTCTTCTTCTTCTTCTTTTTCTTCTTCTTCTTCTTCTTCTTCTTCTTCTTCTTCTTCTTCTTCTTCTTCTTCTTCTTTTTCTTCTTCTTCTTCTTCTTCTTCTTCTTCTTCTTCTTCTTCTTCTTCTTCTTCTTCTTCTTCTCCTTCTTCTTCTTCTTCTTCTTCTTCTTCTTCTTCTTCTTCTTCTTCTTCTTCTTCTTCTTCTTCTTCTTCTGCTTCTTCTTCTGCTTCTTCTTCTTCTTCTTCTTCTTCTTCTTCTTCTTCTTCTTCTTCTTCTTCTTCTTCTTCTTCTTCTTCTTCTTCTTCTTCTTTTTTTTTTCCTTCTTCTTCTTTGTCTTCATCTCCTTCTTCTTTTTCTTCTTCTTCTTCTTCTTCTTCTTCTTCTTCTTCTTCTTCTTCTTCTTCTTCTTCTTCTTCTTCTTCTTCTTCTTCTTCTTCTTCTTCTTCTTTGCCTTTACCGGCTGTGAATTTCTGATTGTTCGTCCACTTCCGGTCTTGTTCCAGAATTTAAAAATATAGTTCCCATTAAAAATATATTAACACAAATAATATAAAGTTTATGCACATGTATTTTAAAAGACAATATCTATACACACCTAAAAGGTGTATCTAGCGCTCATTTTATGTTAAAAGTAATCTGAACAATTTTTCTATGGCGGGTGGGGGAAGGCGGGGTACGGGGGGGGGGGGGGGGGGGGGGAACGGGATGTTTGATCCTGTTTTCGGACAAACATGTTATTCAACCAGGCCAGCTCAGATCAATTTTTAAAAAACATCGTTTCTCCGAGGTTTGACCAGTACTGTTGGGGTCAGCATGCAGGCCTGCTAGCTATTGCATTTACACAGCCTGCAAACCAGAATCTCGTTTACTTACTGTGTTGGCCTGTTTTGGGGATGCACTATAACTGGTTATTATGATCGTTATGAAGCCGCACGTCAATACTCACCAGAAAAATGACGTTGATTGTCACCATAACCACTTTGGAAAGGTTAACGCTGGCCATTTTGGATTATTCGTCCTGACCAAGGTCTTGTCCTTAACTGCAAACAGACATTAGAGATCATAACAACAAAACCTTATCATACTGCTGGCTACGTATAAAATGTGGGTGATTGTTTTTATATGTATGCCGATCATAACAATTGTGTATCTTCTTCTTCTTCTTTTTCTTCTTCTTTTTCCTCCTCTCCTTCTTTTTCTTTTTCTTCTTCTTCTTTTGCTGCTGCTGTTGCTGTTTCTGCTCCTTTCTCTTTATCCTCTTACTTACTTATTTACATTCTTGTATTTATACGTTTAAATTCCTGCACACGTACTAAACAAATGGCAGTGACTGTATGAGTTATGAGTTGGATTATCTTCACAGCACTCCAGACACATCCATAGGTGCTCAGATGCTTCCCTCGAAATATTCATCAGCGTTTTCGTGTGCGTCCAGTGTGCTTCTCATGTTTGGCTACGCCGATCTTTACTCCTACTTCTCGTCATCTTAGCAGTGATGTGGACACGTTGCTTCCAAAATCCTCGGCACATCCTATCTCTCTAATGGCAATGATAATGTCTGCGTGAGCCATGGGCCGGCCATCTTCAATCAATGCAGCACCTGCCAGTCTATCTGCTCTTTCATTACCAACAACACTTGCATACCCTGGGACAAATATGAACGTAACTATACACACGGGCAGTGACTGTAATTACATTTCTACATCATTCATTTCTCTCATATTACCATCACATGTGCCTTCCAAGTACTTGTTGTTCCCCACTTTCTACAACCAAAAATGGTGAAACTATGGGGGTGACTGCAGTCAAGCTAATACAATGAATTCCAGAAAAATTTGACTA
>CAJHNH020000990.1:0-215000 GCA_905116865.2 Candidula unifasciata | reverse complement strand
ACATTGACTGTAAATTGCCAAACATGTTTCCATGCGACAACAAGTTTTTAGCCATAACCGCTTTAGAGTTCGAATTATTTCAGTCTCAGGTCGTTTTAAATGTCACTATGTCTGTGTTAAAGTGTTTGTATCCTAGGGTATTGTAGTCTCAGACCACTTCACTGAACAACACGGCACTGGGAGATAAAGTGTTGAAGTACAGCAAAGGGCTCTTTTCCCCGCCCTCATGCGTATTGGGCACATAGGGCTAGACCTATAATTTTAGACCAATCGGAACTCGGTGGGTGATGTGGTCAGCATCACGCCTTTAGTTCCCAGGACTGCACATGGTACCCACTCAACGCTGGGTCGACCTAGGAGCCAAAGTCATTTTTGAACAAACAAAAAGTCTGGCTCCATCAGGACCTGAACCCACGACCTTACGATCTGCAGGCGAACGTCTAGCCACAGCACTTGAGGACTCACCAAGGTGTTAAAGTAATCATTGAAAAATAAATGGTTAACATAACAGAACAATGCCAGCTGCCTTGGTGTAGTGGCTAGACACTGATCGGAAGGTCATAGGTTCGCGTCATAACGGAGCGATACTTTGTCTACAAATGACCTCCCCTCCCACGTCGACCCAGCCT
The DNA here is from genome assembly GCA_905116865.2 of Candidula unifasciata. Taxonomy (NCBI): domain Eukaryota; kingdom Metazoa; phylum Mollusca; class Gastropoda; order Stylommatophora; family Geomitridae; genus Candidula; species Candidula unifasciata. The sequence continues at coordinate 214,371 of CAJHNH020000990.1, read as the reverse complement.
TGAGTATATACCATGGGAAGTAATGCGGCCGATGTGATGCTGGCCACATCATCCACCAAGTGCCGATTGGTATATAAAATGTGTCTAGCGTCATATCCCCAATACGCCTGAAAGCGTATTTTTACTTATAACAGAACAGTGGGATATGAAAAGTAAGGAAAATGTGTTCTTCTTGTTTCGTAACCAGTGAACGTCTGGTGAATTCCTTGGTACTGATAGGGGTAAACCATTATATTTTTTTTTAAACAGGCACGAGTATCGGCTTCATTTGTCGTAAATTATCCCACATAGCTCTGTATGTTTTTATAGAGCGTCTCGCATCGAGATCGTTGTACAGAACAACACACTCTGAAGCGCAATCGACGACCCTCAGAAATCCCATCAATACTTGCACAAGCGAGCCGAACGACCGATTTTCATACTAAACCCACAGCCTTCAAAGCGCGAGGTAAGCGGTTTAACCACTCAACCATGGAGATCATGCAATAAAATATAAATTAACTGACATCATACAAAGAGATCTATCTCATCAACATCACTTTCGGTGTTTTCTTCTTTTCTTCTTCCTAATTTCCTCTTTAGATGTTATCTTACAGTTGATATCTAGTTCCATTTCTAAAGCTGGGTATCTTGAAGGACCTCAATGTGTTGATTTATTTAGAACTAACTCAAAACATCCAGCCCATATGTGCATGTGATCTTTAGTGTGAGTGAAAACCTTTTACTTGGCTATTTTTCACTGAACCAGTTCGCTGATTTCATTTGCCTTTTAATTTCCTTGTGGTACTTACTATACAGGTCTCTGAGGTGTCCTTTTTCTGCTACTGTCTCCGCTTCTTGTGCTCATCATCATGTAGCAGCTCCTTTGCAGAACGTCGCTCTCATCACAGTCTGCCTGAAAGAAACTCGGTCTCTTGCCAGTTTCCCCGCCTCATGAACTTTCACACTCAAAGAGTCACTTATATCCTGTACTCATCTTCGTGTCGGTCGGCCCCTGCCCCTCTTTCCTGGTACCATGCCTTCTGCTATAATTTTTTTCCAATCCGTCGTGGCTCTTGATATGACTTTAAAGTTTTCCTTAAAGCGTTGACAGAGTTTTCTGTTGTAGTACCGTCGGGCTTAAGGCCGTCATCACAACTACCCTTACTTGCTCTACCATCGTTCTCTTCCCCAGTTCGCGTGTGTGATCTGCCTGGCCTGGGGGCCTCACCATCAGATATTTGAGTTTCATTTTTGGCTTCCATGATGAGTTTCTTGGGATAGTAATGTGGAAGTTTCCCGTTGCATTCCACATCCACATGGCTTTAGACTACGACCTCAGCCTTCAGCAACATTTTGGATTGCTAGGGCAAGTGAGTGCCCTGCTCTGTGATGCTCCTGCTAACAGCAGAGGGCACTTCAGTGGTGCCCACTTATCCCGGCGGATACTCGGTCCCCATAGCTGCGTTGGCCACACCGCAGTGTGTTTACCGTCCTCTACCGCGTTGAGGTGCAGTTGGGGGCTTTATGTGCTAGATAGTCTAAATATATCAGCCCTAGTACTTGTGCGGGGCGCTCTGCAAGCAGCACGTAACTGGATTTTAAGTGGCCAAACCCAGGATTTCAAAACAAGAGGACATGGACAAGCCTAGATATACTCTCACTAAGACATTATAATAATATCTTCTTCTTCTTCGCGTTCACCAGTTGTGAACTCTAGCGGAAAGTTCTGGTTGGAGATCCGCTTCTGGATTGCAGTCCTGTTCCAGAATCTGAGTGTTGCGTGTGGATCCGTTTTACATGTCTGACTAATTTGTATGCAGATGCTGGTTCCTTGTATGTCAGGCTGATGCACTCCGACTTTGAAGGAAGCTCCCAATTAGTCGACTCTTACGACATGCTTTTGGTTAGGCAGTGGGTCTCTTCTTGTTTTCCCCGGAACCCACACGGGTAGTAATAATATAAACAATATATAATAACTATTTGACCCACAGACAGAGGACATGACTCTCTACCTTGGCCACATATATAATCCAGAATACAGGAGCAGTCCCCACATAAACATACCACAATCACAACCTGAATTAAGAGCTTGGACAGTCAAGAAGACGTCCACTCACACCAAAGGAATACAATTTAGGGCCTAGACATGCAAAGAAGGACACCAAAGTCCTGGTAGGAACACATAGCCATTTACGTGAAAGGGGTCAGTGAGTTATTTCACTTCCTTGTGTCGTATTTTATCCACTCTAATTATCCTGCGTGGGTGCTGGGTCCTGATTTTTGGATCGAAAGGAGTAGATCCACTGCCCTCACTCCCTGCACTGTATAGGAAAATGGTACCTATCCATGCCGTGGCTGGCCGCACGGCCCGAACTATGTTGTGGGGATGTCATCTATTCCTTATTTTTCAACGTTACAACCGTCGTCTTTTTTCTAATGTCGCCGTTCACTTGCGTGATTATTCCACGTTGTGCTACCTGTCCGACCGTTCATTGGTATGGAAACTACGATGTTTTTTGTATTCCTACTTTCCCTGTCAGTGGCTTATTTTCATCGGAGAAGCCACCGCCAACGAGCGAAGAAGAAAAAAATCCCAGTTTCGATACTCACGAAAAGGCACGCCTTCAGCATTTTCCGAAACATTATTTATATACAGAGGGCCAATGCCGAACGAAGCCATCTCCTAACACCCCCGCGACATAGGACAGGCCTTGCGATTGGCACGAAATGGAAGGGAAGGAACTCTCGCTGTGTGGGCAAGTTCGTGATAAGTTCCAGCGAAATAATTTTGGACAATTTAACATATTTTCCGGAACGATGAAATTGCACTAAGAGTGCTCATGTGCATGATGGAAACCAGCAGCATAGGAGAACGTTTTTGTTCAAAACTAAAACTTGTTCTAAAAAAATTTACTTCGTAGCACAACGGGGCAGCATAGTTTGAAATGGCTGTAATTCATGTGCATGAAAATGAGTTGCTGAAGTGCACTGACATAAACCAGCAATACAGCCATTATCTACGATGTTTCGTATTAAGTAAGAGTGCATGTTCCTAAGATTTAAGGTGTCAACAGTCTAGATACAAAATACGTGAGATATTTAAAATGGAGGTGCACACAACACTCCAGTTCTGGAACAAGACCATAAGTGGACGATCAAATAGAACTTTCAGCTCGAGTTTACAGCCGGTAATAGCTAAGAATAAAAACAATGTATTCAGATTACTGTTTGCTGCGTAAGCCCTATTGCCACCACCTTTTTGTAATTACATTATGTAAAGCTGATCTTTACTTCGCAGTTTTCTCCCTACATTTTTAACAAGGCCCAACCTACATCAAATGCAAGATTCACAACTACTGTAAATAACCTATTTTACATTTGTAATTTCTTACATGAGGCTTCGTTTCATGTACATTTGTATGTGTAATGCTGAACGAAATTAAAACCTAAAAGAGATGCCGGTACCGTGTGCCGCTAGAAAAAAGTCCTGATTATAGACCATTTAGGGATATGTGCTTTCAAGCTTCTTGTAGTATTATTCCCACAACCATTGCCCGGATTACAATGAATACATACATGCGCAGAGGAATCAACACAGACAAAGCATAGGGAGCGCTCAGTAGACTTATAAATGTCTAGTAGGTGGGGAGAGGTTCCTCAAATGATTTACGTCTTGTTTAAGTACGTAATAATACAAGTAAATATGATTACTGTGATGTACTGAATGGCAAATAAATATAACAAATTTTTTCAAAATAATATTAAATATATAAACAAATTCTTACAAAATAACGTTTATACATGCTTAGGAGAAGCATTTAGCCCCTTGCAATTTGTCTGTATTAAGGGGGGGGGGGGGGGGGGGGAGGTGGGGTACTCATCTGCCCAGAAAATTATGGGGTGGGGGGGGGGGGGGTCGAAATCAAATTACCTGAGCCTCCACGTTCCATGGTTACTGTGCTTGTGTCCTTACATTTTCCATTATCATCATCTTCTTCTTCTTCTTCTGCGTTCGACATCAGTGTCCTGTCCAAAGTCTAAAAATTGATGTTTGTACTTTCCTCTTGAGTTTGTTTATGCTGTCACTCTCTGGTCTGCAATCTCCATTCTGCCTTCTCCACTCCCGCTTGAAAGACTGCTTTAGCGCCTTGCCACCTGGCGTAGGCGTTCATGTATCTCCCCAGATCTCGGTCTTTTGTGTTCTGGATTATTTACATTGATGATATTCCCCCATGCCACTGTTTTAAGCCATCCGTCATCAATGCTCTTAGTCTGCCTCAGCCTCTTCTACCAGTGATCTTTCAAGTCGTCACGATATTTTCAAGTGCCCCTTTTCCCAACACATGACCAAAGAACTTTGTCTCCTTCTCATTGTTGTATTTAATGTTCTATTTTCATTAGCTATTTCCAGGCAATTATTGTTAGTTATTCTGGCAGTCCGAGCTTTTCGCAACATTCTTCTCAAGAACCACATAGCTGCCTCCAAGCTCTTCTTAATTTTACATGCCAGTGCAATTTTAGAACGTAGCAGTTATTAAAGATTTAATACTAAGCATATAAGCGGCTTTTCTTTTTTTCATGGTGTATGTCCAGGTTTTTTCTTTTAAAAAAATAACCATCTTACTGTTTGGACATTATACGAATTTAAAAAAAAAAAACTAAAGACAGCTCAAAGTAGAATTTATTTTAATTTTAAAATATTTAAAAAACACACACACACTGACACAATCGACATACTTACTTATTTTGTTTTAAAGAAAACAGCTCTGTATGTTCGTCTAGAAAATGAACTACTCAGTGTAAACAAACAGTTGTGTATGTGTCTAAAAAAAAAGAACTGCGCCCGATCTTACAATCGGATACCGTTGAAATAATAACCTTTGTGATTTGAATCTTAGTTAAGTTCAAAAGTCCAGGATGTAGTACTATGGGCCAATGATTGGTGAAGGCGGTTATTAGAGGGGGGTGTGACAGGTCGGGGAGATAAAACTTGGTGTATTTCAACATGAGATAATGAGTGTACCACTTGGGCGTGTCCACAGATGGAATAGTCTATTCCAGAATTTGTGCCCAACTTTAAAAATCTGTAACTCAGTAATCGTTTGGTGTACGTTGTTTGATATTTTAGTTTTAAAAAAAAGCAAAGATCCCTTTTCACGCCTGTAGGCGCATCAGGCATATGGGAAGAGCTTCCCATATCTTTACAGACTAGGTGGGTAATGTGGTCAGCATTACGCTGGCCGTCTGTACTTCCCCAGTACATAATCACGGAACCCATTTTAGACTGGGTCGACCTGCGACGCCCCATACGATGATAAAAATCCACGCAGCCAGCAGTGTGTTTCGATCATGGTACGTTGCAATTACGAGTCGGACTTGCAACACCTAAGTCACGGACGCCGCATTTTTTAAATAGGCATGTCCTTGTAAGAAGACCTTCTTTTCTTTTCTTTTTTTTTTTTTTTTTTTTTTTAAATGTTAAAACAACTTCAGGTTTTCATTTTGCCATATTTACGATTTATCAAAAAAAAACTGAGACCGATTAAAGCAAACAATGTATAGATCAGAGTCGTACTATAAATGTAACCATATCGAAAGGCACAACAGTCGGGCCATGAATCTAACCAGATAGACTGGAACCAAAATTAAACCAACAATCTAACCACGTAGGGTGGAGCCAATGTAGGACCATAACTCTTACCCAATCTACGTGAACCAGAGTTAGACAAAGTAATCTCAAAGATACCACTCCACTAACTCAGTTCAAAAAATGTTCCAATGTATATGTACGAAACAGGCCGCCTTGCCCAAAAGATCAAGAAGTATCAAAACGCAGTATACTTTCAAGTAACTCTATTAAAATTTACTTTACATGAAAGGATGTTATTTGAAACGCTTTGTCCTTATCCGGCCTCAACGCTTACATTACTTGATAGCTGACACCTTCTTGGATGAAAAGAACAATGCTTTCTTCCCACTGCTATGTGAAAGCCTCTGGCGAGACGATGTTAGACACAGCTCGAAACTTTTGAAAATGAGAAACGTAAAGATGTGTGTTCTAAATGTTAAAGACTTTACAATCTTGATAGAAACAGCAAAAAAAATAATAATTGCGTTCACTCCTAATGACATACGGATCTTGTGTAGTTTAGTTTAGTTAGTTGCATTTCCAACTTCAAAGGGTTACCCCATAATTTCTCTGTTCCTCTGCCAGTGAGAATCACAGGAAATGACCATCGCTATCCCATGATTAAATTTTTTTTCTTTTTGAAGCAGACTACAGAGTCGACAAAGCCAAAAGCATTCACATGCATCAACTGCATACGGCAGTTCTTCTTCTAACCCCCAATGGAGCATAAGTCTTCAACCAACTCACGCCAAGTCGTTCTGTTATTAGCTATCACATGTATCGTTTTTAACTTTACTCTCTAGTTTCCTTTTCCGTGTGTTTTTGGTCTTCCTTTATTTCTGTGCCCCTGTGGGTTTCAGTGCAAAGACATTCTAGTTATATTGTTATCAAGTTTTCCCAACATGTGTCCTATCCAACGCCAGCACTTTTTGTTTAGCATAAGGCCCTGCTAACACACAATTCCACCGTCAGAATTCCAATTCTTTTTTGACGGAAGCAGCAGTTACAACAAATCAGTTTTTGCACACGCAATATTATATAAGGCACTCCCAGTTGTGTGGCAAACTGTTACGCGCTACAGTACAGACCAACTGGGGCACAGTTGAAAAGCATTCTAAATAAAAATCCACAGCTGACAATGTCGCAAAACGTTCTCAGCTCAGCAACTGAACTATTTATAGTCAGTCCACAAATAGGAGAAAACGATAACATTGGCTAGAAGCAAATTACTTAACAAGACTTTAAAAAAAAAGGTCCACTGCCTAATAATTATATTTAACAAAAGGTCCATAAGTTTGCTATTATCACTGCTTTCGCTATTGTTATATATTAAACTTCTAAAATACTATACTATTGTTGGGTAAGATCTGGGTTTAGCCAGACATCGCAACTATTTGAGATCGGTTCCCTTTCCCCTATACTTATTCCATATCCATTAAACCCTTCCCCTGACTCGAGTTTTTGTTTGCAATGCTACTTCAAATCTGCGACTTGATCAAATCACTTGCAATCTGTGTATCGATCTCAGATTTTTTTTTTTTTTTTTTTAAACATATTACATTTCATTTCAGATCTGTAATTTGATGTCAGACCTGTTGCTTAATTTTTATCTGCTATTTCACTTCAAAACGTTGAAATAATTGTTCATTTTTAAAGTGATTTATAATTGCTGATTTTATTTCAAATGTGTGATGCGGTTTCACATGCACGGCTCTATTTCGGATCTGGGACGTGATTTTAGTTCAGTGATTTTATTTTTAAACGTGTGATTTCATTTCAAACTTGCTTAATTTGTGGTCGGTGACGTTATTTCAGGTAAATAATTTCAGATCTATGAATTGATTTCAAAGCTACTTAGTCCGGATCAGTTGTTTAATTTCCAGTCTGTGCTTTGATTTCTGGTCTATGGTATGAATTACGATTTTTAGCTTTCTTTTCACACCTCTGGCTTGATTGCAAATTATTTAACTTATTTCAGTTGTTTTATATAGCTATTTCCGTGACCGTTTTCAGATTTTTGACTTTATTGATCTAACTGATTTGTAAATCCTTGTCATGTAAATCCATTTTAGCCACTGATTTAAGCTGCTCACCTATCTTCTTCTTCTTCTTCTTCTGCGTTCATCCGAAGATGTAATTGCGTTGTGTCCGTTTACAGTATGGCTGCGATATTTGCACCTTTCGGCCAACGCGTCCGACTTCTGCGGGGCTCACCTATCTGATCACTACAGTTTAACTATTTGCACTTCTTGTTTCCTGCTACGGCTTCATATTAGTTACGTCTTTCTTTTTCTTTTCGTCACGCTTCCTTTACTCCTCGATAGAGCAAATGCTCTCTTGCAGCTTGTTAGACACTCCACTCCTTTGATGTCTCTTCCAGTGCTTCTCACGTTTTCCACTATTATTCGCCACCTCTGTCTCTAATTTACATCTTTTCATGCTTTATCCGTCCCCTTCCTCCATTTTCGTGTGCAAGTTAGGTTATTTGCCTATCCTTTACAGGACGTTGCTGAACCAACCCCGACAGCGCCTGGCTGTTGTGTGGTTTTTCTAGACAAATTTACGTCCAGTAGTTTGCCATTGCTCCTGGGCGGTCGGCTTTCTTGATACCACTGTCAAAACCAACGCAAGGCGCATGGCCCACGGCTGGGATCGAACTTGGCATCCCGGCATTACCAAACGTTCGCATCGACTTAGCCACAGAGCCGACCGTGTACAGGTACATTCTTGTTTTTTCGGCTTTTCCTAATGTATTTTATATCCATCGCCAGCGTCATTTCCTCACCTCTTTATCCGGCATCGCTAAGGCATATTCCTGGTTAATATGTTCCTGAAAACAAAACTGTCTCCCCTTTTTCCCCACGACAAGAAATATCCTGGACGCAGCGGTGGGTTCTAGGCTTCATCTTGCGCCCTCAAAGTGCCAGAGACCCATGGTCTTAACACCACTGGTATCATTAAGTAGGCTCTGGTATCGCAGTGTATGCTATCTGAAGTCACAAAAATTGTGAAAATTTCGGGGTGGCTGCAACATAACTTCATCTAAATGGTTCTACTCTTATCACATTTTAATTGGTAATTATTTTCTTCTCTTTTTGTATTTCATATTATTACTTTATTCTATTTCTTATCAGTATCATTACCATTTGTATTTCTTTTATTCCCAGTATTATATTATATATAAACAATACTACTGTTTATTTTTTGTGACTATATTTTTTAGCCATTGTTTATTTTATTTCATTTCATTTGTTCCACATCACATCTTTTAAACGTTCCTCACGTCACCACTTAGAGATCTACATACTCTCCTCTCCTCGTTGTAAGGTTTGTGTAGTTCACTTATGTTTGACAAAGGCTGCCCGGCCGAAACGTTACGTTGTGTTGTTTTGTGCACGTTTTTCTGCTTCCCCATTTTGTTGAGCTTTTAAGTCAAATTTCTCTGAAATATCTGGTCATTTCAAATCACCTGAAGTTACCTGTTTCATGTGAAATAAATGTAAGCCGCCCTGAATAACGAGCTTACGTTAGGAGACACTAAAACCCAGCCCGACCACGTAAATAAAGTGTACCTTGGTAACATTCCTTAGAAGGCAAACAAGAGAAATAAAACTGCTTCAACCAGACAATAGCAGGAGCACCGAAATGAAGAAAACATTGAGCCTACTCAGCCTCCTCCAGATTTCTGCGGGTGGGGGTGGGAAGATGGTTCTCTAGTGGCCAAATCACCTGCTTTTATACTGGGTGACTCGCATTTTCCCTTGAATATTTGGAGAAACTGTTGCTCAGCCCTCGTCCTTAATAGTAGTGGATTTATGAATGTATGTGAGTTATCTCCCCTTTTAGTCTTGAGGTTTAAAACAACGGATCAACATCATGGCTCACGGGTAGTAACCCATAAGTGATCCGTTCTTCTTCTTACTCAAATCTGAGTCCGAAGTAGCTCAGCACAGGTTCTGTAGCACCAGCGACGATCTTGAAATACTTTGGGTCGATTTGTTTTAAATTAAAATTTTGCCCAGGCAGCGTCATTAGGCTACTCTTTTCGATTTCCAACTGCCAAGGGATTTGTTTTTTTTTTTTACGTGCGCAACAATTCACACGGGCGTCTGATCTCACTACCTAGACACCAGGGGGAATTACTAGTAGTCCAAGTCGACGTGAAAAAAAGCCTAGTCCTTACCGTGGATTGAACCCGGAACCTCTAGCACTCGAGGCGGACACTATGCCTCGAGACCACGCAGCAGTCACCCCCCCCCTTCCCCTCCCCCTTTTTCCCATTTAAAATAACATGTGTAAAAAAAGATAGAGGAAGACAGAAAGATATGATTAATGACAGTCTTTTGTCATGGCAAAGAAGGGTGTCAACACACTAACTGATACACGTAGCTATAGATACACGTAGACACAGATACACGTAGCTACAGATAAACGTAGCTACAGATACACGTAGCTGCAGATCGCAGATGGTGGAGAGGCATGATCGATTACGATCACGATGATGTTTGCATGTTTTATATTGTCTGCTCTTGAGTTTACGACATTGTATTGTATTCTTCCCTTTATCAAATCGGCGATTCGTCACGGCGAACTGGCGCCCTGCCTTCCCTGTAAGAACTATGGCGTGATATTACTAGTGATTAGATAGCAACAAGGAACAACTAAGTGTTCCCATGTTAGCTCCCGCTGGCTCCGTTGGCTTTAAATGGTCACGATATGATAAGAATACAACATATGATGTCGTCACCTGCATGACACATTGGGAACTAGTATTTACGAGAACAGAAAATAACGTCTATTAATGTGTGTTTCGAAATAAAGATTTCATAATATAAGAAGTGATACTAAACATATTACTTCGGAATATCTTCTTTGTGTGTTTGGTCATGGGTAGTCAATCACGGTCATTGCTACCTACCAGTTTTTGTTACGCAATAGAATTTTCTACTTCTTTTTAGTGTTCACTGGCTGTAAACTCCTGTGGAAAATTCTGGTTGTTCGTCCATTTCTAGACCTAAGTCTTGTTCCAGAACTTGAGTTTTGTGTGCACATCCGTTTTACTGATCTGACTTAATTGTATGCACACTGCTGGCTCCTTGCCTCTCAGAGAGATGCATCCCGACTTCGAAGGAAACACCCAGAACTTGTTTTACTTGTTTGTTAGTTCTGTATGTTTCCTTAGTGCGGGCGCCTCCTGTTGTTGAAGACACCTTAAGGCACCTTGCCCCTCCCTTATTGTAATTATTACTATTTTTGCGTATTTAAAAAACAAGGCCTAGTACCTTAAAGCTCTCCCTTCGCCAGTAGAACATTTATAAGAGGATTGAGTTTCCCTTTATGTTTTCTTTGTATGAGCGCGCCCTGTCTTTGCATTTATGGTGCTTGTTTAGATGCAAGGAGTTCCCTAACAACAGATCAGTCAATTACACATGTACCGTCTCCGCAGTGAAGGATGGCTGCAATGGGTCTCCAACACTTCCCTGTCTCGGACTGTTTTATTTACTCCCACATACTGCCGTTGGTCCGTCTCTTAATGCTACCGTTCCATTTGTTTCGATGCATACTTCTTGATCATCTGCCTTCACGACAACACATACCTTTTAACAATTTTTTATGCCCGGTTCTCTAGCGTAGTTGGCTAAACCAGATTGCGCGGAGACCGGGTGACAAACTCCTTGTGGTCCGGGTTCACTCCTGGGGGTAGGCAGGAAAGCCACAATTCTCCCAGATTTACGGTATTTACAATGGAATCAAGGCCGAAAGGTTGCGATATCCATAATACCGAGCCTAAGGGTTAACAACTCATGGCTTCTGGATACTAAAACAAACAAACAACAATTATATTATATATATATGTGTGTGTGTGTGTGTGTGTGTGTGTGTGTATGAATTGTAAATAATACGGCAACAAATAGCATTGTCTGGCATGTTTCGCTGCAGCCAAATAAGCGAGTCACACAGCTCCAGAACTTTTGAGTTTTGCATGCACATCCGTTTTACAAATCTGGCTTATTTGTGTGCAGATTGTTGGTTCCTCGCGTCTCATGCAGATACATTCGGACATGGAAGGAAACTTTCCTAATCAACATTTGCGACATGCTTGGAAAAATGGGATACTAGGACCAACGCTGTCTCCAGATATCTGGAGAAGGCGTTGATGGAACCCACACGGGAAGCTTGTGTCCTCTTTACCGAAATTCATAACGGAAAAGGTAGGTAGGTAGGAAGTTGTACCCCACCAAGACATCAAACAAGCGATAAACACCTGGTGACACAATGTGCCTCCATGCGGATGAGGATTACCTGTGGAGACGTCCTAGAAATCCCTTTCAGCCGTTAGGCCATAACTATGGCCCGGCTATATTCAGCCCCCCCCCCCCTTTCCCCCCCCCCCTTTGCAGAAGCCAGGGTGGGGCTTCAAATACCAAAATATTGCATCGAACATGGGGACGACTTTCATAACGGGAAACATTCTTTTGAAATGTTCAGAAAACCCGACTGTATTGCGAACATACATATATACACACTCCCCCGTTAAACATGCTGACACAAATCCACACAGTATGCACACAGTGAGACAGGCATGAATCCCCGATAACACTTAATCATCTACACAGCAAACAATGATACACCACATACCCAGATATGGTCAAGTTATACCAGATTGTATCTTAGCAACCAGTTTAAACCGCGATAAATCAATCTCACATGACTAGGATCAGCAATGTCAGCATTACATGGAGAGCTCTAGGGAAGATTGGAAATTAACCTGTTGGTTAGTTTATGAACCTCAGTGTTGAGGGCTGAATTTAGAACTGGAACTGGACTTTTCCATAAGCGCAAAGTTACTGTACTTCTTGAGCTTGTACGTGTGGCTTTCGTCCATTCGCGACTCATATGGCACGGTCAGCTCAATCAGGATGAGCTGACGTTTCTCCGCAGAGTGTAGAACTATGTCGGGTCGCAGGCCAGTCTTCCGTATTAGCCCAGGGTACTTTTCGTGACCAGGCAGGTCAACCGCCAGTAACCAGTCGCTCGCACAGTCAAGCATCGATAGAGAGTATGCGACTTTGTTGAACTTACCTTTATAAATCTGCAAAGCCTTAAGGAAGCGCACGGGGACGACGGTAAGACTGGCCCTCATCCTAGCTTGGTCCACAGCGGCCGCTAACTCTTTTAGCACCTTGTTGTTTCTGCACGCGGACAATACGTGCTCGAGCGTCTGTTTAGCTCTACATAGCGGACATGTCGGGTCGTTAGTCGCACTCCACTTCACCATGTTGACACCGGACGGTAATACATCGTAGGCAGATCGTACGATAAAGCTCAGTCGCAGTCAGTTTATGTGAGTACCCTTGGCAAGGCTCTCTCTAGGCTAATCCACTGGCCTTGCTGCGACTGTTGCGCGGCTTTCTGGACCCGAACCTCTTTTCGGTGTCCCTAATCTGCTATATCACCATGTCTTGGCGCTCTTTGGCTGTGGCTTTGGACCACCAGCTGACTTTTCGGTGCCCTAGGCCTCGCCAGTCGGTTTGAGTGTAACCCATCACTTCTCTTAATTTTAGTGCATTCTGGGCAGATTCGATCGCATCTAGGATTTCCCATTTGACGCCAGTCATTAGAGCGGGCTGGACAGCAGTGACAGTGGGGTCTGAAGACTCTCGCAACATCATGGCGAGTCTTACTTTGCCGACTTTAAACTCTTCGGTTATTGATTTGAACGGGAGTACCAGCGTAGCCTGCTTACAATACAGAGCCACATCGGTCAGACAAGGTGATGCTCCCAACCACTTCATCACGGTTGTGTTGATTTTACGCTCCATTGCCTCCACTGCCGTCATCGTTACTTCGTAGACGAGTAGCGGCCAGAGGAGCTTTGGGATCAACATAAATTGGAGACACCAGACCTTAAACTTTCCGATCAGCCTACTACGCTCGATCGAGAGCAGGCCTGTAGCCAGTGACTCGTGTATTCGCCGGACCTCCGCTCTATCAGATAACTTCGAATCGTAAACGCGACCAAGGCTCTTCACCGGTTCCTCTAGAACCGTGGGGATCCGATTCCTTGCCACTGTAAAACTGATCGCCGCCACCTTACCTTTTAGGATTGACAGACTCCTCGACTTCTGCGGTTTGAATTGCATACCGCAACATTGGACTACCTCATACAACCTTTTTCAGAATCGTGCTGGCAGACTCTTCACTGCCCGTGATTATAGTCGTGTCATCCATAAATGCACGTAGTGGCGGCATCCAGTGGTCCCCAATCTGAAAACCCTATCAGTAGCCGGCCGCGCCGTCTAACATGACCTGCGTGGCCATAACGAACAGTATTGGCGAGATCGTACATCCTATAGCTATCAATAATTATAAGTTCATGCCTTTACATTGTTCACTTGCTCCAGAAGGCCCCTGGCCATATCTAGCTTGCTTGTGTACCTCATTTCCTTCTCTTGGCGCCAACATCGTTTCTCTTGATTTCCACCTGGGTCTCCTTGTGTGTACACTTCCGGTTGTCTCTTTCTCACGGTGTGCTCCAAAAATGTGGATGAACCTCATAAATACAACAGATTTTGCCAGCATATGTTCATTTTCTTCCGGTATTAGAACAAGGAGATATGCCCCTGCAACATGGTGTCTGAAGATGCTGAGCATAATACTGTAGTTCTCAACCTACCTAATGTCGCGCCCTTATACAGTTCCTCTTGTTGTGACGACCCCCAACCATAGTTATTTTTGTCACTACTTCATTTCTTTAATGCATATCTGTCTCGCGATGGCTTTTGGCGACCCTTCTGATAGGGTCGTTCGACTAAAAAAAAAGGGTTGCTACCCATACGTTGAGAACCGATAGCTTTCACCAACACTACTAGCCTTCTAATATAATGTTTTAATGTAAAGGTAAAGGTGAGAGATTCCCATTGCACCAGGTTTGATCCCATATGGCTCAGTCTCTCCGCAGATCAGCTAGCTGCCTGCCGAGAGCGTCGCACAGAGCACGAACTATGTAGCTGTGCGACGATCCCCATGGATCTCCGTGAAAATTGCACTCGTGAAATAAACCGCGCCGCCGTAAAACAAACCCACAACCCTTAAAGGACAAAGCAAACGGCTTGACCACTTCAGCACGGAGATCCCCTGGTAGAGGGTTTCCTGATAAGAATCGAAACAGAAGATAGCGTTTTCAAAACCTTTTCACGCTAAGACACATAGAGCCCACGTTGCTAAATCAATTGTTATAGTCTTAACTGGCACTCAACGAGGGATGTAGTCAAAACTCTGGGGAATGCTGCATAGGACATTCCCTACTCTTTATTTTTCCTGAGTATGTCTGGCATCGTGGACAAGGGAGCTGGAGAGCGAAGTTGAAAAGATGAGGATATGGTGGAGTACTGCATGCGATAGCGACGGAAAGAACCACTTGGCGTGAGTTGGTTGAGGACCTATTTTCCTTTGGGAAAGGAGGGGGGGGGAGGGATTAGAGAGGCAGAAGAAAAAGAAGATCAAGTTACGAAAAAAAGTGAAGGACCCTTTTCCACGCCTTTAGGCATATAGGACTAGACCTTTATTTTATAGACCAATCGGCAAAAGATGGGTGATGTGGTCAGCATCAAGCCGGCCGCCTTCCCTTCCCAGGACTAGAAGATCTGGGCATCGTGGAAAATTTCCTCATAAACAACATCTTGTCCCACAACCTAAGGTATGTTGACAATGTTAAACGTAACTGTGGTCTGGAGAGTATAGTAGAGGGTAGTTTTTGGACAAGGCAATGGTGATTGGTGACAATCTGAGAGCCTTAATGATGGAACCCAAGACCTTCGGAATGGTAGGTAAGTGTCTTGCTTCTGCGCTTCTCAATTAACCTCAGCCATAAACCATTTGACCTTTTAGATTAGTAGTGGTTGTTATGTGTTACTTTACAGTCATACAATAAAAACATGTTACTTTACACTGTTATACTGTAGAAACTTGTTACCTAACACTGTTTACACCTAGAAACATGTTACTTTGCATTGTTATATCCCAGAAATGTGTTACTTTAGATTGCTGCATCTTAGGATTACTTTACACTAACATGCCCTAAACATATTAGTTCACATTGATATATCTCATCAATATGCCATTTTACATTGTTTTTTCCTAGAAATGTGTCCCTTTACATTGTTATCTCCTAGAAATGTGTCCCTTTACATTGTTATTTCCTAGAAATGTGTCCCTTTACATTGTTAATTCCTAGAAACATGTCCCTTTACATTGTTATTTCCTAGAAATGTGTCCCTTTACATTGTTAATTCCTAGAAATGTGTCCCTTTACATTGTTAATTCCTAGAAACGTGTCCCTTTACATTATTTCCTAGAAATGTGTCCCTTTACATTGTTATCTCATAGAAACGTATCCCTTTACATTGTTATCTCCTAGAAATGTGTCCCTTTACATTGTTATCTCCTAGAAACGTGTCCCTTTACATTGTTATCTCCTAGAAATGTGTCCCTTTACATTGTTATCTTCTAGAAATGTGCCCCTTTACATTGTTATCTCCTAGAAATGTGTCCCTTTACATTGTTATCTCCTAGAAATGTGTCCCTTTACATAGCTATCTCCTAGAAATGTGTCCCTTTACATTGTTATCTCCTAGAAATGTGACCCTTTACATTGTTATATCCTAGAAATGTGTCCCTTTACATTGTTATATCCTAGAACTGTGTCCCTTTACATTGTTATATCCTAGAAATGTGTACTTTTATATTGTTATATCCTAGAAATGTAACACTATATATTTTTATAGACTAGCAATGTGTCCCTTTACATTGTTATATCCTAGACATGTCTTCCTATCATGAGACGGGGTTATGAGGATGATTGGAGCAGAATAGGTTACTTAACAACTGGGTTTAACATATAACTTAGGGAAAAGTAGACCATCGTCTTCTATTTCTGTTACTTCACGATGTACTACAGTTTTCTCCTCCTCGTGTTGTGACTGGAAACTGCTGTGGTGTAGCGGCTTGAGATTAATCTGCGGTTCTGAAGGTCACAAGATGAATTCTTGACGGAGCCTCTTTTTTGTTCAACCTGATAGTGACCATACCACCCACCAAGTGCCGATAAGTCTACAAAATACAGGTCTGGCCTTAAAGGCCCAATATGCCAAAATACGTGGAAAAGGGTCCTTTACTTACTCATGTTGTGACTAAAGAATATCAACTGAATCCTTCTGATTTGATTAATCAGTTCTAAAAGCAGGTCACAGTCAGCAGAAACCAATAAACCCAAGGTGAATTAGTAACTATCAACAGACTGAGCAAGAACAATAAACACATGGTGAATTACTAGTTACCAACAGTCAAGTGTAACAAGAACAATAAATCCATGGTGAATTACTAGCTAACAACAGAGTCAAGTGTAACAAGAACACCTGCAGGTTAAAATGGAAATGGTCTTTAATACTAAACAAAGCACAGACAGTATATATACACATAATCACTGTGGCAAATGGTGAAAGTAAAATATGGAGAGAAACACATAGCAGCTCTACAATAATGTATATGAATATAAACCTGATAAGCTAAGCAAAAACAGTCAAGTTGCACTGTTATGGGTGTCAGTGTGAAATGCTGGTGTTAGTTCACTGTCCACAGTAAGGTAATAGGTTAGTTCACTGTCAAAAGTACATACTAGGTTAGTTCATTGTCGATACTGATGTACTAGATTAGTTTACTGTCAACAGTAACTTACTAGGTACGTTCACTGTACACATACTGATGTACTAGATTAGTTTACTGTCAACAGTAACTTACTAGGTACGTTCACTGTACACAGTAACTCACTAATTAGTTCACTGTACACAGTAACTCACTAGATTAGTTCACCATTCACAGTAACTCACTAGATTAGTTCACCGTTCACAGTAACTCACTAGATTAGTTCACTGTCCACAGTAACTCACTAGATTAGTTCACCGTTCACAGTAACTCACTAGATTAGTTCACCGTTTACAGTAACTCACTAGATTAGTTCACTGTCAACAGTAACTTACTAGATTAGTTCACTGTCAACAGTAACTTACTAGATTAGTTCACTGTCAACAGTAACTTACTAGATTAGTTCACTGTCAACAGTAACTTACTAGATTAGTTCACTGTCAACAGTAACTTACTAGATTAGTTCACTGTCAACAGTAACTTACTAGATTAGTTCCCCATCCAAAGTAACTTACTAGATTAGTTCAAAATCAGCCAAATAAACCGAACATGTCAGTGTATGTTGCGTATCCTTTTACAGGACGTTGCAGAACCAACCCCAGCACTTTTATGTTGTTATGGGGTTTTTTCTGGGCAAATTTATGTCCAGTAGTTTGCCATTGCTTTCTGGACGGTCGGCTTCTCGATGCCACTGTGGAAACTAACGCAAGGCACAGGGCCCAAAGCTGGTATCTGACCCGGCACTCTGGCATTATAAAGCGTGTTAGCTACGCCTTAACTGTGTATATGAGTCTGACAAAATATGTAAAACACATAAGCTGTGTTATACATGTAACCAGGGCTTCCCCCCCCCCCCCCCCCCCCCCCAGCGGTATGCAATCGTATGAAGTACTGGCACTTTTGTAGGATTTTTTAAAATTTAGGTGCTGCTATAATAGAAGCTTTCTGATGTGTACCGGTATCTTTTTTTAGACATGCTTTGGTGAGCACTGGCACCTTTTCTTCTGGGGAAAAGCGGCGGTGGGGGAGGGGGGGAGGACCTGTGTGTAAGAGAAATATGATTTACATGAATGAAATAACTACTACATACATTATCCAGTGGTATCTATTGATTATGAGATGGGGGTGACCATTTTCTTCCTTGCCATCTTCTCTTAGCCAAACCCAAACTGGTAAAGAAAGACAAACAATCCTGCCCCTACTGCAGGTTTGAATCCAGACCACTGTGTTAGAAGTCAGTGCACTAACAACCATAAACGCTCCATGGCTTCTAAAACACGGCATAATTAATGTAAGGATTACATATATATTTTCAAAAAGCAAACTGTACATATTAAAACTTCTTCTGAGTTGGACCATAACTCTGAATCCCAAACAACGAATGATGTGTGAATCCCTCTATCTGCTTAACCACCTCTCTTGCTTAATATGTTCTCTCATTTTTTGTATTTGGTCAGAACACACTCAGGAAATCTGGCTTGTTCAATGATCATCACTACTGTTATATTACTGTTCTGAAAGTAATGCAGTGATGAATTTTCATGAGGCTGTGTTATATGTTCGTCCCATCGCATTTTCTGCGTTTTCACTGAAGGAGGTAGTAATAACAATACCAAACTCATAGTCTACTACTTCCCTGGTATATACGAGAGACTAAATGCTGTGAGGCCTTCAGTTTCGTGGACAATGATTTTTCACTCAACAAACTGCAGACGCTGGGCGTACCAACTGGAGCGGGGAGACAGGAAAACCATGCAGGAGCCACCCATTGTTACATCAACCAGAACAGAATGGGAGCTGTTAGTCTGAAAACACTTGGAGACACACTCAGCAGGAGATGGGAGCACTTATGGTCATGTCCGATGTGTATTGATCTCAAAAATGAACTTCCACAGGGTTCCAAACACACTCCTGGTAGGAAACAGGTATGTTGTCAGAGTCTTTACAGAGAAGATGTAACTAATTTACATACATATCACTTTGACAGAGTTATATGGATAATTTCCAGTCGCACATGGTGCGTCGCTCGAAATAGAAATTTTGTTTTTTAAATGAATTCTAGCTACAACTGCAGTGCATGCAAGTGGCTGATGCTAATAATGATGATGATGAACAAAACCATGTGAATCACCAAGAGCAAAATTCTAATTATCTTATGCTGATTACAGATATCATAAAAAAATACTAAAAAATGTTCCTACTTGTGTGGTTTGTGCTATGACATATAAGCTTGCTATCTATAGGTCACCATCAACTGGTGAGAATCTGAAACCCCAGCACCTGATTATATCCAGTAAAACAATGAAATCAATATAAAACATATACTGTGCCACAATATACACAACCTGAAACAGCTTCTGTAAAACTGCTTCTAAAAATTACTTTAATATACACAACCAACCAATCAATCATGACCAGATGTAGCAAGTCTAAAACAGCTGGTTGTCTGTACAAGACTGTCACTGGTTTCACCTTCAGGAAGGTTACAGAAGATCAACTGTGGAATTACTGGTAGTTTGTACTAAACTTGTTATGACTTCTCCTTCAGGAAGCTGCAATAAGTCAGTGCAAAACAGTAGATTATACAACACTTTCTTTGTCACCAGTTTCTCCCCTCGGGAAGGTTGTAGTGGGTCAGCTGTGAAACTGCTGGTAGCCTATATAAAACTTTGTCACCAGTTTCTTCCCTCGGGAAGGTTGTAGTGGGTCAGCTGTGAAACTGCTGGTAGCCTATATAAAACTTTGTCACTCAATTTAGCCTCAGCTGAGTAGCAGTGGATCACATGTGAAACAGCTGGTAGCTTAAACAAGACTTTCCCTTGCCCTCTACAGTTTCTCCCTCAGCTTGGTAGATTGCCAGTAGGTCAGCTATAAAACAACTGGTAGCCTGTACAAGACTTTCGTTGTCACTAGTGTCTCCCTCGGGAGGTCTGCTGCAGGTCAGCTGTAAAACAGCTGGTAGCTTAAACAAGACTATCCCTAGTTTCCTTTTCAGCTGTGTTGTAGTAGATCATGCTGCTACTCCATCCTTTGTCTTGAAGTACCTATCCCACGGTAAACTTGCTCTCCCATGGACCCATATCTGTATGTCCAAATAAAACTGCTGTATAAAATAATAATGTAAAGTGATGATAGAAAGCAACCATTGATTAAAAAAAATGTGATTCTAGATGTGATCATTTCCCAATAGTTGAAAACAACACCAACTAACCTTCCTAGTCTAAAATTAAACTGAGGCAGGAAAAAAATGAACGAACAAACTTTAAATAAAAACATCAAAAACAATTTTTTTACCCCCAAATAAACTAAAAATTTAAGATGAGTAGCAATAAGCACATCATATGCAGATAAAATAATATACATGAAATTTAAACAGAAAAAAAAATGATGGCAGTAAAAACCAACAACTCATGAACTGGCATAACATACATCTAAAGGGAAACTAACAGACAACAGTGATTTGCCTGTCAAATTCCAATGTTGTAGACAAATACCATAAAAGTATACACACACTTTCAGCAAACTGCACATGAAAAAAAAAAAACTGGCAAGGGAGAATATATTTCTTCTCAATGCCCAAAAAAAATACATAAATAGGTGAACTGACATTTACAACCATTGTAAAACTCAATATTTTGTACACTTGTTTGCACTAAGATTTAAACAAAATAAAAAAGTTATGTTTCCCTAAGTATCTTGTATGTGCCCAGTGATCATTATTATTATAGATAGAAACATTTCCCTCCTTTATATTCCTATTTCCTCTTCTCCTGTTACAAATGATTTTTCATTCCATAATCTGTTTCCTCCACGACTTTTACTGGTGTTTCCATCCACTTTCTGTATTTCACTTGTGTGTCTGATGATGACCATATCTTCCTACATTCAGTTAAATTTCTACTGACTTTTGCCGGTTTTCATCCATAAATTTTTTCTGTTTAGTCTGAAAAATTTGATGGAGGCGGGCATTAATATCATTATTTAAAAAAAATAATTTGTAAATCAGCAATGTTCATACTAATACATAATTCACATATAAAGAAACACGCGTCTGTATTTACTACATATTACAAAATCTCACAATTACTACTTTAAATATCATCATTTTTTTTTAAATGATTCAAAGAAAATGCTACATGTGAAAAAAAAAAAAGATGACTGGCAAGACACACTTCAGAGAATAGAGAAGTATAAAAAGATCCCAAGAAAAGTCCAAGTGCATAATACACAAAGTTAGTTGCATATCCTCTACAATAGTGATTTTCAACCTAAGGGGGGATACAAGGAAGTTTGAAGAGGGCATCACGTAATTTTGAAATCAAGCGCATCTGTACTTGTAATAATTTGTTATACAAACTTGTTTCCTCAGTTTAATTATACACCAAAATTTAACAGTCATGAAAACAAAACAGCACTGCCTGCATGATGGGGAGAGTGATCTTCATTGTGCATCTAGGCAATGATAGCAGACGTCATCAAGATACAACAGTGTCAACCATCACAATGATATTTGGACACTAAATTACTAGTTGATCGTTTATGTTATTTGACACTGATTTATGTGGGTATTTTCTCCAATATTCTCGTTTCTAGTGCTTGGGATGTTTCCTTCTGTCTTCTTCTTTTTAACCACATTTGTTTTTTTAAAGCTGGTAGAGAGAGGGTGTCGCTTATCATATATTCAAGGAGGGTTCCCCCCATCCGAAATAGGTTGAAAACCACTGATTTACAGATAAGTTCTTAAATGTGGATAGTGGTCCTGTGGTGGTCTATAGATATTTCCTGGCAGTCCGGCAAAAATTCCCCCCACTCAAGTAGCGAAAACAGGAGTCAGGCACTACAGTACTGAGCCAATAAGAGAATAAATGATAATATAGACTGTAGGGGATGCAACCTTCATGAAGAGACTGCACAACATTTCTTTCATTTCATCCATATTCGGTTGTTTCCCCCTTGTCATTACCCCTCAGACAATCTGCCAAAGATTTCTCACATTTTCTGAGTCTGCAGTTATAAAACCCTTGAAGAAGGCAGCTTCATGATCTTGCAAACCATACTCAGCGTTAGCTGGGTCGTTTGCGGTTTTACTAGGCCATGTTATGATCAGCAGTTTGTCATTGCACTTCGAACGCTCAAGACTCATACCACTGTCAAAACCAGTGCAAAGTGGTCTGCAGCCAAATCACCTGCAGCTGCATCAAACTCTGGTATGCAGGACTGTTAAACCACGTTCAAAACCTCTAAATGACAGTACTAGATATGGTTATCACCAATAGAATGGCTTGATAATTTGGGGCAGTTTAAATCTGACATCGTGGATCAAGTTTTGCTACAGCTCATATCAGAAAAGGTAGCTTTTAAAAAAATGGTAGTTGAAGCATTTCCAAATATTATAAGTCTGCTGGTTACTAAGTGGATGGATAGATGGATGATACTTCTTGTCTAGGCTTTTGGGTTGCTCTGTACCTAAAGATGGGAGGAAAAAAAAAACAAAAAAATGTAGATATTATTGACGTAATATTATATGCCAGGGCTATTTTAAAAAGGAAGCCCACGGAGGCCTGGCAAGTGGCTCGCTGATAATTCACTGTCAGCTGTATTGTATTAATGATCTTTCTATGTTTGGACTCAGGCCTCGGCACGTGGCTATCCCAATTTTCTAATGTTTTGCCCCTGACTGTGTGTGTGTGTGTGTGTGTGTGTGTATGTATGTATGTATGTATGTATGTATGTATGTATGTATGTATGTGTATGTATGTGTGTGTGTATGTATGTATGTATGTATGTGCATGTTCATATGTATGTGGATGAATGTGTGTATTGGGTGCCTATGTGTGTTGTGTGAGTGAATGGGTTTGCGTATGTATGTGGGTGTCTGTGTTCCCGCGCGAGCATGCGCACATATTTTACCACCCATGCTTTTGTTTTTGACTTGATATTTATAATATGCATATTATTACATGAACATAACATGCTTTATTAATTAAATACAACTGCTGTGTGAAAGATGGGAGCTTGGAAGGGCCAAATGTAAGACAGGCCTGCGTGCCTAATTTGTAACCCTTTGAAAAGTTCATTTGTTCGTTCTCTCTCTCTCTCTCTCTCCTTTTTGCATTATCAATTTATAATTTAAAAAGATGTATATGATATGTATGTATATGCAGCATGTAAATGTGTGGTATGTATGTGTATGTGTAGGCGTGATTGTGTATGTATGAGTGTGTGTGTATTGGTAATTGTATAAGTGCGCCTGTATGTCTACATGTGTGTGTGCGTGTCTGTGAGATTGTGTGTGATTATGTCTCTGTGGAGGCGTGTCTGTGTCTACGTGTCTGTGTGTGTATGCGTGTGTGTTTGTGTGTGTGTGCGCTTCGTTATGTTTGTGTGTGTGTGAGTGTCTGCATGCGTGTCTTATGTATGTCCGTGTGTGTATGTGTCTGTGTGTATATGTCTGTGAGCGATTTTCTGTGAGCGATTGTCTGTGTTTGTGTGTATGTATGCGAGTGTGTCTACATGTGTATGACTGCCTGTGCATTTGCTTGTGCGTCTCTGTGTATGTGTCTGTGTGTGTTTGCTTGTGTGTATCTTGGTGTCTGCGTGTATTAGTAATGGGTGTCTGTGGGTGTGTATCTATGTATGTGTGTGTTTGTGCATGTGTGTTCTATGTGTCTTTGTTGTGTTTGTATGTGTGTGTGTGTTAGTATGTGCCTGTGTGTATATGTGTGTTGGCGTGAATGCCTGTGTATACGTGCATCTGTGTGTAAGGATTTTTGTACTGTGAGTCTGTGGGTGTGTATCTATGTATGTTTGTTTGTTTGTGTGTATGTGTGTGTTTGCACGTATGTGAGTTCTACGTGTATGTAGCTGTGTGTTTGCCTGCATGTGTGTTTGTATGTGTGTGTCTTTGTTGTGTTTGTGTGTGGTCTTTGTATGTGCCTGTGTGTGTATGTGTGTCTGCGTGAATGCGTGTGTATATGCGCGTCTCTGTGTATATATATCTGTGTATGTCTCTGTGAGTATATGTCTGTGTGTATGTCTGTGTGTGTTTGTCTGTGTATATGTATGTCTGCGTATGTGTTTGTGTGTCTGTGGGTGTTTGTATCTGTGCATGTGCCTGTGTGTATGAATGCCTGCGTAGGCTTCTGCGTGTGTGTGTATGTGTCTGCATGAGCATCAGCGTATGTGTGTGTGTCTGCGATTGTGTGTGTGTGTCTCCGAGTGTATCTGTGTGTGTTTGTCTCTGTGTGTTTGTGCATATGTGTCTGTGTGTGTGTGTGTGTGCCGGTTTGTGTATGTGTGTCGCATGTGTGTGTTTGTGTATCTGTGTGTGTGACTGGGTATGTGCGCGTATGTCTGTTTGTATGTGTGTCTGCATTTGTTTCTATGAGTGTGTCTGTGTGTGTATATCTGTATGTTTGTATGTGTGTGGAATGTGCGTGTCTGTGTTGGTATGTAGGTATGTATGTGGGTGAATGGGGTGTGTTTATGTGTGTGTGTGAAGGTATGTGGGTGTGTTTAAGTGAGTGGGTGGGTGTGTTTAAGAGTGAGTGGGTGTGTGGGTGGGTGGCTGGGTGTGTGTGTGTGCATGCATTTTACCACTTATGCTTTTGTGCTTTTTTTTTCCCCTCTTTTTTGATATTCATAATATATATTATCATATGAATATAACATGCTTATTGATAAAATACAGCTGCAGTGTGAAAGATGGGCGTTTGGAAGGCCGAATGTAAGACGGGTCTGCATGCCCAATTTGTGAAAAAAAAGTTCGTTCGTTTTCTCTCTCTCTCTCTCTCCCTCTCCTCTCTCTCTTTCTTCTCTCTATCTCAACCCGCCCCACCACTTCAAAATAATAAAAACAATTAAAACACAAACAGCATTATACCTCAAAGTACTTGTAGGTGGGATTCTCGTACCCATTCATCTGCATGTTCACAACATGCCTTTCCTCTGGTGAAGCTGAAGGGTCAACCTGGACAGATTTAAATGTACTCTTGTGTGTTTTCATGAAAGAGATCTTTAGGGTGTCCTAAAAGTTTCTTATGTAGTAAAGTAAAGGACCCTTTCCCCCGCCTTCAAGCGTATAGGGCATACAGGGCTAGACCTATATTTTATAGACCAACAACACAAGATGGGTAATGTGGTCAGCATCACGCCGGCCGCCTCTTACTTCCTCGAGCTGCACCCGGTACCCACTCGAGGCTGGGTCGACCTAGGAGTCAAGGTCATTTTTGAAGAAAAGTCTGGCTCCGCCATGGAGCGAACCCATGACCTTCCAATCCGCTGCGCTCGTTTCTTATGATAGGAAAATAAACGTATCCCCAACGCCATTATAAGCATAAATTCAGCTGTGCTTTTTCATGCCATTCAGCAGTTAGTTAACCTTTCTTCTTCAGCTAGGGCTCAAGATGATGGCTAATGATAGATTAGTTTTGATCTAAGTTTACATGAGTGATTCTATACCACTCAATCCCACTTGCTCATAAAAGATGCCAGATCAACCCACAAAAGGATACCAGGAAATGTTCTAGATTTTTAAAGTTGTTTGGCAAAGCTCTGACTAAATTTTTTTTTTTTATAAAAATTATCTTTTGCATTTTTTTTTTTTCTTTTTTTCTTTATTCTCCTTGTTCCTCTGAGTGCCGTAATTGTGTTGTGCCTGTTTCAGCATAGCTGTGATAATGGCACCTTTTAGTATCTATATACTCGGAGGTGGCCTTTTGGTTTTTTTGTTTTTGGTCTTTTGTGCAAAAATGGGTTTTTTTTTTTGTCCTGGGAGGCAAAAGTGCCCAGCCTGATTTTTTTTTTGACCGCATGTTTTTGTTTTTGGTTTTGTTTGAGGTCTGACCTGTCAACAGAAATATGTCCACGGCATCTGCCAAAAAAAAACTCCTCGCAGTGCCATTCTCCTTAGACCGTAATGATCTATCTGTGCTTTGGCACTGTTTACTCGCTCCCACAAGGCGCTCACAACATCCAGTTTTGTCATGTTTTTTTTCACCACTAAGTGGTGTTTTTTTTGGCCAGTTCTATCTGCCTGCTCATTTCCCAACACACCGGCATCCCTGGAGAAAATATCCAAAGGATGCCAACTACCCAGGACCTTTGAAGTGATGCTTGCCACTCTGTAAGGAGCACGCCTGTCTCCACCTTTCTCAACATGCTCTGTGAGTCAGTTTCTTAGCCTGAGTATTAGTGGAGTACAGCTAGTGCTGTCGCGACAGACTCTACAGGTTATGATATTATTTTTGCCCCTCACAGAAAAATCTGCAACCTTGCCGAGGTTTCGAACCTGGGTCCCTCCAACAAGAGAATCAAGCATTCTTGACCATTCGGCCAGCCACTCCTCAAGGCATAAATGGTGTGAAAAGAGTCCTCTATTTTACTCACCTCAACATAACCATGTGACACGGGCGGCTTTGACTGGCTGCGACGTAACATGACTATGGCAACAATTATGATGACAAAGACGCTGACGCTGCCCAGGACAATGCCCACAGTGCTTCCCACTTGACTGCTGGAGGCTGCTGACCTAGCAAAGCCCTAAAGGGAAACAGATATAAAAGAATACATCAAAACAGCATGTGGGGTAAACGTCAAACTTCCATGGTAACCATGAACTTCCTGTTGTGAGATGTGCAGTGTAACTAGATAAGTTTTCATCCGAAGGGATTCGTTTTCGGGCTTGTAAGTAACTCTGTTGTAATGCACTTGGCAAGATACAACAAAATGAGTTGAGCTGAGTTGAGTCAAGAAGTGTCACAACTATAACGACTACAATTCTACAGTGTGACTGTAGAATATTACTCTAAAATTGATAGACTGACCTTTTTTTTTTAAACTGTTGATAGTTTGATTACAATTATAAAGTGTGACTGACAATATAAATCCAGCTCCAAAGCCTGACTGATATAATGATTACAACTCTAAAGTGTGACATAAAATGATCACAATTCAAAAGTATGACTGACAGAATGACTACACTTTTGAAGTGTCACCGACAGAATGACTATAACTTTGAAGTGTCAATGAAAGAATGACTACAACTTTTAAGTGTCCCTGACAAAATGACTACAACTTTGAAATGTCAATGACAGAATGTTGTTTTTTTTTAAGTGTCACTGACAGAATGACTACAACTTTGAAGTGTCACTGACAGAATAACTCTACACCTTAGAAGTGTCACTGACAGAATGACTACAACTTTGAAGTGTCAATGACAAAATGACTACAACTTTGAAGTGTCACTGACAAAATGACTACAACTTTGAAGTGTCAATGACAGCTTGACTAAAATTTTGAAGTGACACTGACAGAATGACTACAACTTTGAAGTGTCACTGACAGAATGACTACACCTTTAAACTGTTGACAGTCTGATTTCAATTACAAGGCATATGATTACAACTCTGCAGTGTGACTGTTTTTTGATTACAATTTTAAATTGCTGACAGATAGTATACAATTCAAAAGTGTGACTGACAGCATGTCTGCAACTCTGAAAGGTGAATGACAGAATAATTATAAATATAAAGTGTAAACGGCAAAATTATTACAACTTTAAAGCGTGATTGACAGAATGACAACAACTCTACAATGTGACTGACAGAATGACAACAACTCTACAATATGACTGACAGAATGACAACAACTCTACAATGTGACTGACAGAATGACAACAACAACTACAATGTGACTGACAGAATGACAACTCTACAATATGACTAACAGAATGACAAAAACTCTACAATGTGACTGACAGAATGACAACAACTCTACAATATGACTGACAGAATGACAACAACTCTACAATGTGACTGACAGAATGACAACAACTCTACAATATGACTGACAGAATGAGAACTCTACAGTGTGACTGAAATAACGAGAACTCTACAAAGTGACTAATAGAATGACAACTCTACAATGTGACTAATGGAATGACAACTCCACAATATGACTGACAGAATGAGAACTCTACAATGTGACCGACAGAATGACAACAACTCTACAATGTGACTGACAGAATAAGAACTCTACAATGTGACTGACAGAATGAGAACTCTACAATGTGACTTACAGAATGAGAACTCTACAATGTGACTGACAGAATGAGAACTCTACAATGTGACCGACAGAATGACAACAACTCTACAATGTGACTGACAGAATGAGAACTCTACAATGTGACTGACAGAATAAGAACTCTACAGTGTGACTGAAATAACGACACTCTACAATGTGACTAATAGAATGACAACTCTACATTGTGCAGTGGGTCTAATGGGGTCTTGAAACCCACATGGGGAGGCAGTAGGTCTATTCTTGCCCCCCCCCCCCCAATTAAACCCCAGAGCCTAGAGGGAGAGGCAGTAGACTATTCTTGTCTTCGCCCACAATGGAGACCCTGAATCAACATTGGAGCCCCTGAACCCACAATGGGGCTCCAGAACCCATAAAAAGGCTCCAGAACCCACACGGGGGATGTCAATAATCAACTACTGTACCTGCTTCACATGGTGAGTGTCATGCATATGGAGGGCAACAAAATTGTTCTTCCTCTCATAACTGTGCTCATTCTCTCTAATGTTCTCCTCATCATCATCCAGGTCTTCTTGGCTGATGGGATCCAGTTCATCATTGCTGCTCTCATCCATGCTTTCATCACTGCTGTTCACGCTGTCAGTGTTGATAGCATTGGTGGTTTCACCTGGGGAGGAGAGATTTTGCTAATTAAAACAGCAGAAATGTGTTTGATGGTTGTGGTTGTTCTTGTGGGTGGTGATGGTTGTGGTTGTTCTTGTGGGTGGTGATGGTTGTGGTTGTTCTTGTGGGTGGTGATAGTTGTGGTTGTTCTTGTGGGTGGTGATGGTTGTGGTTGTTCTTGTGGGTGGTGATGGTTGTGGTTGTTCTTGTGGGTGGTAATGGTTGTGGTTGTTCTTGTGGGTGGTGATGGTTGTGGTTGTTCTTGTGGGTGGTGATGGTTGTGGTTGTTCTTGTGGGTGGTGATGGTTGTGGTTGTTCTTGTGGGTGATGATGGTTGTGGTTGTTCTTGTGGGTGGTGATGGTTGTGGTTGTTCTTGTGGGTGGTAATGGTTGTGGTTGTTCTTGTGGGTGGTAATGGTTGTGGTTGTTCTTGTGGGTGGTAATGGTTGTTTTTGTTTTTTGTGGGTGGTGATGGTTGTGGTTGTTCTTGTGGGTGGTAATGGTTGTGGTTGTTCTTGTGGATGGTGATGGTTGTGGTTGTTCTTGTGGGTGGTAATGGTTGTGGTTGTTCTTGTGGGTGGTGATGGTTGTGGTTGTTCTTGTGGGTGGTAATGGTTATGGTTGTTCTTGTGGGTGGTAATGGTTGTGGTTGTTCTTGTGGGTGGTGATGGTTGTGGTTGTTCTTGTGGGTGGTAATGGTTGTGGTTGTTCTTGTGGGTGGTGATGGTTGTGGTTGTTCTTGTGGGTGGTGATGGTTGTGGTTGTTCTTGTGGGTGGTTGTGGTTGTTCTTGTGGGTGGTAATGGTTGTGGTTGTTCTTGTGTGTGGTAATGGTTGTGGTTGTTCTTGTGGGTGGTGATGGTTGTGGTTGTTCTTGTGGGTGGTAATGGTTGTGGTTGTTCTTGTGGGTGGTGATGGTTGTGGTTGTTCTTGTGGGTGGTGATGGTTGTGGTTGTTCTTGTGGGTGGTTGTGGTTGTTCTTGTGGGTGGTGATGGTTGTGGTTGTTCTTGTGGGTGGTGATGGTTGTGGTTGTTCTTGTGGGTGGTAATGGTTGTGGTTGTTCTTGTGGGTGGTGATGGTTGTGGTTGTTCTTGTGGGTGGTAATGGTTGTGGTTGTTCTTGTGGGTGGTGATGGTTGTGGTTGTTCTTGTGGGTGGTAATGGTTGTGGTTGTTCTTGTGGGTGGTGATGGCTGTGGTAGTAGCAGTGGTTTCAACTTCACTGCAATCAGGTCACCCCCATACATGCTCCGTTCCTGTGCCAGTGAGAATCAAATCAAAATGCTCCTCGCTGTTGCATTTGAAGAATTGGTTAAAACAACAATTAGGCCTGGCACATTCCAGATATATGCACAAGCAGTAAATGCATAAGGGTGTTGCCAAAGATGCCAAAGCCAACAGTCGTCACCAGAAATGCAAGTTATGTTGTGGTTTCTCTTGGAATTTCTCATTTCCTCAAACCTTTCATTTCACATATCAATGCCTGTTTTGTGATTCTTTGTCCACTTTGTCTCAGAACTTACTCTTCTTTTTTACTTCTGTATTCAGCCTTAAAAGAGTGATTAGCATGTTATGCTGTGGTTTACAGCCAGGCTGTGATATCTGCACCTTTTAGTCCCACGTATCTAATGTAAGCAAATCTCTAATCAGTCACATTTTATATCATGCTTGTTAAGGAGACAAAGAAAGGGACAAACAAAAAATGTGTGATCATGATGACAATGTTAGGAGACATTTTAAAACAAAAACAAAAAAATATGAGAGCTTAGGTTATTCTAAAATACATTATACACTTTTTATGTGTGTAATGAGGAGTATTTAAAAATCTTTTAATAATGAAAATAGACTGGATGGCTGGGGCATACAGACAGACTGACCGATAACAGAGTGACAAAAAACATGTACACAAGATAGTTTTGGAATGCTGAAAAGAAGCAGCAGCAATAGAAAGGTGGAGAAGGAGGAGGAGGAGAAAAAGACAAAGAAGAAGAAGGGGGAAAAAAGTATGGCTAAGTGGATGGCTCAGCTCCATAAAAATAGGGCACTAGATGATATTCAGAAATGTTCTAAGAAATACCTAGCAGGGAAAGCTAAGACGGAAACTGACCATCGCACCTCAAAGTGGTCTAGAACACTTAAGTGGTCTGCAGACCCTTGGGGGCCGGCAGAACAACTTGAAGAGAGCACTGATATCACTTACACATACCACAAAATAAAAAACCTTATGGAGGCCACAGCAGACGTGTAGAGTAAGAGAGGTCCACAGGGTTTAGCTAACTGAAACCCGCTGGTCTAGAATATGTGAAGGCAGAAACACTTCACTCTTAACAACATCACCTGCTATAGGGCTGCCTATTTTTAACAATGCTGTAAATTAGTGACACCTATGGTAATGGAGGATGCAAACAGCACTCACCTGGTTGTTGGCTTGTGGAGTCCACCTGCTGGTCAACCTTGGGCTGGGACAGAATAATGTCTCGGATGCTGTTGGCAATCACATCAAACCTCTTCATGAACTCATCTGGTAAAACAGATGATATGTTTGAGAGAACATCACAATATGATAGCTGGGTAAATTCTTTGAAAATTACTCATATTGTTTTCCTATTCAGGGTGTCCCTAAAGTCTGGACACAGAGATAACAAAAACCGAATTTGTGCTAAAACTGATGAAAATCTGGATTTATTACATCAAGTTCACACAAATTTTGCAATAGGCACCCAACTTTCCGTAGCAAAATAGGAAATCACACTGAAGACATTTAATTTTCCAATTAAAAAAATTTTTTTTTATAGATTTCATTTCTTGAAACTATGTTTTTTTGCTTGTGTCCAGACTTTACTGACACCCTGGTATTAGCATATAATATATTTGGTGTCTGTGGCTTAAAGGTTGAGAAGACAAGTTTCATAATTTTGAATTTAATTCATCTGAAGGTGGTTTGGCAGCAGACTGGTTTGAATTTATTTTGATAATATTAAATGTGTCAATTGTCAGTAAGCAATGGCAAACTCATCATGCAGCAGGTCCTTTGCAGACATCGCTCTCATCACAGCTTAAAAGAAACTCAGTCTTTCACCAGATCTCTCACCTTGTGCCCTTTCCTACCCAAGGTGTCAATATGTCTTGTGCCCATCTCTGTGCCAATAAGTCCCTGTCCCTCCTTCCTGGCTCATGCCGTTTGCTACTGTTCTTTAAAATCTGTCATGCATCTGATACAGCCAAAATATTTCAGCTTTTGAGAAAAGATATTGTTTACTTGCCAATCTTCCTTAATGTACAGATCTCGTAGAATATTAGTATTTCTATTCTTCTTAGTAAATGGTATTCTAAGAACATTTTAAAAGCATTTCAGTTCAAAAGCTACTATTTTCTTCCTTAATTGCTAGACAGTCTATACCTCGTATCTGTATGTTACTACAAGGAAGATGCATGCCTTTTAATGGCAAACTGTTGTTGTTCGTCCATCACGAGTGATGAAGCCGAAGTAAGTGTAGGATTAGCGATACAGTTCCTTCTAGTCTTCCTCCGTTTCTTTGAATGTGCAACTTCCGCTGAACATAAAAGTGCCCCAGTAAAATCCTAAAAAAGGAACTAATGTTGTGGTTGGCTTGCAACATCCTGAAAAAAGAAAGGCATCAACATATTTTTAACTACCCAGCCAGGAATCAAATATTCTAGAAAAACCCCCAACATCTCACCAATTTCAGGCCTGACTTTAGCCTCTATCTCAGGGTCCCGTTTGAGCATCTCCAGAGCCTGATCAATCCTCTGCTCAGAGAGGTGCAGATGGTTGACAATGAATGGACGAATGTGTGCAGCTTCACTTGGTGCTGAATATTTGACATGCTCAAAGTGGTTGACGGTGTGCAAGCGGTCCTTTTCTTCTGCTTTGATATATCCTCGAAGGTACTTGGAGATGTCGGCAGCCTAGACAAATTGGTTGCATGAAGATCAGTTAATTTTGGCAGTGGCAAAAATATTCAAACCTAGGACAAGGCAAAATATGAAAAGATCATGAAGAATGGCCAGTGTCACTGAATTCAGGGCAAACTTATAATTGCTCAGTCTCTCCTAGTGCCCCCAACCCCCTTTTTTATTTTTCTCTTAAGACTAAGTGTTTCTCTTTGGAACATGTCAGCATCTGCAGCATAGGGGTTATAAATGCATTTTCTTTGATTTTTTCTTGTCACTTGTCCAAGTCATGTAATTGTGATTTGCCTGTTTACAGTAAAGCTGCCATATTTGCACTTTTCGGCTGACACATCCAACTTTACCAAGCATTTATTCACAGGATTAGCCTTCCCGTTTGGTTTCGTAGGACATGATGTGGCCTAATTTGTGTGGTGTCCACTCCGTCCCTTTATCTACAGATGTCACCCCTGGAGAACCCATTTAGGGCAACCTTGTGTAGACTGGTCGGCCCTTAAGGGAAGAAAGGGGCTGATCATGGGCATTTCCCACCATCCAAGGAGGCTTCGATAGATGCAGAGCCGACACATGATGCTCTGGCCCTGGGCTCATCCAAGAAATCATCATGTCCTGCACATGACTGCTTAACTTCACATCCATTTTTTCAGCTTCTCCCTCATCACGGGCTGTGACCTCTGAGACCATCAGGGAGCGGCCCGGAGGTCTGGGACTTTAATGACCATACAAATGGGCACATTCTTCTTCAGCACGTTAGAGACCTTTAATACTGTTTATGGAAACTTACGCCCGTGTGTCACCGGGGCCCTCACGGGAAGCAAAGAATAGTGACACTGCACCCTACCAGGCATGTCGTAAGAGGCGACTAAGGGTAGGGTTGGGCTTGAGGTTGGCTACCTCATCCTGTAAAAACCATAGCCACAAAAACCAACCAACCATGGATAAGTCAAAAAAAGAAGCAAATAAAATCCAGCCAACCAAGATGAGAGAAGGCTCTTCAAATAGAAGAAGTATGACACGGTGTGGAGAAAGCCGCAAGGAGTCCGGATCGTTGACGTACCTCCTCTCAGCTAGGAAAACCTCCAGAATTGGCACCTGGAATGTTAGAACTCTCTATGATATAGGAAGAACAATGGAAGTAGCAAAGGAAATGAAACATTATAGAATTAGTATTTTAGGGTTATGTGAAACTAGATGGACTGGGGCAGGGAAAAGTATTCTAAATTCAGGAGAAACTATTTTGTTCTCAGGACACATTCTCAGGAAAATTCGCCGCACAGTGAGGGAGTGGCCCTGATGCTGTCAAAAGAAGCAGACAGGGCACTAATAGAATGGGAAGTTGTGAGTCCCAGAATAATAAGAGCATCTTTTCGAACAGTTAAACAGAAGGTGAACATCTCGGTAATACAGTGTTATGCACCAACAAATGATAAAGATGCATCTGTTAAGGAAGAATTTTACATGCAGCTTCAAAATATTATAAATAATGAAAGAAAGGGCAACTTAAAAATTTTGATGGGTGACTTGAATGCTAAGATAGGATCAGACAACACAGGTTATGAAGAAATTATGGGGAGACATGGTCTAGGAGTAATGAATGAAAATGGAGAATTGTTCACAAATTTTTGTGCAGGTAACCAGTATGTTATTGGTGGAAGTATTTTTTCCCATAAAAGTATACACAAGGCAACATGGGAATCACCAGACCATAAGAAAAACTAATCAAATTGACCACATATGTATTAACAAAAAGTTTAGATCATCCCTTTACGATGTTAGGGCTTTCAGAGGTGCCGATGTATTTACTGACCATTTCCTAGTGGTAAGTAAAATCAAGTTGAAACTAAAAAGATATATAACATCTTATAATCATAGAAACCAATATAATGTAGGCTTTCTCAGAGATAAAGAAATTAAGGAACAGTTCTCAGTTACGGTCTCTAATAAGTACCAGGTGTTGCAGCAGTTAGCTGAAGATGTCAACACAGAAGTCTGCTTGGATCAGATCAAAGGAATCTGGAATGAATCTTGCGTAGAAGTTCTTGGCAAGAAAGAAAGAAAGGAAACATAAAGCATGGATAACACCAGAAACCATTAAACTGATTGAAGATAGGAAAAGTAAAAAGGCAGAATTAAACAATAGCAAAACTAGAGCTGCTAAAGCTAGAGCTCAGGAGAAATACACAGAAGCCAACAAGGAAGTTAGGAGGCATATAAGGGCAGATAAAGTGAAATATCTAAATGATCTAGCACAAGAAGCAGAGACAGCAGCAGCAAAAGGAAACCTCAGAGAACTTTACAGTAGTAACACAAGAAAATTAGTAGGTAAATATAGTCAGCCAACTGGATCAATCAAAAAACAGTCAAGGAAAGGTACTTACTAACACTAAAGATCAAATGGACAGATGGGTTGAATATTTTGAAATGCTTCTAAATAGACCAGGCCCAGAGGTTCCCCCAGATATCCAGCCTTTAGAAATGGAACTGGATATCAACTGTGAGATACCATCCAAAGAGGAAATTAGGAAAGCTATAAATCTCAAGGAAGGAAAGGCGACAGGCCCAGACGGTATCCCAGCTGAAGCCATCAGGGCCAACATAAACACATCAACAGAATTGCTACATAGATTTTCAGTAAAGTCTGGGAGACCGAAGAAATACCAGCAGACTGGAGAGAAGGATATCTTGTGAAAATGCCCAAAAAAGGTGATCTACAGGAGTGTGAAAACTATAGAGGAATTATGTTCTGTCAGTTCCTGGAAAAATATTAAGTAGAATTATTTTGGAAAGATTAAAAGATGCTACTGATAAAATGCTAAGAGATGAGCAGGCAGGTTTTCGGTCAAACAGATCCTGTACTGATCATATAGCCACATTACGCATTATAATAGAGCAAAGCATTGAACTGAACTCACCACTTTACATTGGATTTATAGACTATGAAAAAGCATTTGACAGCATAGATAGGGAATCTCTCTGGAAATTGATGGGGCACTATGGAATCCCACAGAAAATTATCAACTTAGTAAAGGCAACATATAAAGACATGAAATGTCGAGTTCTTCATGAGGGAAAGCTAACAGATGCATTTGAAATAAAAACAGGTGTGCGACAGGGATGTCTTTTGTCGCCTCTCTTATTTTTACTGGCTATAGACTGGACTATGAAAACAGTAACTGCTAATACCAAGAATGGAATTCAGTGGACCCCTACAAAACAGCTTGATGATCTGGACTTCGCTGATGATATTGCTCTTCTGTCCCATTCACGGAATCAGATGCAAGATAAATTAAATATACTTGATGCGAGATCAAAGCAGCTTGGTCTGAAAATCCATAAAGGAAAGACAAAGATAATGAGAATAA
Source organism: Candidula unifasciata (assembly GCA_905116865.2). Taxonomy (NCBI): domain Eukaryota; kingdom Metazoa; phylum Mollusca; class Gastropoda; order Stylommatophora; family Geomitridae; genus Candidula; species Candidula unifasciata. The sequence continues at coordinate 178,061 of CAJHNH020000990.1, read as the reverse complement.
ATCAGGCAAATAGTAATGTGGTTTCTCTTAATGGCACCCCACTCCAAGACGTGGAGTCGTACACCTATTTAGGCAGTAATGTAGATAAAGATGGAGGAACTGATAGAGATATTAAAATAAGAATACAAAAGGCAAGAGGGGCTTTTATAGCACTAGGGAATTTGTGGAGGTCAAAAGAAATTAAAAGAAATACTAAACTAAAAATTTTTTATTCTAATGTCAAATCAGTACTATTGTATGGGGCGGAAACATGGAGAACAACCAAGGCAATTACTAATAAATTACAGACATTCATTAACTGGTGCCTGCGCAGAATAGAGGGAATAAAATGGTATGATAGAATAACTAATGTAGAACTTTGGGAGAGAACTAAACAGGCTCCAGTAGATCAGGAAGTGAGGAAAAGACGCTGGCGTTGGATAGGGCACACACTGAGAAAACAGGAGAACAGCATAACTAGAATGTCTTTGCATTGGAACCCACAGGGGCATAGGAATAAAGGAAGGCCAAAAAACACATGGAGAAGAGAGCTGGAGAACGAGGTTAGAAAGATTGGGAGGACATGGGGAGAGCTCCATGCAATGGCGAAGGATAGAACGACTTGGCGTGAGTTGGTCGAGGGCCTATGCTCCATTGGGGGATAGAAAGGCAGAAGAAGAAGAAGAATGGCTTTCCCTTGTTTGGTCCTGACACTCTGACAAGTGGGGCCAATAGTAACAGTAACAAACATCTGAACCTTTCTGCCAAATAAATAGTAGGACTTTTGACGGTGGGATATTTAAGACAGCAGTTATGCTGTAGGACATGTTACTGATGGACATCTTGCCTAATCAGGTGACTGACAGTGGTAGACTGTTATGGTGTACCTCAATGCCGATGAGTGGCGACAAAGGATGTACAGAGATGGGACTGTACCATGAGATATTGCCCTCTGGAGATGTTACTGCTATTCTATTTCAGGTAAAAATATAAGTTCATAAAGACAAAGAATTAGCCACAAAAAGGCAAAGCAACAATCAATTGTTTGGTCAAGTCCATGAAAGAAAAGGGATTACATGGTGACAAGTGGGAAAACTAGGGTTAATGCACACACAGGTCAGCAGAGATATAAAATGCTGGAAGGTTTGGTGAAGTGAACAATCAGCGGTAAACTTTATAAAGCATTCAAATGGTAGCCGAAGACCATGAGCCAATGCATGTGAATGATAATGATGATGGTGGTGGTGATAATGAAGATGATGATAACAATGATGATAATAATAATGATTGTGATGATGATAATAATGATAATGATGACAGTGATAATGATAGGGATTACGTGATAATATGACTAAATGCTCACATCTCCTTCATCCAAGGCTTTCAAATATTTGTCCATTGCTTCTTTCTTCTTCTCGTTCAAGCCTGTCTGGACATGTTGCAGGTGTAGAGCGATCAACTGCTCCTTCTCAGCTTCATCTTCCTGTTCGTATGCTGCATACAGGTTCTGGAAGCGCTGCAGAAGCAAATCAATACTGAATATACTGTCCTGTGTTTACCACTACCCAAAGTAAATTATTACTAAACTTTCAGTCCCAAAAGGTTTTAACCCTCTGGAGAGGGAGCCTTTTTGGAGTTTCAGTGCCAAAAAGACAAAGCCTTCAGGAGGGGATTCTCATAGTTTATACACAAAAAACAATTTTTTTTTTTTTAAAGCATTTAATAAAACTATATATTCGTGTAGGAAATTCAATGAGCTAACAGAATATTTATGAATCAAACGGAAAATCACAAGATCTATTAAAATTAACTATTCTGATTTACATAATTTTTGCAAGCATTTTTTTTTTAAAACTTAGGAACAAACATGACTAACCTATAAAATATGAGTGAATTTGTTTGATGGATGAAGCTTGAATAAGCCCTAACATGTGTTTTGGAAAATAAGGCCCCTAGAGGCCCTTCAGACACTTCTGGCACATGGTTCTACTCATTTTCCTGCCCCCAGCTATGTTTTGACGCAACAGTCCTTTTTGCTATTTTTTTTAGCACAGGTAGCACGAGAAAAAAAATTTCTGTAAAATTACTGACACATCAAACTTTTCTCGAAAGCCTTCAGTGAACAGCACACATGTGCAAGAAATGTGAGAAGCAATCTGATTGGCTGGTACGAAAACCTGCCAGCCAATTTCACGGCTTGCATTACATAGGGCAGACCGATCGGGCCAGTCGTCCTTTTGGCTACTTTGTGTCGGGCCGATATTTCGGCTGCATCGTCTCCAAATGGTTCAACAAAATGCCCAAAGGGGAGAAAAACTAGGATAAACTTCTTCGTCACTTCCTCTTTAACTTCTTCATGTGTTGAGGGAGACATAAGGTCCAGCTTCTTATTTGTCTGGCTGTCTTGACCATAGACACATCATGCTGTTGTAGTTTCTCTTACCTTTCCACCTAGTTCTTGGCCTACCACACGCTCTATGTCCTTCTCCTTTTTTTTACTGTATGCTTTGTATTGTGTGTCATCACAAGGCATTCCCTCCCAGCGGACAAACCATTTAATTTGCTGTGTTTGTATGAAATTTAGAACTGGTTTTTTGTAATAATAAATGGGTGACTAATATTAACTAGACTAAATGCCTCTTAAAATCGAGAGAGACTGGCTCATTAACAGTATCATTTCTTGTAAACTGAAAAACTTCAGTCATATTAACCTTTCCAGGTCCCACATAATGCCTGGTCTGTAAGTGACTCTGCCCCTTGATATCCCCCCCCCCTCCCCAAACATAATGCATTCTCTCAATTTTAACATTTAGTCAGAGCATATTAGAAAAATCCGCCTTCACCAATGTAACGATCACTGTGTGTATACTGCTAATTTGAAATGAAGCATATTATTTTTCAACATCATTATTTCTTTTGCACTGGCAACTGCTATGAAGCCTTCCAGTACTGCACAAGATAAACTTTATAATGGTTTAGCCAGAACAGTAATTGGGCAAGGGGGGGGGGGGGGGTGTCCTGGCAGAGGAGGTGATTAGCACAACAGTAGACACACTCTATTGAGAACATGCTGGATGTGAAAGGTCACAGGTGGGGAAAGTAGAGAGGTGTGGAGTTGGAGAGTTCCAAAAAGGACCAGGTACGAAAGCATCATAGTGATGGTGAAGCTAAATGTGCAGTGGTGAAAGAGGCCAGGAGGAATGCCAGATTTCGCTGGTAAGCTCTGTCCATATGAACAATGTGATGGAACACAATACTGAAGACTAAACCCGGACCACTGTCTTGGAAGACAAGGTCGCCACCCATTATGGTTCATCTCAGTAAAGATTCAACATCACAGCATCCAGGACAAGCCTGTGTTAGCTCCGTCTCCCTCTTCAACAGCCAGCCAAGAGTCTCCATACTGGTGGTATCCAGTATCATCTGATCTAACTACATAGCTTTCCTTTGCTTCACATCTTGAGTAGGTCCAGATCCTGCAGACATTCCCCGCTGCCTCATGTTCTCCAGGTACGGGTTTTCAATATCTTCCATTTGATTTATCTTGTCCCACATGCAAGAGATAAAAACCACTATGACAACAGTTTAAACTGGAGGAGCATATCTCTCTCTCCCTCCCACCCCTCCCTCCCACCCACCCGCCCGCACGCACACACACACAGAGAGAGAGAGAGAGAGAGAGAGAGAGAGAGAGAGAGAGACAGAGAGAGAGAGAGACAGACAGACAGACAGAGAGAGAGAGAGAGAGAGAGAGAGAGAGAGAGGATTCACTAGAAAGAGGATGTTAGACTGTCAAGCTAGTTGTGTATCCTTTCTAGGACGTTGCAGAACTAACTCCAGCAATTTTTGCTGTTGCGGTTTTTCTGTTCCATTCAATAATTTGCCACTGCTTTCTGAATGTTAGCTCTCGGTACCACTGTTGAAATCAAAGCAAGACAAATGGTCTGCAGCTGGGATCGAACCCGACATGACCCCAGAGTTTACTTTGTAACTACCATTGCTTCTGTTTTTCTGCTGTTCAAACTAAGACCCTTGTTTTCACTTTCCGTTATAATTATATCCAGTTGTGTTTCATTTTCAGTTACAACAAAAGAAATGCAACAAACCATCCATTAAAGAAATGGACAAGGTGTCAAGTGAAGCAATATAAGCTACTGTGCCAGACAAACATTAGTGCAAGTTCTATGATTCTCTTGTTATCTTGATTCTGGCAGACACACACAGCAAAAAGAGACAGACAGCAATGATACAAGGTGTGCACAATGTACATAAACACACAGACAAATTACCTCAGTGATTTCCTTGGCCATGCTGTTAGCTGTCTTAGTGTCAGATTTCCTCACCTCATTCACGTGATCACGGGCTGCCTGCCACTCCTGCAGGAGCTGTTAATGAGAAATGTGAGAAACACACATCAGCTACAGTTTTGTATCTCCAAAGTTTATCCATTCATTTCCAGTATCATTTCCAGCTGTTCTTTCAAGGTGAAAGGTTATCTTGTTAATTTTTGTGTCTGTCATGTCTGAAGCATGGTCTCCCTCTCAGAGTTTTCACGTGGTGAAATGCTCCTTTTCTCCTTCTTCTGTGCTAGCCCTGAACAGGGTGATTGTCATTTTTTGTTGTGATTTACTGCTGGCCTGTAAGTCTAAGTCTGACATACATTTAATTTGCTGGTTTTTTTTAATTAGTACATGCTTGTTGAGGGATAGCCAGTCTATTAACACTCCCCCCCCCCTACCCCTTTCACCTCCCCTCTTTTTCCAACGAGGCTCTGAAACCAACATAAGGAGTATTCTAGTTTTAAAATTTGTATTTTAATTTATTCACCGGCCACACCACAAATACTGTCCTGGCAAATTGTTGTCTACATACCACTGATAGACTAAAGCAGATAAATATATTACATCAAATGTAGAAGTAAGGAGAAAACCATCACATAATATTATCAGGAAACAATTTATGAGCATTTACTTCTTAATCTTAACGGCTTCCTGCCCACTATTCAGACCGACATGTTTTTCTTTTGAGATTGTCAGCATCTGTGGTTTATGGGTTACACACGCTTCTGTAATTCCGACAGACATGTCTGATTCAACTATGGCCAATCAGCAGCAGACTTTTTGGAGCTGGCTTTGACAATTGTGTGACTGTTAACTATCCACAGTTTAGTGAGAAAAGGCAAAAATACAGAACTGAAAATTGCTTAATAAAACATCAAGTGGTCAACAAATTCTGTTACAGCCAACCTTTGATTCGGAGACGACACTAGATGACAAAGGAGATGTGTTCTTCTCCTCTCCTCTTCTTAGTATTCATCATCGTCATGCAGCAGGTCCTTCGCAGTCATCACGGTCTGCCTGAAACAAACGCGGTCTCTCACCAGGTCTACTGCCTCGTGTACTTTCATATTCAAGGACTCGCTTATATCCTCTGTCCATCTTCGTGTTGGTAGGCCTCTGCTCCTCCTTCCAGGTACCATGCATTCTGTTATGAGTGTTTATTAGCTGTAAATTCCAGAGGAAAGTTCTAGTTGTTAGTCCAATTCTAGACTTTGGTCCTGTTCCAGAAATTGAGTTTTGCATGTACATCCGTTTTACAGATCCAGCTCATTTCTATGCACACAGCTGATTTCTCAACTCTCAGGCAGAGGATCTCTGACCTTTTACAACATAACATACTTGTTAGAGGGCTGTCATGAGTCAACTTTACCAACACGCAGTGAGAGAAAGACAAACGACAACGACTAGACTTTGACTCATAAAAGCAGATAGGTCAATTACTGGGCAGACAGGCTGTTTGTAGACACGATCGGCAGAGCTATAAGGGTAACTGAGTGTTATGGGTGAGCGGAGTTTACAAGGGGACATGACAAATGGGTAGACCAACACACAGCAGTTGGTAGCTACACAGTCCAGTCAACAGATGTGTCTGTTTGGTACCCCTGAAATGTGGGAATTGTTTTCGCTTGGCACGGACTGGATCTAAAGCTGTGGAGAGGACAGTGGTAGTTGTTCATACTTGTGATAAGTGTTTCTTTTGTGTAGCCGGAATTATAAAGTTAGTTGTGGTAGCCAGGATGATATGTAATTATTACCCAGACACATCCGCTAGCCCCTCATGACTTTATTCATTTTGCTAGTGTGATTTGTGAACAGTACACCAGCGTACTGTTAATAAACTTAGCCAGTGACTACCTGGGATTAGTGTGCATGTGAGCTACAAGAATAAATGGGTGGCTACTCAGTAGTCGATAACTTTGTGTGGAAGCCAAACTAACTTTGCAATTATTATGAGTACTTAAATAAATATTCTCTGAGAATTGAAAACCCTATGTAATCAGTGTTTACATGTTAACGGAGACACGGGCCTACAAACACAGATAACAACGGTACCTCTGTCACACCTATAAAAAGGTGTCTGATAGGGGCAGTGTGTCTTTGTTTTTTCTCGCCCCCAAAATGGGAGCTCAGAAACCACATGGGAAAATTAGATATTATAAAGTGTAAATAGATGTGACTATTCTAAACAGTAACCAATCTAAACAGTGACTAATCTAAACAGCGACTAATCAAAACAGTGACTAGTCAAAACAGTCACTAGTTGAAACAGTCGCTAATCTAAACAGCGACTATTCTAAACAGCCACTCCTCTAAACAGCCATTATTCTGAACAGCCACTAAACTAAATAGCCATTAATCTGAACAGCTACTAATCTAAACAGCCATTAATCTAAACAGCCACTAATCTAAACTGACTAAACAGCCACTATTATAAACAGCGACTAATTTAAATGGCGACTAATCAAAACAGCGACTAATCTAAACAGCCATTAATCTGAACAACCATTAATCTAAACAGCTATTAATCTGAATAGCCACAAATCTAAACAGCGACTAAACAGCCACTAATCTAAACAGTGACTAATCTAAACGGTGACTAATCTAAACAGATTACTATAATAAGTCCTACCTTAGTAATCTTAAGCTGCTGATCTTTCTTCATCCTCTCCTTGGCTGCTAGGAACTTCTTATGCTCATTGTTATACTTATGAGGGAACTCCTTTTCTTGCAGGTAGATCGTATATAGATTAACTTCCTGATTATCCTCATCAACAACCTCATTGCTGTTGTCATCATTGTCATCATCAGCATTATCCTCTACATAGTCATCCTCCTCGGAGCTGTTGTGCCAGTTGTCAGGTCTATCAGTGTCTTGTGGAGGGTGGTAGTTTGTCTCCGCTGTAGACAAAACACACATAATAGTAAACAAAATAATATTTGCAACATTACTACTATTGGTAGTTTGTCTCAGATGTGGACAAAAGACTTTTAGTTTGTCTCAGCTGTGGCCAAAAGACACAAGACTGCTAAATAAAACAATACCCACAACATTACTACTCATGGTTGTTTGTCTCAGCTGTCGACAAAGGACACAGAAATTTACATCAGAAGGAATATGTATTGATACACCTGTCTTACATGGACCCTTGCAACAACTAATGAGTGCAACAGACGCAAGATATTTTAGAAGAGTGGTCAGACTAACAATAAGTGATACAATTAATAATGAAGGAAATAGAAGAAGACTTGGGCTGACATCAATCATACAGTTCATTAAAGAACAACAAATGAGATGGTTTGGCCATCACATAAGAATGCCCTAGTACCATCAACTGCCACAGAGAGCCATGCTGAAGAAATCTAAAAAATACAGAGCAAGGGGAAGACCAAGCAAACTATGGAACAATGGTGTCAAGAACAGCTTTAAAGAAATGAAGATAACATGTGCAATGCATCATAAAGAGCATATTGAGGATTCTTACATCAGCCTAACTATTCGTTAGGGAGCTAGAGGTGGAGAACGAGAAGGAGGAGGAGAAGGAAGGGGAGATGTAGAAGAATAAGGAGGAGGAGAATGAGGAGGAGAAGGAGAAAGGGGAGATGTAGAAAAATTAGGAGGAGGAGGAGGAAAAAGGAGGAGGAGAAGGAGAAAGGGGAGATGTAGAAGAATAAGGAGGAGGAGGTGAATAAGGAGGAAGAGAAAAAGGAGAAGGAGAAAGAGGATAAGAAGCTATATGTGTTATAGGTCTCAATTCCCTCTCCTCCCACATCATGTAAAATGCTTCAGCTGACAAAAAAATTATTCAAATTGAAATACTAGCTGCTGATGGAGACTCCATGTTGCTAATGTTTCTGAATCCCATTACACAAAAAAAATTAGCATTAAGCCGTCAAGCCAATTTTCTTGTATATTTTAATGTACATGATTCTTTCAGTGTCCATATTGAACTGTTAAACGAATGTGCACAAAGCATGATAATGAACTTCAAATTTAACAAGGAATGTTCTCAATTTAAAGCCTTTGAATTGCCCAAATTTTTCTTAAACTATTTAAAATAATTCTCCATCTGAAGCTTGCTAACATTTTTATCACAATCCAGGACTAATTATGAATTACAGCTCTTTTTTAAGCAGGTGTTTTCACAATCAGGTTAGCCATCATAATTAGATGACAGTGATAGAATGAAAAAGAGATGGGTAAAGAAAGAGAGAAGAGCTCTTCTGTTATAGCATCTAATTCAACAACTTTTTTTTTTTACAATGAAACTAAATTTTTTTTCAATGTGTTTTTTAACTCTTTGAGTCCCAAGGAACGCATCATAGTACGTTCACAGGTTCCCGTCTAGAGGCCCAATGAACGCAAGATGCACCAATTTTACATCTCTCTTGACTACCCCTTGGGCTCTGATGCTAAACCCCCTGGGACTCAAAGAGTTAATAAAGCATAAGAGCCAGAATTGTAACGGACAGTACAATAAGCAATTGTCCAGGTGGTAGAAATACTTTCAAACATGTAAAAAGTGTGATACAATCCTCATGAGGATATATTCTAATATCAGAAAAAAAACTTAGTCTTGTGGCCAATACTTCTGTGTTCTGAGATATAGTGAGGAAGAGGAAAGATAGTGAAACAGAAGACAGAGAGGGAAGGAGAGACTGAGGGAGAGGGAGGTATGAAGATAGTGAGGAAGGGAGGGAGGGACTGAGACAGAGATAGAGCACACAAGAGAGAGACAGAAGTAAATAGAGACAAGAGAGTCAGACAGAGCAAAACAACCCAGCCACTGTGTTCTGACAGCTCACAAATAACCATTACTTCCAGACACAATGTTTCCCTCCCACTCTCCTCCTCATCTACTGCGTCTGCCACCATGACAGACTACCCCCCCCCCCCCCCCCCACCCTCACTTTCTCTCCTTCACCCATTGTCCCCAACAAGCTCTTATGGTGAATCCTATCAAAGATGCTATTATCTAGCCCCTGGTTGTAATGTCTTGCTGGGGGGGGGGGGGGGGAGGGCGGGGGGGGGGGGGGGGGGGGGGGGGGGGGGGGGGGGGGGGGGAGAGAAAAAGACATGAAAAGGGCACAGGGTATTACAGTGGCAGGGGAAGCAACTACAATCAAAGGAGAGAAATGTGACTAATAAGATGGTTTTTATATGATTACTGGTTCTTAGAATAACGGCATCACAAAATCACTATGTTGTTTGCACTGGGTGTGTTGGTGGGTTTGATTTGTCCAGATACAGCACAAAGAATATGTTGTTTCTTCACCGTTCACCCTTAAAAGGGTGGTCTACACATAGTGTTGTGGTTTACAGCTTGCTGCAATATCTTGCTCCTCTGACTTTAGCAAATCCCTAACGCAGGCAGTTGGTTTATTCTTTCTCTTCCCCGGCAACAGGGGATGGTCCAAGTTTCTGCACCATAGGTCAGGTTTGAATTTACACAACACTGACAATTCTTATTTTTAATGTGTAGTTACCTCTCTAGCTGTCAATAATTTTCACAGCTTACTGAATAAACAAAACTTAAATTTTCAAAAGGCTCAGGATTGGGCACGCAGGCCCATCTTAAATTCTGCCCTTTTGGCCTGACTCCTTGCACACATTATTCCATTCATACACCACATATATCACTTAGCATACAAATAATATACATCATCATCTAATTCTTAGTCACAAATGATGTGGGATATGATCTAATACTGGGTAGGTGGGTAGATAGGTGTTAGAAGATTGGTTGTTAATGGATAGTTAGGTAGACTGACATTATGTAGGTAGGTAGATGAGTTTATGTAGGTAGTTAGATGGGTTTAGATATGCAGGTAGTTAGATGGGTTTAGATATGTAGGTAGTTAGATGAGTTTAGATATGCAGGTAGTTAGATGGGTTTAGATATGTAGGTAGTTAGATGAGTTTAGATATGCAGGTAGTTAGATGGGTTTAGATATGTAGGTAGTTAAATAAGTTTAAATATGCAGGTAGTTAGATGGGTTTAGATTTGTAGGTAGTTAGATGGGTTTAGGTATGTAGGAAGATGGGTTTAGATATGTAGGTAATTAAATGAGTTGAGATATGTAGGTAATTAGATGAGTTTAGATATGTAGGTGGTTAGATGAGTTGAGATATGTAGGTAATTAGGTGAGTTTAGATATGTAGGTGGTTAGATGAGTTTAGATATGTAGGTAGTTAGATGAGTTTAGATATGTAGGTGGTTAGATGAGTTTAGATATGTAGGTAGTTAGATGAGTTTAGATATGTAGGTGGTTAGATGAGTTTAGATGTGTAGGTAATTAGATGAGTTTAGATATGTAGGTAGTTAGATGAGTTTAGATATGTAGGTAGTTAGATGAGTTTAGATATGTAAGTGGTTAGATGAGTTTAGATATGTAGGTAGTTAGATGAGTTTAGATATGTAGGTAATTAGATGGGTTTAGATATGTAGGTAGTTAGATGGGTTTAGATTTGTAGGTAGTTAGATGAGTTTAGATATGCAGGTAATTAGATGAGTTTAGATATGTAGGTAGTTAGATGAGTTTAGATATGTAGGTAATTAGATGGGTTTAGATATGTAGGTAGTTAGATGGGTTTAGATATGTAGGTAATTAGATGGGTTTAGATATGTAGGTAGTTAGATGGGTTTAGATTTGTAGGTAATTAGATGGGTTTAGATATGTAGGTAGCTAGATGGTTTTAGATTTGTAGGTAATTAGATGGGTTTAGATATGTAGGTAGTTAGATCGGTTTAGATATGTAGGTAGTTAGATGGGTTTATATATGTAGGTAGTTAGATGGATTTAGATAGTTTTAACCATTCCTATTCCCTTTTAATTAAAAAATGTTTAACTTCTGATTTAATCTTTTATTATGAGTCCGAGATAGGAGAAAACTGTTACTTGTGCTATTATCTCTTCATTTACTGTGTTGTTGACTTCTGATAGCTCTTCTCAATTGTTAATTATCGCAGTATTTGTTTTCTGAGTTTTAATGTCTAAGATCATATTCTGTACTCAGCCTGTTGACTTCACCCACCAGGTCCTCTAACTCCTGCTCATAGATTCATATGTTCCAATGTCGGACACAATTTTTAATGTTGTTTTAAAGCCCAACCCTGGCTGTTTCCGGGGGCCCTAAAATAACCCAACCGTTGGGCTGAACAGGGTTTCTAAGACCTTTCCCCGGGTGAATCTCATTTGAATGGTGGCACCGTGTGTCACCGGGTGTTTATCACCATTGTGATGTCCTGGTGGGGTCATCATCAAATCCTGCTCACTTTCTGCTAGTAACAAACATCATCTAATACACACAAGATATTGAATATTCTGTGTAGGATAGATTGGAGTGGAGGAAAAGACTGCACATTCTGTGTGATGTATACACACACAGCTCAACAAGATAACAATGACTCAGTTTGACTAATATATACACTAAACATGTTAGCGAATAGGATATTTCAAGCATAGCATAAGAAGGAAAACTAATTTTATTTCTCAAGGGTGAATCATCTCTCTACTACAACTTCTTCTTCTTCTTCGCGTTCACCAGCTGTAAACTCTGGTGTAAGGTTCTGGTTGTTCGTCCACTTCTGGACTGCAGTCCTGTTCCAGAACCTGAGTGTTGCGTGTGCATCAGTTTTACAGATCTGATTCAATTGAATGCAGACTGCTGGTTCCTTGCCTCTCAGGCAGATGCACTACGACTTCAAAGGAAGCTCCCCAGTTAGTCGACTCTTACGACATGCTTTTGGGGAGGCAGTGGGTCTATTCTTGTTTTCCCCACAATAGGGCCCCGGAACCCACACGGGGGTCTACTACAACTGATTTCAAAAACTGTTTTATCTTATCAAATACACTTTACCATTTCTCCTCCTCTATTCTCCTAAAGAAACGATATAACCTCACCTTTCACAATTCTTTAATTCTAGAAAATAGCATGTCTACACCTAGAGCCAATATAATTTCTGTGCTAGTCAATATTGCTTTTCCTACAGGCGAACATATTGACAAATAGTCTCTTCATGACTCCTCTATAATTTACTAACTGTTGATAGCTTGAACATGGCATTACTTGTTAGCACATTTTGCTACAAACAGCTATTATTTCAGTTATCCAGACATAAGCGTTACTATAAAGCAGTGGTTTTCACATTTTGTCAGGGCTACCGCCCAAACCTTTTTTTTTTTTGTTTTGGATGTTGCTGCATTTTTGACAAATACAGTGGAACCTCATGGTGCGAATACAGGTAAGTGAATGTGTTTAACAATTTCATGATTATCGATCTACAAGATCTAGAACTCCATGGTGGATTGTTTATTTAATTTTGGTTTTCAATCGCCAACATGGGTTTCAGAAAGTTCATACCATGGAAGAGGTTAGGGCTTTACAACTGAATGCCCAGAAAGATGGCACTGCCTACACTATGGGTGGCCATCAATGTGGAGACAGCCACACAATTTAAACAGATGTGGAATATAAAAATGTACAGGCAAGAGAAGCAAAGAAAGACAGAAAAGTATGTAGAGAAAGCACTAAAAAAAAGCAGCTGGTAGTGAATAACTGTATAAGTAGCATCATATATTAAAGAAAAAGGAGCGTCATGATCACCAATGTCTGCTGCAGACTATACTAAAACTGTCACTACTGTCTGTTTTACCACTTTTTAAAGCGGTGTAGATGGTGGGGGGCGGGGGGGGGGGCTTGAGCCCGAGGATTTAGTGCCATCTAGCTAGTGCTGTCGCCACGGACTGTGCAGGTCAGTGTGTTTCCTTCTGCCCCCGACAGAAAAACTCATATCGCCTTACCAGGGGTTGAACTCGAATCTCCCGTATGGGAGCCTGAAGTTGTAAGAGCTCAGCCAGTTGCTCCTCCACAGACTAAACACTTGAAAAATAAGATGATCAGGAGAAAAAAGAAAGGGAACAGACACTGAAGAAGCAGACGCAGAGGAAGGAGAGAAATATTAAGAACGAAGAGGAGGAGGAAGATGAGGGGGAGAAGACAAAGGAAAGGATGGAGTGTGGTAATGGTCATGCTGATGATGACAACTGAAAAAGAGGAAACTCCCTGTGTGGGTTCCATGGCCCTATTATAGGGAAAACAAGAATAGACCCACTGTCTACCCAAAAGCATGTCGTAAGAGTCGACTAATTGGTAACTTTCTTTAAAGTCGGACTGCATCTGCCTAAGAGGCAAGAAACCAGCAGTCTGCATGCAAATGAGTCAGATCTGTAAAACGGATGCATACGCAACATACAGGTTCTGGAACAGGACTGCAGTCCAAAAGTGGATGAACAACTAGAACTTTCCGCTAGAGTTCACAGCTGGTGAACACGAAGAAGAAGAAGAAGAAGAAGAAGAAATTGTGGTGAAGTGAGTGGGGGGGGGGGGGGCGATTATGATAATAATTAAGATAATGATGAAGGAGACGATGAAAAGAGGATGAGAAATAGGATGTGGCACTGGTAGTGGCATTCTATCCTTCCTTCGACAACCAATTAATAAGTAGACCGCACTTCCTTCTTTGCCAGACACAAACAAGACATCACCCTGTGTCATTCCTTCAGACAGAGAAATCAATACGCCCTCTTCAAGTAATAACGGCCACAAGGGAGAAGAAATCCTTTAGCCAGGCCTCCCTGTCTTGTCTAACGCGGTGGTTCTCAACCTTGGGACACCACCTACCCCCATGGGGGCGCAAGAAACTTTCAAGAGCGCGCCAAGCAATTTTTAAATTGAGTGCATTTGTACTTGTGATAATCTGTTTATGTTAAGCTGTTGTTGTTTTTTTTTTTTTAAATTTGTTTAAAGTGCAGATTCCAAGGTCATGGGAACGATCCTAAGGTCATGGGTACGATCCTAAGGTCATGGGTACGATCCTAAGGTCATGGGTACGATCCCAAGGTCATGGGTACGATCCTAAGGTCATGGGTACGATCCTAAGGTCGTGGGTCTTGACGGAGCCGGACTACTTTTTTTTCTTTTAAAAAAATGATCTTTAGATACAGAGGGTGACCCAGCCCCAAATGGGTACCATGTTAAGTCCTGGGAAGTAAAAGCGGTCGCTGTGATGTTGACCAAATCATCTACCAAGAGCCAATTGGTCTATAAAATAAAAGTCGGTTCTATTCCGGTTTTTCACCCCATCTCGTAGAGAATTCCCCGGGACAGTCCTACAGTCAAGGGATGTTATGGCCTGCCTTCGTTCGGTGTTTGCAAGACAACCTGCAACTAACTGCAGAGGGTCCTGACAGTTTAAATACAGCATGCCGACAAGTGTCTGGGCTTCGTTTGACCATGTCGACTCACTGTCTCCCACACGTAAGTTTCTTTTCTCCCAGATGAAATTGAGCAACTATCTTTTCTCTTAACGGCCATTCCAGTGTTCGGGTTAGGATTAGGGCCAGGGTTACATGCAGGAATACTGACAGGTCAAGGAAATTCATGGCGAAAGCCAAGTCATGACAGCGCTTCCACACAGGACAGAGTGGGGGCGACGAAACTAACGAAAGTATCAGTGGAAATTATGACGCAATAAACGGTAACAGTGCTGAACACATGACATGTCTAGAGTATAGAAGTTTTAGCGTTAGTGTTAAATGAACAGCGACTAAGACAGACCCTAAAACTAATCCCCTCAAGACCGTAGGACTGTACCGGGAAATTCCCTACGAAATCTCGCACTGAACGAGATAGAGTGAAAACCCTAAATATATCCTTACAAGTCTAGCTCTATATGGCAAATACGCCCGAAGGCGTATAAAGGGATCCTGTAATATACAAAACAAAAAGCACCGACGTTATGTTATTGGACACAGATTTATGTTGACGTTTTTATCCAAGTTATTGTTAACAGTGACGGATTTTTCTTTGTCCTCTTTTTAATCACGCTGTGTTCAAAGGCGGAAAGGGGGGGGGGGTGAGGAGATGGAGAAAAGAGAAGGGGGAGGGTGTTTTGCTGGGGGGGGGGGGAATTCGTTACGTTCAACCAGTATCCTCGAAGGGATAGCTTTAGGCTATAATTGTGACTAGGTTATGTGTGCCATATAAAATGGCTTAGCACTGCACGACACCAAGAGCCCTGAAAGGGACTCCTGCGGTGATGTGATCACAGGAGACAGACCATTATACTCTCCGGACCGGCGACAAAAGTCGTCTACCGGCGAGCCATTCGGCCATATATTCAATGGGGCGCCACCTGAACAAGGCTGAAAGCCACTGATCTAGCGGGCAGTGAGGGGAGTAAAGTTATCCAGCAGGGTTCCTCCTCTATGTATCTGTCTGTCTGTGACGCGCCCCTCCCGTGCAACGTGTGCACGTTGTCGTGCCCATCGTTGCAGACAAAGGGGCAAATGTTGCGCGATATCGGGCAAATGTCAATGGGTATGTGTCTGGCCTAAAGGGGTGTATTTATAACGTATCTCTTATCAGAGGCGCCGACATCGTATAGGGGAGGGAGGGAGGAAGGAGAGGTACTTAGCCCCTTCCACGCCTCCTTCACAAACATTCTAAGAGATTGGAGGCGCTCAAGGGACTTGTTTAAGTACGTAATTATATACCGTAAAACCTCGCTTAAAAAAAAGAATTATCAGTTAACATAAATAAAAAGTTGTTCCCGCGGCGATGTATTACTATGAGTCTCCGGCTAGAATGAATTCTGTAATACGAACTCTTGCACTGTTGGTCCCTTGGCATTGCGTTAACAAGCTTTTCTGTATTAAATGTTCTCCATGGCAAGAAATTACAATAACATATTTGAATAAATATGAAATGTATAAACATATATTTGGAAAGATATCTTCTTTACATGGTTGGGTGGGGGGGGGGGGGATACAATTTTAGAGTTAGGAGCGCCCCCCCCCCCCAACCACTTTTCCCTAAAATTGTTATATGGGGGGGGGGGTGCTCAAAGGGTCTGAGCCACCACCAGTTTCCGGAGCCTATGTCTCTTAAGTCCCGCTTCTGTGTCTGCCACCGCTGCAACTACTACTGCTGCTGCTGCTGTTATTACTACAGCAACATTTGCTACTGTTACTACTATTACCACTACTGAGGCTACTACTGTAACATACTACTAGAACGTTTATCCCACATGATGCCGAGGTTAGTCATGTTTGTTTCCCAGGGTTTTAAGTCAGTGCTGCCAATGGGATTTTTTTTAAACCCAGCTTCGCTAAACAAAAACCCAAGCAATACATAAATAAAGAACAAAAACACAATTTTAAAACCCAGATTGTTAAAATGTACACAATTCATAGTTATGAAATGAAACATTTGCCACTTTTATATAAGGATATATTTAAAAAAAAAAAAAAACAGATTTCCCCAAGGCGTCAAATAAAAACCCAGATCTGGAGTGGGAAAGGGGAGCCCCCCACACAGCATTGTAAGCCCTATTTTAAGTATTTTATTGTCAGCAAACTCCAGCTCTATGGCTGTGAAGATGAGAGGGGGTACGGAGAGATGGGGAGGGGGGGGGGGGGTAAGTGAAAGGGATAGGGACATAATCGGAAGCTTCAAGTATTACCAAACAACAGGAGTATTCTATGAACACCCACTCCACCGTAACCCACACAAGAGTATCGTGTTTCGTGGGTGTATCAAAAGAGTATCGGCATACCTGTTATCTTGCTTCACACTTAACAAGCATCTGACCACGCCTATAGTTACTAAAGCCAATTTCTTCCTTTTTCTTCCTTTGCGTTCGCTCTTACAAGGACGGTTGGAACACGCTGTTGTTGTTTATAGCCAGGCTGCGCCTTCTAGCCAAAAACTAATTTCAGCAAGCTCCTAATTTTCGACTTTTACGGCGTGCTTCTTTGCGGTTCTTTTGGGAAGAGGTTCTATCCCGCCTGCCCAAATGTGATTTTAGAACGCACAAGAGGACTATAGCCAATTGCGCGGAGAGGGGAACAGGAAGATCAATGTAGAAATGAAACAACATATTAACCGTATTAAACAGAAGAAAAGAAAGTTAGTTATGTATCCTTTACAGGACATTACAGAATCAACCCCAGCATATTTTCTCTAGTCAAATTTTACGTTCAGTAGTTTGGCATTGCTTTCTCAATGGTCAGCTCTTGGTACCACTGTCCAAGATATAACATGAAATTAACCACGACTAAGACTGAAATAATGCAGATCAGTAGAATGTCTATTCCGCTACCTGTATGGTTGGATGGTACTTGTCTGAAGCAAGTTAAAGAATTTAAATAGCTAGGAAATTCTCAGAGGACGGAATTGCAGATCGGAGAAACAAGATGCCAATGAACCAGTGCACTTGCATACAATCAGACACGGTTATTAAGACATCCAAAAATTAATAAGAGAAACAGATTATAAACGGCATATTCATACCAACACTGTGCTATCAAAGGCTAACCTAGGTAAAAATACTTACTACTTGTGAAAAGATATGCATGAGAAAAGCCGCCAACTTAACCATCCGAGATCAAGTAAGAAAAGATTTATCAGACATACTATGGGGACAACATCATGCAGCAAATTCAATAGGAAACAGAAGCCAAATGGTTTGATCATCTAGTAAGAATGCAGCCAGAACTACTACCAACGTAGATGCTACACAAGGTGTGAAAGCAAGTGGTCGCCACAAAAGAGGATTGACTGATGGCATTAAATAGCTTCTACAACGACAGGGAATGACAACAGCCATTTCTGCCCATCAAGCAGTGGATCGCTAACTGTCCCTCCCCACAACGCTAAACGGCAGAAGTGGAAATGGATGATGATGAATAAAACAAAATGCTACATAAATTCCACAAACTGTGACCTGCCGTCTGTGAATAACGACATGCAGCGTCTTATTCGGGTCTGCTTCAACGCGCAGCAATCTATACGCAAACTAGAGTCTGCTATCAAATATCATTTGCCAGTTGTATAGAGCGTCTGGTCGGAGTCTGTAGATTAAGCGTGGCTATGCACTTTGTAATTCCGAGAGACCGGGTCTAATCCCAGCTGCGGGCTACTTGGCAGCAAACCACTTTGTATTAGCCATCAACAGGCCGCTAAAAAGTCCAGAAGGGTCGTTATAATGTCAGGTTAATCGTAAAACGGGATACGGATGGTAGTTTTTCTTGTCCATTATTACAGTCGGTGGGACTGACACCTCAACTATGAGAATCAAAAGATACGCACCGGCTGAAACTTGTAATATCGTGATTTAGGATTTAACCAATAAACTGCTGTGTACCCCCACCCTTTTGTGTGTGTGTGTGTGTGTTTGGTTAGCTATCTGTGCCAGAGAGAGAGAGAGAGAGAGAGAGAGAGAGAGAGAGAGAGAGAGAGAGAGGGGGGGGAGAGAGAGAGAGAGAGAGAGAGACTTATTTATATTTTACTTTTATAATTATCATCATCATTATAGTTACTTAGTGTATGATTCGTTTTGTTTCGCAATAGTTCTTCCTGTACTGCTTTTCACATTTATATCATCAAGTGACTTCCCTGCCTGTGCATGGAATATGTGTGTGTGTGGGGGTGTTGTTTATAAGACACCCCGCCCCTGGATTTGTTGAGCTTCATATTCATAGCTGATTTTTCTTTAGTGTGAATTCCTGTGTGAATAAAACTGTATTTAATCTTAAATATGAGACCGGAGTATTTACGGACATAGCGGCGCAAAGAAAATACAATTTTAACTAAACTTAAACCATGAATTCAAGCGAACGCTCTTCTGCGGTTACTACAGACTAAGGCCTGTATATGTCGTATGTGGATGCACGGCAATTAGTCTGAATAAGTCACATTTCTGGACCACTAGTTAGCGTCTGTTACATACAGCAAACCCTTTTCATATCACACGCCAGTTTCTAGCTTGGATCTGTGCCCAGCTGTCAAATACCACGCATTGTTGCCGGGTGCCGTCATCCGTGTGTCCTCTTAGCCTAGACAACACGAACGATGAAAATCAATGGCATTAATACAGCGGGGAGACACAGGCAAAAATCACGGCTGCCCAAGTTGGTACTTTCGTAGAATTTTGGTACTGTTAGACCCCTGCTGAGCACAATTATACTTTTGGTACCACACCCGATGTTCTGGTACGTTTTAGAATTCACTGCATTATTATTCCAAATACTGGCACAGTAGGCTGGATCCAGTTATTGTAAATGAAGAAAGACCGAGTCAATTATTCCACTAGTCATATAATTTCAACAGCCTTGTTAAAGAAGAACATTAAAACAAATAAAACTTGGAGGGGACTAATAGTACACGTTCAACAACCTAATGCTGAAAAGACATAGAAAGATAGAAAGAAAAAAAAATCGGAAAAATATTCGTTTACAATTTCAAATAAAAATTAGATAAAAATCGCTTTCCGACTGTATCAAAATGTATGAGTAGCCTTCTGGCATTACTTCATTCCCCTGCAGCCGTAGAGTTTTTCTCTCTGCATAACAATATTAAGATTTTTTTTAATTATTACTCTTCTTTGAAAACTGATACAATTACCGTACTGATGAGAGCAAAAGTTGTTGCTCCAGGACATTACTTGCCCCCACCAGAAGCCGCCACAACAGCCTTGCAGTCAATTGGGGGAAGGGGGAGCGAGAGCCCCGGGGGAGGGGGCTGATATAGCAATGATGCAATCGACAATTTCAAAATGTAATAAAATATAAGGTAAGCCAGTTTTACACACACGCCTTAGCGGTTTTATTATTATTATTATTTTTATTATAATTATCATTAATTAAAATCCGGTACCTTTAGAGTGTTATGGTACCTCCCTTCCCCCCACCTCGCCCAATATGTACATTTCCCACAAAATTTCAACAGCCTTGAGACAAATACGAGACCAACACAGCGGGACTTGGAGGAGCGTGCAACCAACACATCAACAGGGCGACAGCCTGGAAGCTGTGAACGTTAACTGTAGCCATGGGCTGTCTGATATGTCTATGGGGATGTCGGATGCATTATATAATTTATCCTAGCAACTCGGATGCTATAATGGCTCGTTTTCTGTCTTGATGGCGGGGGTTTTGTGTGTATGTATTTGTGGCCGTGCATGCGTGAGAAACTGTTTCTTTCCGGTAAACAAATTCACTTGAACATTAGAAAGCAACGGGACTGTTCACGCATACTTTATGATTTTGCCGTTGCAGACAGCTGTTGGTTTAATATTGAACTGTTGCAGATAGTTGCAACCGTGGCCCATTAAAAAAAAAAATGAAAATACCCTTCTCGTGCCAATACCGAATCAGGCATTAGTTGTTCTCTGATGTGGGAGGAAAACAGAAGGTGGAAAAAAACACTTCGCCAAGGGAAAAGCTACAGGTTATTTTGTGGTCTTCGTTTATTTGAGCTAGATGTCTCCATTTTAGCAGCCACTAAGTAGCCCTGAATAGCACTCTTGTAGTGTAGATGCGATGACTCCAGCAACTTTCCCAACAGTCGACGAAGTCGCCTCGCCTACTGGGAAAGCCCAGTGCTAGGTTTATTTTAATGACTAATCAGCAACAGATTGTGGAGGACACATAGCTGATTACGAGGATCTCGTGTCGCGAGTTTACAGAGTGCATACGTTCCAATAGGGAATAAAATAAAGGTAAAGTAGCGTTTTCGCACCATTTGGTCACAATTCTACAAGCGCCGGAACTTGAAGGCCCAGGTACATTGAGTTCCTTAAAACATTTTCAAGAATGGTGTAAAAATGAAATAATCTGGTTATCTAATGAGAATGAAACCAACTAAGCTGGCAGCAAAAGTGAACAACCTGAAACACAAGAGGCAGGGGAAGACTGAGAAGAATATAAATTGAACGAGTCATTGACACCTTGAGATTGTATAACACCACGGCGTATCAAACGATCAAGCGCGCCCTGGCTCGGCTGACACTCGTCTGATGAACCGCGACGCCTAGCAGCTTTAGCAGATATTGACAAAAGAAAGAAGAAGTCTAACTGGCCGACGATTTTTGTTCCAGGCGGTTTAAAATAAATATAAATCCAGCGATTTAACGTGTCTTCAGACAGAATAAAGAGAGAAACATGTTTTTTTTTTTTTTTTCTGACATGTTATGAATATGAATAGACTCTCGAGAACTTAGTGAGATTAATTGACAAAGCATAAAGAGATACAATACCTACAGGGCTTGGCCACGAGTATGGGGCGAGACAAGAACTCTTGCCCTGATGCCTGATTTTGGTGATCATGTGAGATGACAAAACAAAACAGCCTGCGCTATCGGCATGGTCAGTCAGTCAGTCAGTAGCCCGTCCTTTGCAGAACCTTGCTCCCATAACAACCGTCCGGAAAACTTCTCGATCACAAACAATTTACCCATCTGGAGATCATCCGCCACATTGTGCACCTACTTCTATTTAATCTTCCTCGTGCTCTCTTCTTAGGCATATACCCTTTCATTATCGTTCTCTCTAAACACGGTACACATGACGATTCAGTCGGTCCTACGTGTAACATTCATAACGCATCTTATTCAACTGACCCATTTCAAGCAATATGTACCACACTGTAGCATATGTCAGTCAGTGCCAGATATCTACCATTTACCATACACTCGAAGGTCTAAAATACCAAGGGCAAAGGCTAGCGAGTTGTGTGAAATCCCTTCATTACACACAACGGGCGGATTCATAAGCGCAACCGTGTCCTGCAGCGGTTCTCAACCAATGAGTGGCGACCCTTTTACACTGGTCGCCAAAGACCACCAGAAAACAAATATTCACTACAGTAAGAGACGGAGGAGGAGGAATATTCACAGAATGCCCAAATGGTTTAAAAATCAACCAGGCTGTACCAACAGTCTCATATTCCTCCAATTAGAGAGCAGAGGCAGAAGCACTTCTGGCGGCATGTTCTTTCCTGAATGGACAACAGCACAGCAAACATAGCAGAGTGGTCTCTCTGACTGATGCTATGTCAGTTCTACAAGCAATTGTTAACCCAAAAGACACTCAGTTTGTAGACTTGACGCAACAGCTGATTTACTTAGGCTCTTCAGTAGAACAATATGTGCTGTAGTGGATTCCAGGTCACTGTGGCTTAGGAGGCAATGAAACAGCAGACAGATTGGCCAGAAGCGGCAGTGACATGGTACAACCAAATAGCGACTTAAACCACCAAGAGACGAAAACATTAATACAATCTAGTATCCAAGAAAGGTGGCTGGATACCCACACCAGATTTTCTCCCCAAGACTCACTTCATCGCCTCTCTTGAGAGGAACAGTGTATTATATTCAGACTTAGGACAGGGCACAACAGATTTCGTCAACATATGTTCAAATTTTTCGGTGTAGGAAATATGGAGACGTGTCCATGCAGCGTGGCACCCGAAAATGCTGAGCATGTGCTCCAACACTGTCAACTGTATGCCGACAACAGAGACGCAATCTGGCCTGTTCCAACCACAATGAAGACAAAACTGTATGGTACACGAGATGATATGGATTGCACGATAGTTTTCATAAAGGCTACCGGCCTCATGATATAAGTTTTCTGACAGAAGGATCGAAGAAGAAGAAGAAGACTGAAGTTATGAAGTAGCAACGAAAATAACTATGGCTGGGGATCGCCATCACACGAGGAACTGCATTAAAGGGTCGCGGCATTAGGAAGGCTGAGAACCACTCGTGTACTGCAAAATAACACATAACTGAACTGTTGGTAATACTTCATGTTTGCTGCTTTGATTGTAAACTCTGATAGACTGCAGTTGGTCCGTCTTTTAACTCTTTCGGAACCAAGCAACTCAACATGCGTTTACTACTTTGTGCTGGATGATCTACTTCACTTAACTCCATTTGTCCCATCCTACACGAACTCCCTTGGCATTAATTGCTACTTGAGCTTTGTGGTCTCACGGTGCTATTATTTTAACTCCTTGAGACCCAAACATTCATTAGTTAAAGTAATAAATTATTTTCACATCCGATGCAGAAAAGCAATAGTTGGCCATGTGGGCCAGGGGGCCGCATTAGCGCAGACGATAGGAGACTCGCTTTCAAATCCAGCGGCGACTCGCTGCAGCCCATGGCCGGTGTTCGAAACCAGGCGGTTCCCGCGGTTCACCCAGCCTCTAGGTAATGGGTACCAGAGTTAACACTCTAGGAAAATGGAGGAACGTCGCTGTAGCTACGGGGTCTGCGTGCGGACGCCGACAGTTTCTCATCAGCTGTCCGTACTGGTGGCAGAGCACTTATGATTTATAACCGTGTGCAATGACGCTGGTTCACGTCTCTCTTTACCTTGATATGAGACAATCCCGATCAGCATAAAGAAAACAGTTTACATTTAGCGAAGTGTTCGAGCCGTTTGCCTCGCCTTCTGAAGGTCGTGGGTTCGCGCCACGGCTGCACCCTTCAGTTCACGAGTGCAATTTTCACGGATATCCCTGAGGATCGTCGCCGGAGCTACGGAGCTCGTGCTCTGCGAGGCGCTCTCGGCAGGTGGCTAGCCGTTCTGCGGAGAGAGTCCGAGCCATCTGGGATGAAACCTGGCGGAATGAAGTCAATCCTTCTGACTTTAAAGCTTTCTTTTAATCGTACACGAAGCATATCCATTCCCACTATTCTAAGTGAATCTGTCTGAGACAAGGAACCTAGAATCTGCATAGAAATAAGCCAGATCTATAATACGCATGTGCACGCAAAACACAAGTTCTGAATAAAGACTAAAGTCCAGATACGGACGAACAATCAGAACTTTCAGCCAGAGTTAACACCCGGTGAACACGGAGAAGAAGAAGCGAAGACGCCAGAGAAGAACCGCAGGAGTGACAAGAAGAGATAAAATCAGGATGAAAGTCAAAAGAGAAAAGTTCGGCATAGCATCAATTCTAAATTACACTTCAGCAAAAATCAAACGGTTTGCCCGCTCAGAAAGAATGCCACATGACGCTATATCATACAAGACACAGAGCAAAAAGAGGAGAAGGACGTAGAGCACCAGACAGACCAAGAACAATATGGACAAGATACAGACAAATTCTACAGTAGCACCATGTGTCCAAGGTCCAGGCGGTCAGCAGAAGAGCGGTCAACACCCAGATCGGCACAGGAGAAAGTGACAATGACGATGACGACGAAGAAAAAGGAGTATGATGAGAAAAAGGGAAAAAAGGAAGAAGAAAAAGAAAAAAAGAAGATTAAGAAGAAGAAGAGGAGGAGGAGGAAGAAAAAATAGAAGAGGAAGAAGAAGGGTGGGTAGGTAGTTGGACCCCACCAGGGTATCACACAGGCGATAAACACCCGCTGGCACAAAGTGCCACCATGCAGATAAGGATCACCTGTGGAGAGGTTCCAGAAACACCTTTCAGCCGTGAGGCCATATTTATGGCCCGGCTATTTTGAGGGCCCCGGACAAAAACCAGATTGAGGCTTCAATTAACAAAAAAATTGCATCCCACAATGGGACGACATTATAAGAATAAAAAGAATGAATTCTCAAGATCTGATGACTGAAACTAAGAACTGCCTGGGATTAAAAAAGCTAATAGCCCCAACCCCCCCCCCCCCCCCCCCCACATCACAATACCCTTTCTATTTGTATCGCCGCCTACCTCTTTTTGCCTGCCTGTTACTTTTCCTTTCAGTGCGGTTTTTCATACAGGTGCCGAATCTTGCAAGGGGGTTCAATTAAAGTTGCATAATTCCGCTTTGATAGAACAATTCACTGCACACCTTCAACGCCTACGGCAGAATAGGCAAGAGGATTAACATATTATGTAACCAATACTCCACACAGGCCTAACTTTTGTCTGCTTCTTCTTCTAGTGGAAAACAGTAGGTGTGATTGCTGTCGCTGCTGCTGCTACCATTATTGCAGCTGTTCTGGTTGTTGCTGTAGATTAAATTAAAAAGGGTTGGGTGGCATTAGACAAAGAAGATGGAGAGAATCTATTGGCGGGCCTACAAATACGTGGGAGTCATCAACTAGAAAGAAAAGGTCAATAACAGGGGTGAATCGCAGAAGAAGAATAGGAGGAGGAAAAAGAGAAGGGGGATGAGAAAAAAGGAAGAAGCAGCAGTAGGAAGGAGGAGAAGGAGGAAAAAAAAAGGGGAGAAGAAGACAAAAAAGAAGAAGAAGAAGAAGAAGAAGGAGAAGAAGAAGAAGAAGAAGAAGAAGAAGAAGAAGAAGAAGAAGAAGAAGAAGAAGAAGAAGAAGAAGAAGAAGAAGAAGAAGAAGAAGAAGAAAAAGAAGAAGAAGAAAAGAAGGGGGAAAAGTAGACAAGAAGGGGGAAAAAAGAAGACAAGAAGAAGAAGAACTTTAGGGCACTGAAACCATCACGCAGTCTCGGCAGGCAAGCGAACTTAACCCATAGTTACTGTGGCTTCTGTCCGACCATTTACGACCTCAGACACTGGCTCTCCAGCTTTGATGAGTGAATCAATCAGTAATGCCTCACCCAAACATACCCACAACTGAATACATTTACATACTTACACAGACATTCACACAAAACCCAAACACATACACGCGCTTACATACACACACAAAGCACCTTAGCATACACACACAAACACCCACGCACCCTTAAGCACTCTTACATACCTATACCTACTCATACATACACAAGAGTATGTATGAGTGGTAACTAAAAGGGTCGCGGGTAGTGAGCATATTTTGGATCTTTTCTCCAGGCTTTGCCGGCGTGGTGGGTAATGAACAGGCAGACAGACTGGCTAAATGTGCACCACTGGGTGGCGAATTGATACATGACAAGGCAGATGTGGTCAAGGCCCTTTGGGAACAAGCAATGGAAACAGTAGAGAAAGCAGATTAGTATGGCCTGGAAAGGATGAGGCATCTGGGTGTAACCAGAGGCTCTGGCCGGCTCACTACACTCAAGACGGACAAATAACCAGAATTGAGACCGGTACCATTAGTACTGGAAATCTTCACTGGCTGCTGAAGATGAGAACGTAGCATGCATGGGAATGCCCTGAGTGCTGTGATGTCAACTCTTGACTCAACTCAACATACACAAGAACCCAATCATTCACAAGAACCCAATCATACACAATCATCTAATCATACACCAACAAATGTGCATAATAAGCAAAAAGCTAATAATATCGTCGTTGTGCATCTGTAACGAAGACGAGATCATACGGATATTGCCTTTGATGTTTAAGAGAATCGATCTTGGCGCAAAACGTGCCACTGACCTTCCGGATGCCCTTAATCAAGGCAGTGTGGACATA
This sequence comes from Candidula unifasciata, assembly GCA_905116865.2. Classification (NCBI taxonomy): domain Eukaryota; kingdom Metazoa; phylum Mollusca; class Gastropoda; order Stylommatophora; family Geomitridae; genus Candidula; species Candidula unifasciata. Next base: position 151,561 of record CAJHNH020000990.1, on the reverse strand, counting down.
AAGTGTGCCAAATAGAAGCAAGTTCTCGAGGTTCATGCTCGCAGCCAAAGTAGAGGAATCTCTCTCTCTCTCTCTCTTTCTCTCTCTCTTTCTCTCTCTCTCTCTCTATCTATCTATCTATCTATCTATCTATCTATCTATCTATCTATCTATCTATCTATCTATCTATCTATCTATCTATCTATCTATCTATCTATCTATCTATCTATCTATCTATCTATCTATCTATCTATCTATCTATCTATCTGTCTATCTGTCTATCTATCTATCTATCTATCTATCTATCTATCTATCTATCTATCTATCTATCTATCTATCTATCTATCTATCTATCTATCTATCTATCTATCTATCTATCTATCTATCTATCTATCTATCTATCTATCTATCTATCTATCTATTTATCTATCTATCTATATATGTGTGTGAGTGTTTGTATGTGTCTGGGTGTGTGTTTCCATAGCTGCGGTTTTGTGTGCACATTCACTTTACAGGAACCGCCCCTAATTGGTGACCTTTTACGACATGCTTGTCAGGAGGGGTAGTTGGTCTATCCTTCCCTCTCCACATAAGACCTAGGTGTCCCCAGGAGGCAGTGGATCTTTTCTTTTCCCCTCAAAACGTGGCCCAAAATCTATACAGCGAGTACGGTCAGATTATAACAGCTTTTAAGCAGTCGTGTAGAGTAGGCAGGTCAAATTCCCTGGAGTCTGTTTACCTAGCTATTTATCGTATCTATCTGCAAACCTATGAATTTATTATATCTATCTTTGCATCCAACTGTCCGTATCTAATTGACTGTTTATTCAATGCACGGGGGATTCATAAAAACGATCTCGGGATCGTCACTGGAGCTACGGAGTCTTGCACTTTGTTCGACTTTGGGTAAAAGGCTAGTCATTCTGTGGAGAGCCACCTATCATACTGAATTGCCCTGCACAATGGCGTCGATCATTTTAAATGCATTCATCCAGCGTCCCCACAACCCCGCCCCCCTCCCCCATTCTTCAGTTACAACAGGGATACTTTCTTTAAGGGAAGAGACTAGGATAAATATTGTAAATTCTAACCATTTTGTTTCTGTACACAATTCAGTATTATTCATAGGAGACAGCTGTGCAAACGGTGGTTTGAAAAGAACGCGCTTTACAGCTCTATTTCTGCCTTTGCTGAAGCATGTACAACTTATTTATCTAGGTTTTCAAGCTCATTACATATGCACAAACTTTGAATAAGTGTATCTCGACTTACAGTTGACTTAGAGATTTCATTTTTTTTTTAAAAAAAAAGCTAATGTGTGGTGTAAACGTCACAGATTGCACATAGGACTAGCTGGAATGCTAAATATAACACAAAGTGTGACTAGAAAGTTTAACTGAGGGAATAAAAAAGATGACACAAGCACAACCCAGCGTTTTGACCAAAGTCTTTATCAACGGAGTAATAAACACAGTACAAACTGTGACTGAAAAAACACCCAACTGACAAAGACAACACAGATTGATACAGCACATACATAGAAGGAGAGTCGTCTGTTTTACCATGACTAGACAGTGCTACAGCATCACTGACAATCCTACACAGCACATACATAGAATGAGAAAAGTCTTTTTTACCATGAAAAGACAGTGCTACAGCACCACTGACAATCCTACACAGCACATACTTAGAATGAGGAAAGTCTGGTTTAATTCATTCTGTATTAAACAAAGGCTCCATGAATGATTATCTAATGTCTGCAAAAGGTGTTTTGTGTGTAATTATATCTTTTATATTTGGTCCGGGTACACTCAAGAAATCTGGCCAGATTAGAAGCAGCACAAAATATGCTGCTCTTTGGAATTAATACACTGACAATTTTGTTTTCCTTGTAATAATTGTGCCTTTGAGAATCTGCTAGGTAATCTCCTGGCGCTGAAGCCAAACTTCAGGATTTTCCTTTTTTTTTTTTAACCGCTAGATGGAGATGTCTGCAGTCTGATCATGACTGATGGGTTAGCCCACTAGGTCTGCAGTCTGATCATGACTGATGGGTTAGCCCACTAGGTCTGCAGTCTGCTCATGACTGATGGGTTAGCCCACTAGGTCTGCAGTCTGATCATGACTGATGGGTTAGCCCACTAGGTCTGCAGTCTGATCATGACTGATGGGTTAGCCCACTAGGTCTGCAGTCTGATCATGACTGATGGGTTAGCCCACTAGGTCTGCAGTCTGATCATGACTGATGGGTTAGCCCACTAGGTCTGCAGTCTGATCATGACTGATGGGTTAGCCCACTATGTCTGCAGTCTGATCATGACTGATGGGTTAGCCCACTAGGTCTGCAGTCTGATCATGACTGATGGGTTAGCCCACTAGGTCTGCAGTCTGATCATGACTGATGGGTTAGTCCACTAGGTCTGCAGTCTGATCATGACTGATGGGTTAGCCCACTAGGTCTGCAGTCTGATCATGACTGATGGGTTAGTCCACTAGGTCTGATCATGACTGATGGGTTAGCCCACTAGCTGTTTTAAGTAACTAACTGTCTTGGTCAATCTCCATGCATTAAAAAGTAATTTAATGTTAACCTATGCATTAAAATCAATATTCCTGTATGGAGTTCCTTGCCCCATCTGGAGAGGCAGGGGTGGAGGAAGAAAGGGGATTGGGGTTGATGGGGGGTGCGGAGGGGGGTGGTGGGTAGTGTCTCCCTACAAAAGAAAAGAATGTTGTGAAAAACAATTAATTAGGCACATACCAAAAGAGGAGTAGGACCTAGAACAAGAGGTAGATCAAGAAAATATGGAAAGATATCAGCGAAACTCTAGTGCACCATAATGTGTCTACGGTCGAAGCAGTCAGAAGAGCCTGAAGAAGGACCTTATATCTCCTTTGACACCCGAAGTGGTAAAAAAGGACATACAAAAGAAGAAGAATCTTTCTATGCTTGGGGCTTGTGCTCTGACCATGACGATCCCCGTTTTCAAAATGCTAGCCCCTGAGTAAACTTAGCTGAACAGCTCTGGTTTAGAGACATGTGAATCCCTTTAAAAAAAAAATGTAATTTAGTGCAGAATATCACCCATAAAAATACTCTTAACAATATAATTGGGTGCAAGAATGTCTGTCATCCATGTGTGAGACCACAAAAATACTTCTAATAAGTCAAGTAATTGCGTGCAGAATGTCATCCATGTGTGGGTGTTACTAATACCTCCTAACTGTAAAAATGCACACAAAGAATGTTTTTATAAACACTGGTTTGAACAACATGCTTATGCAACTGCCCCAAATGAAAGATAAAATGGGACCAAACATATGTGACAAAAAACTTTCAGAAACAGACAACAAAATCTGAGACATAAATTGGAAATATGGTAAGAGATGGACACATGCAGAAACAAATCAAAGTGCAGTAGAAGTTAGTTGTTCCACAGACCTCTGAGGTTATGAGAGAAGACAAGGTGAAGCACACACCCACACACATTACCTAACGTGGCATAAACACAGAGCAAGGTTGTGCATTGGAAGAATGTGTAATGTAACATAATAACTTCAGAGTAGATTAAATAGTGCATGAAGGATTATTAAACCATTTAGGACAAGATCTGGGGAAAAGAGGAATTCAACGACCTTGCAGGTCAAAGCATGAGCAGATTTTTACAGTGTTTCAACAGCTGTTTATAGGATCAGGTTACAACAGTTTAAAGATTTGTTTAGTATTTATTTGTATGACCAGATTACAGTGAAGGAGACGAAAAAATTACAGTGACTAGACATTCACTTACAACGAGGGAGACAAAATATCACAGTGGCCAGACATTCAATTACGAGAGAGACAAAATATTACAGTGGCAAGACATTCACTTTCAACGAGGGAGACAAAATATCACAGTGGCTAGATATTCGATTACAACGAGGGAGACGAAATATTACAGTGGCAAGACATTCGATTACAACGAGGGAGACGAAATATCACAGTGGCAAGACATTCGATTACAACGAGGGAGACGAAATATTACAGTGGCAAGACATTCGATTACAACGAGGGAGAAAAAATATCACAGTGGCAAAACATTCGATTACAACAACGGAGAAGAAATATCACAGTGGCAAAACATTCGATTACAACAAGGGAGACGAAATATCACAGTGGCTAGACATTCGCCTCCCAGTCCAGAGGTCTTGGATCAAAATCCACAACAATGCGAATGTTTTTTTTTTTCTTTTTCAAAATCAACCTTGGCTCCCAGGTCGACCCAGCCTCAAAAGGTGCCAGGTAATATTTGGAGAAGTAAAGGTGGCCGGCTGGTGGGATGCTGACCAAATCACCCATCAAGTGGTGAATTACAGTATAAATGTAGGTGTAACTCTTTATGCCCGATGCATAGAAGGCATGAAAAGGTGTCCCTTTTAACAACACAAAGTTCTAATAGTTGTCTGGGTTTATCTGTATGGCTAGGTTATAAGTGCAATCTAACAGTTGTTCACAGATTTTTGTTTGCATAGACTATAAAAGTGTTTTAATAGTTGTTTAGACTTATCTGTGTGGCCGTGCCTTGTGGGAGAGCATGTACAGTTCGGAGGAGCAGATGGATCACCACAGTCTGGTGAGATAGATGCAGCGGGGAGTGACGAGGGGTTCTGGCAGATGCTCGAGGCTCAGAGGAATGGCAAGACCGACATTTAATCAGAATGCTACTGGCACCATTAGTATCGTAACTCAGCGCTGGCTGCTGAAGATGGGGACAGAGTGCTTACGGGAATGCCCCGAGTGCTGTGATGTCGGTTTTTGACTCAACTCAACTGTATGGCCATAGAAAATCATGCATGGGTGAGGAGCAGTGTCTGGATCTTTTCTCCAGGGTTTACCAGTGCGTTGAGAAATTAACAATAATTTACTTTGTTCAAAACAAATAAGCTTGTACTGTAAACCAGAATCTGAGTTTCATAAAAAGAATTAGAAAAAGAATCTGTATGGATAGCAAAAGAAATAGCTGCTTGCTTGTCATTTTTTTTATAAACCATGATACGTAGCTCTGCTATTCAAATATGTCTGAACATTCTTAACCATAAATTGTCATCTACTGTTAATTATTTATGATACAGATACCCTGTCCTGCCATAATGCCAAACTGTTCAACATCTGCTCTCCTGGTCTGACCCAGGTTCTCTTCGCATTTAATTTTCCCATTGTCATTCTTTCTCATGATGTGCCTAAAGAATGTGGATTGACCTCTTCTGATCCCTTGGGTACAGGGGTCCCAGTGTCAGGGTGACCCAAAAAAAATGGACCCACTGCCACCCAAATGAGCATGTTTAATAGAGTCGACTAACCAGGGATGTTTTCTTCAAAGTTGAAGTGCATCTGCTTGAGAGGCTAAGAGAAAATGATAACTGGAATTTAAGAGACGCAGCAAGAAAAGAATAATACAGAAATGTGCTTTATGAGACAAAGTATTCAGCAAGAGAAAGAAGGAGCTATCTTTATTAAATGCCTTGCTGATGGCATGGGTGATCATGCTTCTCCACATCTCGCCATCTCCAGCTGCATGTATCAGTTTGTGTGCCGAGAACTTTCCAGCCCATGACAAAAAGGCTGTCAAGAGTTGTCATCCTCTATCTCACTTTCCATTAATATTCCCAGCTGTCATGTGTTACAGAAAGAGCAATAAGTAAATGAAAGGTTTAAACAGCTGAACAACAACACAAAAGTTATAATTAATCAAAAGAAAAAAATATTTGGTTAAAGAGAAAAGTTTCACGAATGCCAATGTCTGCTCAAGGCTAGAAATCTGAAGAAAAAGATAGATCCATTGAGCAGTTAACTGTTTTGGTCCCAAACAATGTATAGTGTGTGATGGGATAATCCTTGTGAGTCATAGCCAACGAATAATATGTTTTTATTTATTTTCTACATTTGGTCAGACCACACTCTGGAAATCTGGCCATTAAGCTGTGTTTAGCCTGTGTGTAGCGTTCCTAATTGTTGTCCAACCTGGGAATTTGCTACATAATCTTCCGATACCGAAAAAGTTGAGAAAACTATGACACCAGGAAAGAGGAGAGGAAGATGAGGATGATGAGAGTGATAAAACAGTCATTCGAGGAAGATGACAATGAGATTGATTAAATAGTCACTCACTTTTGTTGGGACAGCAGACGTACTCCACACCGCTGAACTTGCCCAGGTCACAGTTAAGCAGCATGCCGAAACTCTCCAGGTGCATGCCTTTCTGTTTGCAAGCCTCGTCGGCCACGATGTTCCAGTGAGAGAAACCTTCACACAGAGACTGGTCATGTCGATGGTCAAACTCACAATGCTGGGGCACCAAAAGGGCATCAGACTGGAAACCTCCAACTGAACAAACATGCAAACAGACAAGCTTTATTTTCAAAGCAATCACAAACTGTGGCTCTGGCCTAGGGATTATAAATGTACATTCATAATACCAACATACCAGGTTCAATTCAGCTGCATACGATTTGCCAGCAGACCACTCTGGGTTAATTTGAAAAATGGTATGAGCATAAACTGTTTAGTATGCAATGGCAAACTACTAAATGCAAAATTATCTTATAACAGCCAACAAATGCTGGGGCTGGCTCGTAACATCCTATGAAAGATATGCAACCAACTATTAACCAGTTGAGAATGTAAGCCTGCATTACATTTTGCCCTTCATGTCATTTATCGTTCACTCACAAAAGTGGTGTTCATAGCGAGAGAATCAACTTCTTTATTCTGGATTTTACAAAGTGAACTGTGAGATACCTCCCACTCTTCTCTCTCCCCTTCCCTGTTTATGTGTGTGGGCCTGCATCTGTACACACATGGTGCACACACGTACACATAAACGTGCACACATGGTGCAGCAATTTTTGTTTCATGTTACGGCAAAGACTGCTAGCTGATTGCCTTAATATTTAACACACAATGTGAAGATCAATTGCTTGCTATTTTTAATCCCAACAGATTATCTATGATACTCATCAACAGAAGTGTAAACATAGAAATGTACTCTCTGAGACAAAGTATCCAGCAAAGTCAGCTGTAGAATTTATTTTAATCAACTTTAAGAAAAGAAAAAAACAGTAACATCTCATTAACACAAACTGCAAGGGACAGAAAACTGAGTTTGTGTTTAAACAAATGTGCACTATCCAGGGACTAATAAGAGTCATAAATACATCCCTGATGGAACTAAAATTGTGTTCATGTGTTCTGGTTGTTTGTTCATTTCTGGACTTTAGTCCTGTTCCAGACCCTAGGTTTTGCATGTACATCCATTTTACAGATCTGTATTATATGTATGCAGACTGTTGGTTCTTCACCTCCCTGGTAGATGCACTCCGAGTTAATTGAAAACATCCATAATTAGTCAACTCTTACAACATGCTTGCTAGGGAGCAGTGAATCTATTCTTGTTTCCCCACAATGGGTCGGTCCCACATGAGAAAGAATTGTCTGATATAATATTCAATATATCAGCAAGAGGAGAAGAAGGGACAGATGAAGAATGGCCTGGATACACAATCTGGTTGATATAAAGGAATAAAATATGCAAACATCAAGTGAATTGCATGTGATCAACATTTTTAAAAATAATCTTAAATATATCAGAAGATGAGAGAATGAGAAGAGACAGATCAAGTAAGACCTGGATACAGAATTTGGCTGACTAGAAAAGATGAAACTATGCAAACATTCAGTACACTGAAAGTGACCAGTAGAGGTGGAGGGAATAGTTGTGCACTGCAAGTAACCAGTAGAGGTGGAGGGAATAGTTGTGCACTGCAAGTGACCAGTAGAGGTGGAGGGAATAGTTGTGCACTGCAAGTGACCAGTAGAGGTGGAGGGAATAGTTGTGCACTGCAAGTGGCTAACAGAGGTGGAGGGAATAGTTGTGCACTGCAAGTGACCAGTAGAGGTGGAGGGAATAGTTGTGCACTGCAAGTGACCAGTAGAGGTGGAGGGAATAGTTGTGCAAAACAAGTGGCAAACAGAGGTGGAGGGAATAGTTGTGCAAAACAAGTGGCAAACAGAGGTGGAGGGAATAGTTGTGCACTGCAAGTGGCAAACAGAGGTGGAGGGAATAGTGGTGCACTGCATGTAACCAGTAGAGGTGGAGGGAATTGTGAACTGCATGTAACCAGTAGAGGTGGAGGGAATAGTTGTGCACTGCATGTAACCAGTAGAAGTGGAGGGAATAGTTGTGCACTGCATGTAACCAGTAGAAGTGGAGGGAATAGTTGTGCACTGCATGTAACCAGTAGAAGTGGAGGGAATAGTTGTGCACTGCAAGTGGCAAACAGAGGTGGAGGGAATAGTGGTGCACTGCATGTAACCAGTAGAGGTGGAGGGAATAGTTGTGCACTGCAAGTGGCAAATAAAGGTGGAGGGAATAGTTGTGCACTGCAAGTGGCCAACAGAGGTTGAGGGAATAGCTGTGCACTGCAGGTGACCAGTAGAGATGGAGGGAATAGTCGTGCATTCTCCATACCATGATGAAAAATCCGCGCAGCCAGCAATGGGTTTCGCTTGCAATAAGCTGAAATTCTGAGTTGGACCCGCAATGCCTAAGCCACGGATGCCACTGTGTTTACATAATATCTGATGTAATTTCAGAGACATTTCCTTTTGTGTGTGTGGTTTGTTTTTGGTTCTCTTCTGTTGTTTACTGATGAAGGCCTATTGCAACAATATCCTTTGTTTAATATAATGTGTTTTATATAGTTGTTTTTCCTTTCGTTTTTCCAATTTTTTGGGTTGGCCTCAGAATCAATAAGAATCTGACTCGTTGATCCAGTCATTCAAATCCTCCAGACCTCTCAGGCAACTGAGGTCAGGAGTCAAATGAACAAGGAGAATAAAAAGGAGCTACTCACCAAGACATCTAAATGGACGAACCCGGTGCGGGTGTTTCCGGTCAGCTGAAACCATCGGCCAGTCTGGGATTGTTACCAGGTAGGACGCCTCCACCACATTGGTAATGTTTTGTTCAGGATACATCTGAAGATAAAACACAATTCAAATGAACTTTCAAGTGTGTGAAAATGAAGAATGAATTTAACTCAAGCAGAAGACATACACATGTGTCTGTGCTTGGGCACTGCGACGACGCAATTTGTAATTCAGATACCGAGTTTGATTCAAGCTGCAGAGAATTTGGCAGCAGACAGCTTCGCACTCATTTCAACTATGGTCTCAAGAGGCCACTGTACAGAAGAACTGGCAAATACTGCCTAGTAAAATTACAAAAAACCACAAAGTTAACATCACAGTAATCAAAGAGATACTAGGTGCCAATATTTTTTTAAATAAATCTTGGACATGTAACAACAGATGATAAATGGCGGAAGGAAGTCTTTTCTTCTTCTTTGTTTACCAGCTGTAAGCTCCGGCAAAGAGTCCTGATTGTTTGCCATTTGGATTGTTTGACAGGGCCTGAGTTTTGCATGTACATCCCTTTCACTGGCTTATTTGTGTGCAGTTGGTCTATTTTTGTTTTCCCCACAATGGGGCCCTAGAACCCACACGGGGAAGATGGCAGAAACGGAAAAAGGAGTCAAAAGGATAACGGGAATGGTGTAAAATATGTTAGAGAGAACGAACCAACAAACTTTATTTTTCAAAGGGTTACAAACTGGGCACACAGTCCCGTCTTACATTCGGCCCTACCAAACACCCAACCTTCATACAGTAGCTGTATTTTATCAATAAAGCATGTTATGTTTATAAAATAATATGCATACTATGAATATCAAGCGAAAACAACAAAACATGGGTGGTAAAATGCATGCGCACACAAACACATACAAAAAACATATAATTACCCATACATACACAGAATCACTTAGACAGACTGACAGACGGACGGGTTAGCGGGCTTTTGGGCGGACGGACAGACAGACAGACGGACAGACAGACAGACAGACATATCATACACACCTTATTTAATTAGAAACTGATAATGCAACATGGATTATTAACTACATTTAAGCTGGCATATAATCACTGGTAGTTATGAAATGAAAAAGTCTGCGGTTAAATGAGTAGGGACTCTGTAGTTTTCAGATCAAGAGGAAGGTGGTTCCATAAATGAGCAGCAGAATATGCTAAACTTTGTATAAGAGATTTTTCTCGACGTAGTTTCTATTGGAGACTAGGCGTAAGGCCCGATTTTGTAGAGAACTCAGTCGTTTGACATCAGATTTGGAGAACGATCATTGTGGAACAACAGTCAATATGCGTTTAGAGAAAGAGAGAGGGGGGAAAGAGGGAGGGGGGAGGGAGAGAGAGAGAGAGCAAGAGAAGTAAACATCACAAGAAAAATTAGAACTGTCTTTTGTTACATATACTCAACCCCACCATATGGCACATTAACAAGCAATCAGAAAGTGAAATTAGATACCTGAAGATGCTGATATACAGAATACACATTTTTTTTAAAAAGTTGTATTTAATGGAAACAATCGTCAACTACAGTATTCTTGAAAGGTGAGAGCACAGAAGAACCGGTCGTATTTCATAAAAACAAAAACGGTTAATACAGGGGTTCTTGAAAAGGGGATTTACATTGGGAATCGGTTGTAATTCATGGAAACAAAAACATTTTCATACAGAGCGTTATATAATAAATCAAGTCCTGTCTCCACAGTAAAAAGCCGGTTGCAAAGGATCTCCAACACTCTCTCTATCTTGTCTCGGTGGTACACTTTGTCAGACTGATGTTTATCCACCTTCTGACTTCTTATGTTATCCTTCCACTTGTATTGCTCTCTATCTCTTGATTGCCTGCCTTCAACTTTCTTCTCCAGCAAAGTTTTCATAAGAGTGTTATCTCTTTTAATATGGTCGCATGTTTTGTTACTTTCAGCAACTCTCTTTTCATTTCCAGTCTTTCTAGAACCTCTGTTCCATCTGTTTTTAACTGAGCTGCTTAAAAATATTTGTTTTAATCAAACATTCTTCTTCTTCTGTCTTTCTAGCCCCCAAATGTAGCATAGGTCCTCAACCAACTCACACCAAGTTGTTCTATCCTTTGCTATCGCATGCAGCTCTTCCCATGTCCTCCCCATCTTTATAACTTCATTCTCCAGCTCCATTCTCCTTGTGTTTTTTGGTCTTCCTTTATTCCTATGCCCCTTTGGATTCCAATGCAAAGATATTCTAGTTCTCCGTTTCCTCAATGTGTGTCCTTTGCAACGCCAGCGTCTTTTCTTCACCTCTTGGTCCACTGCAGCTTGCTTAGTTTCAAACATCTCTAGCTAGCAGTTAAAGTTAAATGCGTTTTTTTTTTTTCAAATGAACAATTCATCTCTGCCTCTTCCTCTTTGCGTTCGGTTCTGTATCCTCAGGTCAGACCATCAGGAGGGTTGCCTCTATGAAAAGAGGAAAATCCCACATATTTGGAAGTAGAATTTGACAAAAGACTAACCTGGGGCTCCCACATTGAGGACACCTAAAGGAAAGCTACCCTGCGACTCAGACTTATCAAGAAACTTACTGCAACAAGCTGGGGTGCAGATGCCAACACTGTACGAGAAGTATACACATATTACGTACAACCAAAACTAGAGTATGGCATGGGAGTATACTCCACTGCAGCCAAATCAAATCTATACAAACTGGACAAAATGCAGATTATTGGTCTCAGAATCATCACTAGAGGTATGAGAAGCACACCAACCAATGAGATGGAGGCAACTTCTGGCCTCCATAGCTTAGGGGCATAGAAGGGAGGGAAAAGTGCTTACCCTAACAGAAAAATTGTAATGCGTGAATAACAACCCCATGCACAGAGTAGCAAACAACTTTAAAAAAATAAAAAGGACTGAAAAGACAAAGCGTTCACTATCAATCAAAACTGTACTATACAAAGAAAAGAGAAAAAAAAAACCATTGGCATCCTTTCAAAAGACCCTTTAATGTGGGAAATGATCCAGGTATACAGCAAAGACCTACAGCCTAACAATAAAGTTACAACAACAATTCACCTAATAAAAAGTTTTTGTACTCGCTTTTGATAAATTCTGGAATCAAGATGTACCAATAAATTTGAAAACAAAAGTCTGACATCACTGAATAATTCTGACTTCACAAACAAGTACTGTATGTGCATGGGAGAAATGTTATTTCTGAAGAAAAACAATTTGTTAATGCTACAGTTTGTGGAGGTAAAGGATAACAAGATACAATAATACAGAAAACGGTCAAGTAAAAATATGCAGACAAGCAAAGCTTGAAATCATCTTATCCCATAACCCTTCATGGAGGGTCAAAGGTGTGTCAATGATAAAAGCATTACCACTCAGTGTAGTTCACTGTCCTCTTCCCAGCAACCCAGTGTGGAAACATATCCTGTTCCCCCTTTACTGTTATCACTTTGGTATTCCCCTGTCTTCCTCTTCCCCATTTGTCTTCAATTATTCACTGCAGGATAATCTTTGAGAGGGTGTCATAATGTGGGATATGCCCAAATTAGACAAGCTTTCAACTGACAAAAGTGCTTCTACGTGGCCAGCATACCAATTTATCTTATCTCTAATTTCTCCATTCGTTTTGTGCTCCAAAACATGCACAGAATTTTCCTTCTGCTTCTTCTAATTTGTTTCCTCTACTCCTGGAATGCCTCACCGTGTCAGGGCAGGAAGAGATCTCTGGAATGGGCCATTTCATTCATGGAATAAAGTACTTTCAAGTGTCTCTGATTTTTCTGCAGTCCCCATTCTGCATGGTCATCCTCTAGCTCTGTTACTGTTGTTTCGGTATAACATTGCTCTCTGTGGTGCTCTCTCTGTTGTCAAGCTAGTTATATAGCCACACCATTTAATCTGCTGTCTACTGATAAAGTTCAATACTGGTTCTGTCAAATCAGTCAGGTGCAGTCTCCACAGCAAAGGTTGATTGCAGTTGATCTCCAACACAGCTTGTCTCTTGTCCAGCATGTACACACTCTCTAACACTGCTGTTCAGCCATCTGTTTATGTTACCCTCTCATTTGTCTCGATGGCTACTTTTTGCTCAGTTGTCTTCCACTTTTCCCTTCAGTATGGTTTTTAGAAGCATATTATATCTTTTAATATGGCTGAATTATTTCACTTATCTCTTTTCACTCCAGCCTCTGATGAACATGTCTTCCCAAGCCTGAATCCTCCATTCCAATTGCTAGGTGTCCAAATCCCACACCCAAATAAGTAGTAGTAGCAGTTTTCATTTAAGTAATACCTTGTTCAATCCTCGGGGTTGCAATTTAAATTGATTGTGCCCTTTGTATTTTTAAGGCATGCCATTACAATTTTATATACTGTATAATAATTTACGAAATTGTATTTTTATTTTTTAATATATTATTATGTTCACGCCTTCTGGTTTCCGATTTGTGTGTGTGTGTGTGTGTGTGCATGTGTGTATGCATGCGTGTGAAGTAGAGTGGGGCAAAAAGAAAATACTAACATGGAGTCCTTAGCGACAGCACTAGCTATTTGGCCCAAATCTTCAGGCTCAAAGATTTATTATTACTGAATGTATATTCATTTAAAATTATTGTACTGATCACTTCAAATTTTACCTTGTGATATAAATGAATTCAAAGAACGATCATATAAGAATAGATACCACAAGTGATGTGTGTATTCTGATTCTGTCAAGAAAGAAAGTGGTATAGATAAGAAGGATGAATAGGACAATAGTATGACAGCAAGCGCTTAGTTTTACTGCTATTTCCAGAGAAAATTAGAATATTCTTCAACACACAAAATAAAAAAGGTCTTTTTCTGCAGCTTTGTTAGTAACACAGAATGCCTCTCTCTTTCTATCCTTTCTTTTTATCTCTCTCTCATTTTTATCTCCCTCTCTCTCTCTCAGACAGATGTAGCAATAAATACAGAACCCAGTAGGATCAAAGAAAAATGTAAACTATTTGAAATTATAATAAAAAGGTAGCAGAAAAGCAAAGAACAGAACTAACAGGCAAAGCCAAATTATTTAGGTCTGGAACCAAAAGAAGTGAAACTCTGGACAGAGAAACAGACATGGGGGATGGGCTAAAGAGAAGACCAAAGAGTCCAAGCTAACATCAACAGTTAAAAAATTACAAAAGACAGTAGCTTCCTTATGAATAACTAGTTAATGGCAAGTTCTTACCGTTTTGCAGTAAGCCAGAATATCCTCCACTCTAGTGAGGCAATCAGTGGATTTATCCGCAATCCACCCATTCACTGCTCTGTGCATAGCTGGCCTATCACAGATGAAAGCCACCATGGGTTCATACTTGTCTTCAGCACTGACTGCAAGCAGTAACTGGAATACAGTAACAATAAACATCACACGTGGTTCTTAGCACCATTTAATCTCTCTGTCTCTCTCTTTCACTCCCTCCCCTTTTACTAAGAACTGAAACAGTTGAAGATCAGCTATCCTCAGAATAACGGCTACATATTTTGGCGGCCAAAAACACACCCTGACAGAGCCTCAATAGGTCGTGTGTTGTAAACATTTAAAAACTTGAACTTGAAAATAATAACGAAAAAAAGGGAAAATGACTAAATCAACTACTTAGCAATAATTGAGGCCTTTATATCTGAAAATAGTGGCACAGAAGTTGCAAATAGTGCCCAAAAATCTGCTCTGTGGGGCTGTGGTGCCATTTAAATTCAGCTAAATATGATCGGTGCCTCATTGGTAATGCAGTTTTTACCGCTGAGAGTATCACCTGCGCCGCGCGTAGCGGCACGGAGGGTGGCTAAACTAGATGGCTGGGACTCACGAGCAAATAAAATAAGGAAGCTGCACGATGCAGTAGCTGCTGCTCGTGAGTCCCAGCCATCCAGTCTAGGAACTCTCGGCGGAGAGTTTAACTTGGCGGTTTGTTGCGTTTTGCAACATCATCACCGGAAATTTATCATACTTTTGCCACGGTATATTCGCCTGAAAAAAGTCCGCAATTTACATGTGATTGAGGCACTGTCAGGGTGTGTTTTTGGCTGCCATAATATGTGGCCGTTATTTGGAGGATAGCCCAAAGATCTGCTGTGCATGTTACAAAACACTCTTATCTCTCTCCATCACTCCCTCCTCTCTCTCTCTTTCCCTCGGACAGAACTACAAACAGTGTGAGGTCATATGTTACAAAAGTCGGCTCTCCTGTAAACTACGGCCGGTAGACAACAGTAGAAGGCCGGTTAGTCAGAGTTTTGTCCCTTGGCTACAGTGCAATTACGGAGTGGAAAAGGCACAAATCACAACACAAAGTGACGTCGACATGGCTTGAAGACTCCGCACTGCGACTCAAATTAGCGACCTCGTTCAATTACCGCTTCTTGCGACGCATTACAGAGTGGAATAGAGGGAACAGGTGACATAATTACTGTGTGTTGGCGATAGACAGCGTGCAGTGCCGTACTGTCATCATACGGTTAGGGTTTGGATTAGGGGTAGGGTTTGGGTTAGGTTTAGGGTTGCTACTATGAGTTAGTGTGAAGACGAGATGCGGCGACACTAACCGTAACCCTAACCCTAACCCACACCCTAACTGTAACCCAAACCCTAACTCTAACCCTAACCTAAACCGTATGATTATAGCAGGGCAGTGCACGCTGTCTATTGCCAACACACAGTAATTGTGTCAATTGTTTTGTTCCCTCCTTTTCCACTCTGTAATTGCACTGTAGCCAAAAGACAGAATTCCGACTAACCGGCCGTCTACTCTTGTCTACCGGCCGTAGTTTACAGGAGAGCCCAAAAGTCTAATAAATACAACAAAATACTTGAAAAATATGAAATCTACAAACAAATACTTTAAAAATATAAATACACATGGTTAAAGGGGACATCTTAGACTCTTACACAATTATTAGGGGCGGGCCCTCCTCAGATCCTTTAATTATTGGGGGCGGGGAGGGGGAGATAAGCACCTAAGCCCCCCTATCCAATTATTTGCCTAGAAAATGTGTAAGACAGTGAGGAGGCTACAGTTAGGGAGAGAGGGAGCTCAGACACCCTCCCCCTCTCCAACAACCCACAATAATCTATCCAATCATTTGCCTAGAAAATGTGTAAGACAGTGAGGAGGCAGAAGTTAGGAAGAGAGGAGTCTCAGACATCTACCCCCCCCCCCCCCCCTAAAATAATCTATCCAATTATTTGCCTAGAAAATGTGTAAGACAGTGAGGAGGCTACTTTCTTAGATTATTGTGAGTGGTTGGGGGGGGGGAGGATGAGGGGGACACCTCTAATGTTTTCTTCATAGTGTTGTGCCCAACATACACACATAGTATATACATCCACACTTATTCAGAGCTTTCTTCTTCTTCTTAGCCATGCTAATGAAGTCTTTGCTTTCTATGATATAGTTAAGCAAAAAACAGGGGTGTTGAGAAGCAATACTGCACTACTGCTAGGCAGATAAGATAATTTGTGACTGAATATTCAATATTCATTTCTCTCCAATGTAAACTACAATGTCATTCATTCAGGTTGTAATAATAGGGTGGCATTACTTGTTTTAGTTTTAAAACAACAGTGACGACACGTCATAATGTAAGAAAAGTGATAAGATGAAATAACATCTCACCATAGGCACACGAGGGCCAACACATAAACCTCGTACTGAATGCTAACAACTAAACGCGAATCGATCTGCGACGGATGAGTAACCAGCATCAAAAGTGTGTGATTCATTCACATTAGGTTGTACTACTTAACCACACAAGCATCTTATAGTTTGAATTCAATAATCACAACTCATGTCGGCATCTCTTCTGCAAACGTTATAGTGAAAGTAAATGATATATCTGTACGATGGTGAAATAACTTGAAAGTATAAAACGGCATCGCATTCTGTCTGCGAATGCATGAACACGGCCCGACAGGACTCAACAACAGTTGTGACTCATGGCTGGCGAATGACAAAACTACCATACTATTTCACTGAAAATAGTGAAAATTCGCTCCGATGCGCTCAAATTCTGGTGCTATTGTGTGTGTATACTTTTCGCCAGTGTATTTAATGTAAACTGTAAACATGGTTTAAGATAAACGTAATGCATATAACAACGACCAACGCTTTAAGTTAAAGGGAAATATTAATAATTTACTGTGTTATGGCCCGACCGTCTACAAGTTAAGTACAATTTGAACGGCACGCGACGTCTGGCAGGATTTGTGGATGGATGAGCCTAGGACAGCACTACGATCATTCAAATCAATAATTTATAGTAACAAAAGCCTAAAATATAACAAATGACAATAAATGTCTACCTGACAGACAAAGAAGATCGAGGTAAAAACGCTGAATTTGAGCATCATGTAATCCACATCTAACCGTAGGCTGGTGCTGGGGTAATGATGGTCTCTTGCTAGCAGACTCCGGGTCAATTGGTCCCCTGATCCAATCCCTGCTCTCGTCACAAACCTGTTGTTGCAAGCCGCCTTGTGATTGGCTGCTGGGTATACGTTAGGGAAATTATGTTCATAATTGAGGGAAGTACCTTGGAAAAGCGTGGGGCTCCTTGCCAAAACTCTCGCTATTGTATCTGTTGAAAATCCCATTTAAACTGTTCATTAGTTTCGGTTGCGTTTGATATCATAGCAGAAGAAATAGGAGTGTTGAACCCGAGAATAAATTTAGCCCCACCAAGACTCAGAACAAGACGGTAAGATAAAAACAGAAACTGCAACAGTTAAAAGTGAAAAAAAGGTAGATCTAATAAAAGTACTGGTAATATAAGTTTGCGCAACAACAACAAAATGTGTATCAGATAAAGAATGACCAGGTTTTAGAAAATATATAGCAAATAGCTAGACTGAAAACAAAAGAGTGTGAAATGTTAATAGACAAAGATAAGATAAACTGAAAGAATGTTGAATCAAGAATGGACATCACAAAACTAGGGACACTCCCATAAGCGCCCCATGGCACCATCCCCATCTTCCACAGCAAGTGACGAGTTCCAATTCCAGTGGCATCAATAACTGTCTGATTGTATATCCGTCTCGCCTTTCTCTTGAGCGTCGAGCGTCGGCAAGATCCCCTGGTAACTCCCCGCAGCGCCATTCTCCCCCAGACCGTAATGATTTATCTGTGCCTCCGCACTGTTTAATCGCACCCAAAGAGCCCTCACAACATCCAGCTTGCCATACATCAGTTCACCACCAAGATAACTGAAAGCTGGACAGAGTATATAAAGTGCTATACGATGATAACAACAGACCAGACAGACATAAATGGTCATGAAAATGGAAAGGACCGCCAATACCGAAAGTAGAAGTGGAAGCTGCTATACATTACATGACGAAGTGTAAATCTCCAGGGTCAGATTACATCACGATTGAAGAATTAAAAACTGCTGGGCAACCAGATTTAGACGTTTTGACAAAACTGTTTAATAATAGTGGACACATACCTGATGACTTTCTGAAATATCTGTTCATACCTTTACCAAAAACACTCGGTGCAATGGGATGTGGAAAAAATTGAACAATTAGTTTAATGATCGTGTAACTAAAATATTAATGAGAATTATTAATATCCTCACTGCCTCCAGTACTTTCCTTATTGTTTATGTATAAAAGTCAGGGCTATCCTCCGAATAACGGGCGGTAACGATTGCGGCCGCAAAATGTCATTTCTATAAAATAATAATAATAATAATAATAATAATAATAATAATAATAATAATAATAATAATAATGAGCTAAATGGCAAATACTAGAATATTTCAAAAAATATGAAAAAAATAAACGAAATCTTAGAAGGGGAACTTGAATGTATGATTCCAAATTGCGTGCTATTATAATCAAAAGGAGTGTTTCGGAATTATGAAACCTGTTCGCAATGTATAAGCCAAGTGGCAGACGCCAACTTTTCAGGTTTACCAAGAGAAAAATAAAACCTATAACTTACGTTACATCTCAAACAGAATTATATTTAAGAGACTAGTGGATTCATAGAGGAAATAGTGTACATGGGAGAATGTGTACATTGGAGAATGTGTACATTTTAAAACAGTGCACACTAATAAAATTAAACCTTTTTCCAAGCATTCAAGCGTACTGGGCATATAAGGCTAGACCTATATTTTATAGACCAATCGGCACTTTGTGGGTGATGTAGTCAGCATCACCCCAGCCGCCTTTACTTCCCAAAACTTCACTTGGTACCCATTCAAGGCTGGGCCGACCTGGGAGCCATGATCTGAGATCATTTTTGGGAAGAAGAAGAAAAAAAAACCTCCGTTACCAGTGTACAGTAGAAACAACATAATCTTCGACCATACGTCGGATTAAAATAACCGAGGCAATAATGATTTGTCCCTATTCTTGTCCACTGACATGGCTTGGTTCTCTGGAAAACTGAATTTAATTTATGTTCTTCTTCTTCGCGTTCATAGTTTGTAAACTCCGGTGGAAATTCTTGTTTGTTTACGTCTGTACTTTAATTTTATTCCAAGTCTTAAGCTTTGCGTGGACACCAGTTTTACACTTTAGACGTATTTGTGTGCAAGCGGTTGGCTTCTCGCCTCTCATGCAGATGCACTCCTCGTTTGAAGGAAACGCTCTTCTTCTTCTCCTTCTTCGATCCTTCTGTCAGAAAACTTATATAATGTAAGCCTCTATGAAATCTATCGTGCAATCCATATCTTTTCGTGTACCATACAGCTGTGGATGGATAACGGGCTGGTGTTACAGTCGGATAAAGACAGCGGCAAGGCTATCCTGCATAGATTTCTCTGCAGACGGAAAAGACAGTGAAGAGATGGGGCAGATGAAACAGAGTTTACACGATATCCACATGGCTAAAATAGAGGAAGATGATGATACAGTATACATCTCAACTGATTTCATCAGAGCAACACTGAAGACCTGTCTAGACACAGCTAGAGGGCCTGATGGCATTAGATACAGCTATTTCAAAAGCCGCGAGGAGACAGATAAGGATGAACTATCCACGATATTGAACAACACCATGAAAACTGGCATTATCCCTGATGACTGGCTCCACAGCTACGTCAGACCGGTTCCTAAGCCAGGGAAATACCACACGAGAATAAATGGCTATAGGATCATCACACTTCAGAACACTATCGGAAAACTCATGGAAAAAATCGCGGCCAGAACGTTCTCGGCCCCGAAGACGGCAAAGACGTGCATCACCATGCACAATATAACCAGCTTCTCATGGGAACAATTAGTAGATGTACTTTGGAGTGGCTGCTGCATCGGAGGACTGAGCATGCATGGGAGTGCTCAATGTGCAGTGACGTCGATTGTGATAACATAACATAACAGCTGTGGCTGTTGTAGCTGGAACAGGTCAAATTGCGTCTCTGTTGTCAGCATACAGGTGACAGCGTTGGAGCACCTGCTCAGCATTTTCGGGTGCCACGCTGCAGGTTCATGTCTCCGTGTTTCTTACACCGAAAAGTTGGAACATATGCTTACGAAGTCTGTTGTGCCCTCTCCTTTGCCTGAAGGTAATACATTGCCCCTTTCTAGAATGGTTATAAAGCGAATCTTAAGGTGAGAATTTAGTGTTGGGAACCTGTCTCTAGGACAACAGTGGACAGTTTTAGATAGACCTTGGCCAATAGAAGCACTGATCCTGGTGCCCTATCAGGTGTAGCTCAGCATCTTCACATCTCTTCGAGGTTTAGATCTTGTAGAATGTCTTTTTCTTCTCCTCCTCCTTCCCCTGCTGCTGCGTCACTTTATCATCTTTCCTCTTCTGTCGCTGCTTCTCTTTATCCTCTTACCTCTCCCCTCCTACTCCTTCTTTTTTTCTCATCTCCTCTTCTTCTTCTTTTTTTTTTCTTCTTCAGTAGTTAATTCACGATATTCAAAAACATTATGTGCCACTTATGTTCACTTTTTTTTATTTGATTAACTGCTGCACGGACCATGACTCATGTTCTTGATAAGCCAGCTGCAGTGTCCTCGGGTGCCGTGTCCACAATTAAATCACTTGCCATGGTTGTAGACTCTTATCAACCTCATGATCTTTATCCCAATGATATCACTGTCCGTCCGCTCGCAAGCCTCAAACTTTGCCTTCAAGTGTAAAGTAAAAGACCCTTTTCCACGCCTTCAAGCATATAGGGAAAATAGGGCTAGACCTATATTTTATAGACCAATCAGTGCTTGGCTAGTGATGTGGTCAACACTGCATTTACTTTGCAGGACTTTACCTAGTACCCATTTAGGACTAAGTCGACCAAGGAAACATATCCCATAAGGAGCCAAGGTGATTTTTCTGACAAACAAAAAGAATGACTCTGTCAGGACCTGACTCCATGACTTTAATGCGAGGCAGCAACATATGCTATTCAACCCCCAGGGTTTTGATTGGGATATAAAGTGTTCAATAATTTCTCAAAGTATAATTTGTTATTTCACATATTGTGCAATTATTTATTTAAAACAAATCTGTAATTTGCATTGTTTTAAATATTGCTTCAATTCGGAACAAATGGGGAATTCCACCTCCAGCACGTTTGGCATCTCTTACCAATGTCCATTTTATGTTTTTTTCTGTGTGGACATCCTCCTTTATAAATAAAATGATAAACATAAAATTATTTCTTACGTCCTTCTTAGGACGTTATTTTTTGTTATTTGAAGCCCCACTCTGGCTTTTGCCAGGGGCCGCAATATAGGCCAAATGTCTGAACGCGGTTTCTGGGACCTCTCCACGGTGATCCTCATCCGCATGGTGGCACTTTGTGTCATCGGGTGTTTATCGCTTGTGTGATGTCCTGGTGGGGTAAAAAGCCAATCCATTCCTCGTTTATAAACAAAACTGTATGCACTAATTAGCACTTTAAAGAGGAGAAAGAAAAAAGCATATATCAGATACCACATGAAGTACATAAACAGTAAAGGGTACGAATCTATTTTCTGTTATTTTTAGAAGAAACAACTTTTTAGTTCAACCTTCTGAATTGTTTTTCTACTTTGGGTTACTTTTGATCTTTTCTTGAGGCTATGCCGGTGAGGTGGGTAATGAACAGACAGACAGATTCGCTGGATCTGCACCACTGGGTGGTGAATTGATACATGACAAAGTATATAAAGGCTCTTTGCGGAAAAGCAACGGAAAAAAAAAAAGATTATTATTTTTACCTGGAGAGAATGAGGCACCTGGGTGTAACCAGAGGGTCTGGCCGGCTCACTACACTCAGAGGAAAAGCAAGATATAACATATAACCAGATTATGACCAGTACGAGCAGTATTGGAACTCTGCTCTGACTGCTGAAGATGAGGATGCATGGGAATGAGCATTTATGGGAATGCCCCGAATGCTGAAATGTCAATTCTTGACTCAACTCAACTCAACTTTGGGTTACCTCACATCAGCGGTTCTCAAATTGTGGGTCACGACCATTTCACAGGGGTCCATAGGAAAACACATATTCACAGAAGTAGCAACGAAAATAATTTTATGGTTGGGTGTTGCCACAACATGAGGAACTGTGTTAAAGGGTCGCGGGTTAGGAAGGTTGAGAACCAATGTCTTACATGCATTGATTGACACTGAATTGCACGGCTTCTGCGCGAATTTTTGTGTTTCCTTTTTGCAATCTTTTCTACTGTTAAAAATTTCGGTAAAGTATCACTTCCATTTAGGTTAAAAAAAAAAAAAAAGCTCTAAACAAAGAAGCTGAATGGCTGTTGACTTTGAGGCAGACAAACAAAAGTTGTGAAAATATAATATGCACAAAAATAAAAAACAAAAACAACTAGAGTCACTAACTGGAAAGACGTAGCCTATCGCTGGAATGAGCAGAGGGTGGTGATATCTCCAACAATGAACCGTAGGGATTCGGAATACTGATGACGACGACGACGATGACAGATGATGACGATGATGGTGATAGTGATGATGACGATGAAGAAGAAAAGAAGAAGAAGAAAGAAGAATCATTTCCATATCCCATAGAGTCTAGAAAGTACCAGATAATGTGGAAATGCTCTCGTAGTCCTGTAACTTGGAGAATGGAAAATCCCAAATGCAACTCCTTTGTAAAGGATGGGAATCACAATGGTGTGACTGATACAGACCTGAGAACTTAGATAAGTGGATGTCTATGGCGACCTTTGCCGTTTGTTAGCAATGGTTTAGCAGAATAGGGTATTTATTTACCATAGCAACTTAAAAAGTCGCTAAAGGCACAGGTCGTAGGCTAAAGCCAAAAATATGTGGAAATCAAAGGGAAACCATCTCATGAGATTCATCACGACAACCATTAACGATTAATTAATGGAGACTTCACCTGCAAGATGGAGACTTGCTTAAGCAGCGAAGATGTTGAATTAAAATTGCCAATGGTGCAACATGCAGTTTTCAGCACACCAACATCAGTCAAGTTCAGATATTTTTATTTCCGGTATATTTTGGTTGTTAACTAGTGTAATCAAACTGCTACTGGCACCACAGGTAATGGAACTCTGGGCATGCTGAAGCTAGAGACTGAGCACTAACAGGAATACCCTAAGTGTTGTGATTCTGTTTCCTAACTGGAGCTGTACCGAATATTAGCTTCGGGGCCGAATAGTGGACCTATTGACTATTCGGTATTCGGCCGAATAGTTGAGGTCAGGCCGAATACGAATAGTAGTTACCTTACACCCGCTTCTGCATACACGGCCTTAATACTGACAACATGGAACGATTGGTTTTGTTGAAAGCTAATGCAACTTTCATGCATTAACTATGCTGTCAGTGACAATTTCCAAGTTTAGTTACTTGTTATAATATTTAGGATTCTTTAATTCTTAGTTACTACAGACTGACTGAAGGATGCAAAAAAATAAAATGTTTTTAAATGTTTACTATTCTGTACGAATACTAACTAGACAGGGAAAGAATATAAACTCCAGCCACATACATGTCGATAATATGAAAATCAAACAAATGGAAACATATAAGTACTTGGGTGCAAACTTAAACTGCTCCAACATGCTGAGAGAAGAAATACAATCTAGAAATAAAGTATAATATGCCCTTTAACATCTGCTAAAGTCAAAGTGTATATCTCGCAATACCAAGATCAAAATATATAAAATGTTGATATGTCCAGTCATTTTATATGGCTCTGAAACTTGAAGCAGAAAAAAAAAGATGAGGCCTTATTACAGGTTTTCAAAAACAGTCTTACGACAAATCTTTGGACCCATCACAGATGCTAACAGCGGGGAATGGAGAGTGAGAAGCAACAACGTAACACATAATCTGTTTAAATTACTATTGATCACTGGCATCATGAGAGCTAACAGACTAAAATGGTTAGGGCATATTGAAAGAAAGTCAGATGACAGATAAGTAAAACTGTATACACCTGAGAGAGGAATGGGCGTAGACCACGAGGCAGACAAAAAAGAAGTTCGAGAGATAATGTCCAGCCAGACCTGCAAACAACTGGTGTCACAAATTGTGAAGAGAAAGCCAGCCAGAGAGATAAATGGAGACGAGTGATATCTGCAGCAGTAAATCTCAAGGGCTCAGAATGCTAAAGAAGAAGATGACTATTTTGTGCTACTTGAGCGTACATTTGTCATTATGAATGTGTTTTTTTTTTTTTTTTTTTAGATATATTTATTACACTATTGGTATTCGTATTAGGCCAAATAGTTTGTCCCGTTGTTCGTATTTGGTCGAATAGTGAAAATCATTATTCGGTACAGCCCTATTCATAACTCAACTCAGACTGATTACATGAAATGCTCTGCTATGTGTGTATATCACGAAAATCACCGCATCTCACTGGGTGCGAGATTTCGAGTCAGCTCCGATTCACGCCGTGTCCGTTCCCACGGGCTGTCCTATGTTCTAGGGGTGTTAGCATATACGTTCTTTCCCATTCGCCATCTATACACAGCATGTGAAATACCGGCTCATGTTCGTTCGAGGTACCACACAACAGGTGACTGTTTTGTGTGTGTGTATGCACAAGCCAGTGTGCAACTAGTTTTCTGTTCTCTGTCACTAGGTCTCTTGTGCAGCCGTCACCGGTTTGAGAACTGGTTATATTTTAGAATGGGCAGTGATAACGATGAGCGAACGCACAACGCAAGTAACACTTACAGTGCTGGCCGCTCACAATGTATAGAATACTTACAGCGTTTAAAAAAACACACAACATGACACCCCTAGAACATTGGACAGCCCGTGGGAACGGCTATGGAATGAATGGGAGCCGACAGGAAATCTCGCGCCTGGCGAGATGAGGTGATGTTTGTGATATGTACCCTGCTATAAAATGAATATTAAAGAATCAATAATAAAGAACAAAGGCAGTATGAACTTGTATTTTTTTTTTTAAATTTTTTTTTAATTGTAACATTATTCTTCTATCCTTTATCAGCCATTAGAGCGCAGGCACAGGCTCTCAACCAACTCACGCTGTCATCCTATTCCATTTTTGTTTTCCTAACACATGTAGCTCTGCTCACCTGATGTCCTCTTTATCTTTTAACCTGGTTTCCTTTCTCTTTTTTGTGGTTGTTGTTGATCTGCCTCTATTTCTATGTCCTTGTGGGTTCCAGTGCAAAATTCCCTCATCTGTATCTACACTGCTACCCCAGCAGATGTATATCTCCACATCTTGCAGTGGAATATTACCAGGACAAATTGGAAAATGGAAACTGGAAATGCTCTATTATGAATGGAATATTAAACAGTTTACATTAAAGTACAAGAACAGTATGTTATTGTATTTTATTTTTAGTATAACAATATTCATATCTAAATATAGTTTAGTTCTATTATAACAATATGAACATGTATTATTTAGAATTATTTTGTATACAGTACACATTACACTACATAAGAACAAGAAAATGTGAATAATTTTTAGAATAAATGCATCAAATGACTTTGAAATTCCAACGAAATAATAAAGATTAGGCTGGGTCATGGAAGAACAGCAAAATTTTTATCTATTACTTTTAAACCACATTAAAACATGAAATTAGTTAGTCTTTCCTCTAGGGCCTAGGGTGGTGCATAGGGCAGAGGTCTCTCTTGGTCTTCCCTGTCTTCTTCTTCTTTCGTTCGAATGAAATAAATAATCTATATCTGCAAAGCCGCCTCTTGTATGAATTTCACTGTCTTTTGTAATTCACTAAGCGGCCCGTAAAGTTTGACTTCCACAAGTGTCTCTTTTGGCCAAATGTTTTGCCTGAAAGCGTTGAATATGGGACAGTCTTGAAGGATGTGATCTGTTGTTTCAGGTGCCAGTCCACAAGTACACATGGCCGATTGGCCAATCTTAAATTTGTTGTACATGTGGGAGCGAAGTCTATTGTGCCCTGTTCTAAGGCGAAGGATAATAACTTGCTCTGGTCTGTCCATAATATGGTAATCATCTTGTGCCAGTTTCGGTGGCATTCTGATTGATTTGATCATTCTCTTCTTCTGTTGATAAGAGACTGGTATGTCAGGTTGTTCTTCAGTTGCACCTTCCTAAGCTAGTTTATCAGCATTTTCGTTTCCGGGAACTCCACAGTGGGAAGGTATCCACTGCATTACTAATTTACAGCGGTTGCCTAGTTCGGATAATAGTGTCCGTATGCTTGGTAATTTTCCAGACTGGAGTGACTGAAGTACTGCTTTTGCATCTGTCAGGAATACCACTGGTTGTGAAAAATACCCTGTATTTAGTAGTTTCTCTACCGCTATCTTGATGGCTTGAACTTCTGCATCATAGTTGTGACAGTGCTTTCCCGTTGGTAATTTGGCTGTATCCCTGGTATTATTAGGATACTCAATGTACACTCCCGCACCTCCGTTTCTGACTGCGCTTTCTGCTGACCCATCTGTGTAAACACGGACCCAAAGGTTCTGCGGGTATTCATCATCAAGTAAACTGAGGGTGGCTGTTTTGCGCTGCACACTGTTTTGTTCTTCCTTGTCAAATACTCCTTTCACTTCAGTCTTGATGTGTATTGGAAACTTATACTCCTCTCTCCAGGGGGTCCGTTCTGGGACAGCATTTAAGGATCTATCAGTTGCAGGCAAATCAGTGGTTTGGGGTCTTCCCTGTTTTTTTGTCACTTCAGGGGTCCATATGAGGGCCTTGATGGGGAAGTCTTATCCATTTGAGTGCATGGCCGATGTGGTTCCAGCAGCACTTTCTTATAAAACTGGATACATTGTCTTGCTTGGTCTCTTGTTTTATATGCGTATGGGAGTTATGATTCTGTCATTTACTGGTTCCTAGCTGATTAGCGATCTTTCGGATGTAGGTGACATGATGATAGCGACTGAGTTCGAATGGTGGTTGTCGAATCTTCCTGAATAAATTACGTGAACGAAGCATCATAACCTTTAGAGCTAGAAATGTTATTCTAAAACAAATGATGTTTTACAATGGCGGCTTATTGGGTCGTTGGTCAACAGTCTTAGGACAAGCTAGACGGAAACATGTCCCGACATCTTGACCCACACTGAAAACCAAACTATAACTAGGATGCGGAACAAGTGATATGGAGGAGTGAAGAAAGAAACAATCGAACACTGCGACCAAAGCTTTTATCCCTGAGCCCCACAACAACAGAAAGAGTATAGTGTCTGTGATAAAGGCTTCGGTTGAAATTTTCTATTGTTTCTGTGTCTCTCCACATCCCCCCCCCCCCCCCAATTGCCTTTCCATTTGTCTTTTGACCTTCCTAGACACTGTAATCTACTCACAGCGCATGCTGAGACAGGTGGAGACTGGTATGCTCTGTGAAGAGTGGCAAGCATCACTTCAGAGGTCCTGGGTAGTTAGCGTCCTTTGGATATTTTGCCTAGAATATGCTGGTGTATAAGAAAATCAACAGGCAGATAGACCGGCTGGTTCTGCACAACTTGGTGGTGAGTTATGCATGACAAGCTAGATGTTTTAAGGGCCTTTTAGGGGCGATGGAACAGTGCGGAAGCACAGATGGATCATCATGGTCTGAAAAGACTAGCACTGCGAGGAGTGACTAATGGATCTGGTCAACAATCAGCAGTCAAGGGAAAGGTGGGATGGATACACAATCGGATTGCTATTTGAATCAATGGAATTGGAACTCTGCGCTTGCAGCTGAAGATGGGAATGAAGCCCTTAAGGGAATGTCCCGAGTGCTGTGATGTTGATTCTTAATTAAGACACTGTTCAGTAAATTTCTTCGAAGTATATATCATTATGACCAATCAGAAAGCAACAACAAACTATTCAATGTAAAAGCAAGCCAAAATATGCTATTGTTAGTATGAAATGTCACATAAAGGATATGCAACTACTTTTTAAATGTGTGATTGGAAGGATGTAAGGGTTTCTCATATCTTTTGTCTGATTTACTGTCATTGTGTATTCTAAATTATCCTGATGTTGAATAATGAATATTTAACAACCAGAACAAGGGGGGAAAAAACAACCTTTTTTTTTCAAACTATGCAGCTATCAATCAATCAATCAATAGAGTGCCACCTGCACAACAAAGCTTGGCTGTGATGAATCTCCAACACACTATATCTCCTGCCTTGACAGTATGTTCCTCCACACTGCTGTCTGTCCATCTATTGCTGTTATCTTCCCACTTGTATTGATGTCCACCTCTTGTTCATTTGTCACCAGTTTTTCCCTCCAGTAAAGCTTTTCAAATGTGTTTTGGTCTTTTCATGTGGCAGAAGTATCTCAACTGTCTCTTTTCATTTATTTATTTCAGCAACTCTCTTTTCATTCCCAATCTCTTCAGAATTCCTGTGTTTGTTTTTGTTTCTATGCAAAACGCCATATTCTTCTGTATTACAAAGCTTTTATACAATGTTACAAAAGTAAATTAAAGGACCCTTTTCCACGCCTTTCAGGCGTTTTGGGCATATAGGGCTGGACCTATATTTTATAGACTAACGACACAAGATAGGTGATGTGGTCAGTATCATGCGGGCGCCTATACTTCCCAGGACTGCACCCGGTACCCACTCAAGGCTGGGTCGACCTGGGAGCCAAGGTCATTTCTGAAGAAAGTCTGGCTTTGCCAGGGAGCGAACCCAGGACCTTCCGATCCACAGGTGAGCATCTAGCCGCAACTCCACAGCAACTCTCAATGTTACAAGAGGACTTGTTATGTTATGTTACAAGAGGACAAACAAAAATATAAAGCAACAACTTTCTTTGTTTTCTTTTTCCAAACTATAACGATGTTATTTAATATCATAAAACAAATATTTCTTCTTCTTCTTTGCATTCAGCAGCTGTAAACTCTGGTGGAAAATTCTGTTTGCTCGTTCACTTCTGGACGGCAGTTCTGTTTCAGAACCTGAGTGTTACATGTGTATCCGTTTGACAGATGTGACTAATTTGTATGCAGACTATTGGTTCCTTGCCTCTCAGGCAGATACACTCCTACTTTGAAGGAACCTCCCAATAAGTCAACTCTTACGACATGCTTTTGGGTAGGCAGTGGGTCTATTCTTGTTTTCCCTATAAAAGGCTCTAGGAACTCACACAGGAAAAAAAAAACCAAATATTAAAAAATTAGAATTAGAATGACATTAATCAAAATGGTACCAGCTAAGGTGTGCTGGGAAATTATAGTCCAAATCACCAGCTTTCTATGTTTTACAAGTTTTCACTGTCTGTGTGTTTTCCATGATCCCATTTGGGAAAAGGGCAGGGGGGAGGGGGGGGGGGGGAAGAGAAAGCAACTCTGACTGATTGATTGGCATGTTGTAAAAAGTGACTAATTAGGGATTTACAGAAATTGGATACGTTTGATAAAAAGGCACAAATATGACAGACTAGCTGTAATTCACAACAATATGTGCCAACCGCCTTTCTAAGGGCAAACACAGAAAAAGAAAAAAGAAGAAAATATGAATCAAGGTGTTACCCGTTACAATACGGACCAATTATTGTGAGTGCTTGGAAATAGTTGCCCAAATCACCGGCCTTCAATCCTCTACAATTTTAAACAACTACTGCTCACTAAAAAAAAAAAAAATTTACTCGTAACAGCTCAAATGTGATACATGATCAAGTAAAATGTCTGTTATCAGACATCTGTGTCATACACAGTCATTCATCATCATGGGCTGGTGAGAATAACAACTCTCCTGGTGTGGAGAGGTCGCCACCTGTTTCATGAGCATTCTATGTTCTGGCAGCCTGGGTCCCCAGTTGGCAGCTGGTCTTGTCAGTTTCTTCACAACCTGACGAGTTAATATGCAAGACTTTTAACAAGTAAAAGAGAAATGACGCTTTTCATGACAAAATGACCTCGGCTATCAGGTCAACCCAGCCTTAAAGGGGTACCAGGAAAATTCCTGGGAAGTAGAGGCGGCTGGCGTGATGCTGACTATATCAGCCACCCAGTGCCAACTGGTCTAAACAAATATATGCCTGAATGTGTGGAAAAGGGATCCTTTACTGACTTTTCATGACACCCAGGTAAAGGGCGCACAATCCAAACTGCACATTTGTGGACCAGAGCTTTCAACAGGTAATGTGGCAAACATGACGTCAGCCAGCTTTACTTTCCAGGATATTTCTTTGTCCCCACTTTAGGCTGGGTTGAGCCAAGGCTAATTATAAAACCACCCCACACCCCTTCCCAAAAAGTGGAACCAAAGAAATTATGTATGAAAATGGTAGAAGCTGCAGTAGTCTAGAGGCTAGATGCTCGCCTGCCGGGTCAAAGGTCTTAAGATTGTATTCACACAGGGATACTTAAGGGCGCTAAGATTGTATTCACACAGGGATACTTAAGGGCGCTAAGATTGTATTCACACAGGGATACTTAAGGGCGCTAAGATTGTATTCACACAGGGATACTTAAGGGCGCTAAGATTGTATTCACACAGGGATACTTAAGGGCGCTAAGATTGTATTCACACAGGGATACTTAAGGGCGCTTTGATTGTATTCACACAGGGATACTTAAGGGCGCTAAGATTGTATTCACACAGGGATACTTAAGGGCGCTAAGATTGTATTCACACAGGAATACTTAAGGGCGCTTTGATTGTATTCACACAGGGATACTTAAGGGCGCTAAGATTGTATCCACACAGGGATACTTAAGGGCGCTAAGATTGTATTCACACAGGGATACTTAAGGGCGCTAAGATTGTATCCACACAGGGATACTTAAGGGCGCTAAGATTGTATCCACACAGGGATACTTAAGGGCGCTAAGATTGTATTCACACAGGGATACTTAAGGGCGCTAAGATTGTATCCACACAGGGATACTTAAGGGCGCTAAGATTGTATCCACACAGGGATACTTAAGGGCGCTAAGATTGTATTCACACAGGGATACTTAAGGGCGCTAAGATTGTATTCACACAGGGATACTTAAGGGCGCTAAGATTGTATTCACACAGGGATACTTGTAAGGGCGCTTTGATAACAACTGATGAATGGACTAAAGTAACCGTTAACTAGGACTTAAGATAGCAAACAAAGTTAACAATCAAGAAAACATGAGCCACAGTTAGTTAACATGTGTCTGGGGTGATGTGGGAAAATGTGGGAAGTTATTCACATAGGCACCATAACCAGGCAGCTCTGTTCCCTTAAACCTCCCCCCCCCCCCCCTCATATATTTGGGAAAAGGGGGGGGGGTGGGTTCCCCCAGCCATACTTGTCATTCAGAACAATAATACAAATAAAATAATAATTAGGTACTGAATATCAAATAAATATTAAATTATAGATCAAATAATGTGAAATGTACAAACAAATACTTTAAAAGATCATTTCTATACATGATTAGAGAGCCCCTGAGGTATCCCCAGGGATGGCGTGGTTGGGGATGGGAATGTTTGGCTATCTTCCGAATAACAGTCCCAAATTATCGAGGCAGAAAATATACCCTAACAGGGCCTCAGACACCTGTAAATTGTGTACCTCTGGGGACTACCACCGTCGCCGAATTGCGAACTTCCGGGGACTTCCGCCACCGCGGAGAGTATCCCCCCCACGCCGCTCACCCGGCGTGGATTCGGGCTAAACTAGATAGCTAAGACTCACGAGCAAATAAAATGAAGGCAGCTGCAGGAAATGCGGTTGCTGCTGCTCGTGAGTCCCAGCCATTTAGTATAGGGATAATCTCGCCGGAAGTGGGCTATTGACATGTGACTGAGGCCCTGTTAGGGTATATTTTCTGCCTCAATAATTGTGGACCGTTATTCGGAAGATAGCCGAATGTTTTATGAAATTAGTTCTTCTATCTCCAATTTTACAATTACAACATTTGTAAGGTGGGAGCAGGTGTTTTGGAGGGGGTTGAGGTGCCTCCCCCCTTCCACGTTAACTTGCTGTGGCACGTCTGAGTTGGTAGGTACATAATCAGTTAATTCAGCATGCAAAGTCATCATAATTTACAATCAACAGCTACAAACATTACCTCCACTAGCCCACCATTTGAAGAGTTCCTCAGTCCAGCGACCACTTTCCAGGCAGCTACTATGGGTATCAACATGACCGAGCTCAGGGTTATCATTATGCCAATACCATCAGCCCAGACGGGGAAGATGTAGTCTCCACACTTTGTGTGGTCAAAATCGATCCACGTGAAAATTAGGATTGCCTTGAAAGAAAACAGTTATTTAGTCAACAGATCACCCTTACTGTACATCAAAATAATTAATGCATTTGTGGCAGGGGCAAACCCAGCTATACAAAGGATAAGTTAAGGCAAGTCAATGAATTTATACATGGGATATCTAAAGTCAATGATCTAGAAACTTGCGGGCTAACTAAGATTGGAACCCAGTCATAAATTAACAGAGGCAGGACAACAAACAAAGGCAACAACACAAGATTTCCTGGGGTTTTTCCATCCAATTATGCAAAGCGGCTTGGAAAGCCATCTTGGCGGGAAAGAGAAAGGATAATGAACTCAGGTACAAAGGAGAGAGTTGGAACCTAGTAGCATGAGGAGTATATACTCTGCCAGCGAGTATGCAGGGAGACACTTGTGCTGAGACCGCTGCCAACAAAGGGTGCTGTGGGCGAATAGACCCATTTTCGGATGTTGTCGATATGATGGAGCTGAGTCCATACTTCTGTTGTGGAACTTGCCAGATAGTGCATGAACCATTTATGAATGTTATGTGACATGGCCGTTTCTGTCATGGTTGTACTGGGTTGGCAATAGGATAGATGGTCTCTATACTGCAATCGGCAGTATGGTTAGATGGTAGTCGGTATTTAGAAATAGAGTAGATGGCTAGATTGTAGTCGTTATTTGGCTTATTATTTGTAGAGCAAAGAAGGAGATTCTATGCATCACTTGCTAGTTTAGTGTTGAGTAGAGTAGATTCTGCTGTCAGTTGCTGAGTTTTATAGTGTGAGGACGTTATGTTTATAACTTAGTGTAACATCTTTTGCATCAAGGTCATCTTGGTTGTGTAATATGAGATATATGACTTTGTAATTCTGTTTCTTAATAAACGTGATTGTTAGTTATTATTCTTTTATTCAATCATTAGTTTGTTGAGTACAGGAGTGGTACTATTTTTGTTAGTTGCTGTAGTCTTTATACTACCACTTTACTATATGTCTTTCTTTCATTCCTCCACTGACTATTACCTGATCGTTTGGGGTGTAGACTTATTACTACACTCTCCACACAGGAGAACCTATTGTCCTCTTATACATCCTTTAACTATTATTTCTTCTCATCTGTCTCTCTCTCTACTTTTTTGTTCCTCTATCCCCCCTTTAAAATGTATCCTGTTACACATTAGTGCATCATCAATCATCACCAGTTCCCATGGAGAGGAACAATTTGTGACTACGACTTGATGGGCAGCAATAGCTGTTGTCATTCCGTGCCAGTGCAGAAGCTCTTTGATGTCATCAATCCATGTTCTCCTAAGGCGGCTTCTTGGTTCCACATCAGATCTATTCATGTGTAGTGCCTTTTTTGGTAGTTGTTTTGGCTGCATTCTTACTGGATGACCAAACCATTTTATTAATAATAAAATCGCTGCAGTGTTGTTTCCATGGTGGGTCTAATAATATAATTTCCAACTTTTTCTCAGATGGTTCAGTTGGCAGCTTTTCCCTCTTCTCGGTAGCTCCCATAAAATTTAGCAGCTGACAGCAGCAGTTCTCTATTGGTTTATTCTTCTTCTTTGGCATTATGCTCCAGGCCCAAAAAAATTCCTGACTTGCTGTTCCTCCAGCTTTGTTATCACAAATGACATGACTACACATTAGGCATTTCCAAGCGTGCTCAGTCCCCTGATGCAGCAGATACTCTAAGGTACCTCTGACTATTGTTACCACGAGGAGTTGGTTACAATGTCTCCTATACCAGCCTAAAATGCAGCATAGACCTGCTTCATCATGTATTACTCCCAGGACATGCAACTGTGTTAGTGTCAGAGATTTATCACTATCCCCTATCCCAGTTCATACAGTCTGGTTATGGTTGCAGAAAACAATTAACCACATTTAATTTTTACATGTAGTGGCATCCGTGGCTTAAATGTTTTGAGTCCGACTCGTAATTCCAATGTACCGCGATCGAAACCCACTGCTGGCTGTGTGGATTGTTATCATGGTATGAGGCGTCGCAGGTCGACCCAGCCTAAAATGGGTATCAGGATGGCTGTCCTGGGGAAGTAAAGACAGCTGTCATAATGCTGACCTCATTACCCACCTAATGTTGATTGGTCTGTAAAAATATGGGGTGCTCTTCCCATATGCCCGATGCGCTTAAGGCGTGTAAAGGGATCTTTACGTTACTTTACTTTACTTACTAATGTTTACGTATAAAAAACAGGGAGCCAGCATATGAAGCCATAGTTCCCAGAAGTAGTTGTAGCATAGTGGATAGTAAGCTTGATCCTAAATTAATAGTTAGTTGCGTGTCTTTTACAGGACACAGCAGAACCAACCCCAGTATTTTTTGGCTGTTGTTTTTTCCTAGACAAATTTCCTTTGTGAGACTTCTGGTATATTTTTTAGAAAATGTGCGGTGAGAACTAGCACTTTTGTCTGTTAAAAAAAAAGTTTTGATATAATCCAGACATAGTCATATTTCAACTTTCTCTCTAATGCTGGTATTCGTAACCCTGTCTTGTCTAGTGTTGTTAGTGACACTGCAGAAACAGTGCATTTTGCATGTAATTATTGTCTGTTTTGGAGCCCTATTAATCGTCCATGTTTGGCACTGATAACATAAACTAAGGATAAATATGCTATTAATCATTTGCTGTTTTGCTGGAAAGGAGACATTTGGGTGTCTATGCAGTGGGGCTAACTGACAGGTGACAGCATTTGCCTTCTGTACTCTGGCTTCTATCTCTCTTTTGAGTCCTAGATATATGAATACTCATACTTGTTTGATTGTAGTACCGTCAACATGAATGTTCATGATGTTTCCTGCTTATCCTCATTACCTCAGTTTTTGCTGTGTTTATTCTCATGTCATACTTTGTGCAGGCTTGATGTAAGGAGTCAATATGGTGTTGTAAATTCTGTTATTGGTTGTGTATCAGACACTAATCATCTGCAAAAAGAAGTTCATTGATTTCTGCAGTGTCTGTATTTGCCTCCTGTGATATTCTATCCATGTAAATAATGAATAGCAATGGTAAGAGGACACATCCCTGTTTAACACCTGATGAGATGGGAAACCAGTCTGTTATTCCTTCTGTTGTTTTTATTGTGCATTTACCCAAAAGCTGATCTTGAATACTATAATCTTCTAGAATTTTCTATAGTTTGCATCTGTTGACCTGATCCAATGCCTTTTCTTGATTTATAAAGATGATTTTTATCATATTCAATGCTGCGATGATAATATCTTAAATAATAAAATCAACAAGGCCTGCACATATCCTTGGTTCTGCTTGTGAGTAAATTGTATTGCAGTGAATTAGACTAGTCTGACAAAAGAATTAAACATGAACTGTCATGCAGGTTACTTGCCTGTAACAAATGCTTTAATGAGTCCTTTCGAAGTTAACCTTGTTGAAGAATGCCACTAGTACCAGACGAGTTCACCCACAACAAACCAGAAAAGCAAATTCATAACTATGAAAATGAGGTCTGAGAAGGACTAGGACTGACAAGAAGAAATAAAATCAGGAATAAGGTCACAAGGGAAAAAGCCAGCAAACAACCAATTTTAAATTACATACAAAGACAACAAATTAAATGGTTTGCTCATTTAGAACACCCCAAACCAACCCCAGCTTTTGTTGGCTGTTTGTGGTTTTATTAAGAAATACAAATTTTTTTTAATGCATAATTTATTATCAAAATTAATCATGTTTATTTAATGTAGCAAAACTGTTACCATCAAGGCTGCCGGGGCTACAAATCTCCAACTGATGGCCCAGATTTTACTTGGAGACTTGCCAAGCATAAGCTTGATGTCATCAAACATGCGGTCTGTGCCTGAAAGTGAGCAGCAAAAACCTTGTGTTTTGATATCTGTTAGTAACAACATGTCAAAATCAACATTACAGGGCAAAATCATAACAACAGAGATAGTATGTCTTAGAACAGGGCTATTCAACTGGTGGCCCGCGCACCAAATCATGTCCACAGAGGCCTAGCAAGTGGCCTGCTGATCACTGTCAATTGTACTGTATTAATGATCTTTCTATGCTAGGAATCTGGCCTCTGACTGGTGATGCTCCCCATTTTCAACATCCTGGCCCTTGAGTAAACTTAGATGAATAGCTCTGTCTTAGAAAAACTGTCAGAGTAACAAGAAGGGGAACATTAGAAACGAAGAAATCAGAAGAAGACTAGAATGGAACCAGTCAAAGTTCATTAAAGAATTTGGACTGCATCTGCCTGAGAGGCAAGGAACCAACAGTCTGCATAAAAGTAAGTCAGATCTATAAAAGGGATGTTCACGCAACACTCAGGTTCTGGAACAAGTGCAAAGTCCAGAGGTGGATAAGCGGCTCTCCTAGCAGATTTGGCCGGTAAGCTGGACTGCTTCGGCCGGCTTAGCGGGGCTTAGTGGGAGTTATGTCCCTTGGCCAAACTCAAAACAACTCAAAACAAGTCGCGAATCAAATTACATACTTACCTATCATCATCCGGGTGCGTGTAGGGTTGCGTAGGGTGTCTATCATCGTCCTACGGTTACGTGTAGGGCTGCTTATTGCGTGTAGGTTGGTTGTTTGCGTAAGATGAGGGGTAGGGTTAGGGTTTAGGGTTAGGGTTAGGGTTTAGGGTTAGGGGTTAGCTTTAGGGGTTAAGGGTATGGTTGGATTTGAAAATTTTCACGTAGGAGGTAGAAATAGTGGCAGACAATCTGATGTTTGTGGGAGTGGCGCCACTGAAAATCTGCCAAATATGACGCCGTAGTTACCTATAATCGCGCTCAGTCGCATGCACGCGCAAACAGTCGACGGACAGTGGATGCTACTGACACAGACAATTCGCCAGCGCCTGGGCACCAGCCGCCCGCTATTGGCGTCATATTTGACAGTTTCAGTGGCGCCACTCCCACAAACGTCACATTGTCAGCCACTATTTCGAACTCCTACGTGAAAATTTTCAAATCGAACCATTCCCCTAAACCTAAACCCTAACCCTAAACCCTAACCCCTAAACACTAAACCCTAACCCTAAACCCTAGACCAACCTACACGCAATAAGCAGCCCAACACGCAACCGTAGGACGATGATAGACACCCTACGCAACCCTACACGCACCCGGATGATGATAGGTAAGTATGTCATTTGATTCGTGACTTTTTCCGCGACTGGTTTTGAGTTGTTTCGAGTTTGGCGAAGGGACGTAACTCCCACTAAGCCGGCCGAAGCAGTTTAGCTCGCCGGCCAAATCTGCTAGGAGAGCCGAAAGATGGAATGGCAGCATCATCAGCAGCCTCAAAGAAATAACGATCAGCTTATTCAATCAATCAATCAAGTGCCATTTCCACAACAACAAAAAACCATGCATGATTACCTGTCGTTACATCAACCAGTACAAAATGCGAGTTGTTGGCTTAAAAAACACTATGAGACATACTCAGGAGGAGAGCGGAACACTTGTTGAAACAGGAACAGTGCGCAAATTGCGTATGAATAAAAAGTCAACAACACTCTAGAACCTTCTTTTCCTGCCAAAACTAACTAGTGACAGAATTAGTTCACATTGACCTGATGTCGTTTGGCCTTGGTCTTTTTTCTAGAAGTTTCATCATGTGACCCAACCTTGCCGTACTTATAAATACCTTGTTGACGAAAATATTCAAAACTGTATTGGGTTATTGTATTTTCGATGCACAGTCGCCAGTGTTCCCGACATTCCTCGTATTTTCTAGAACAATCTGCAGATAGCGCTATATAAAGAGAGCTCCTGGTCGGACAGACTCAGACTTGGGCAAACTTAAAATAGGCAGACTTAGAGGGTAGAAGGTAAAGACAGGGGGCCTAGAAATACTCTAGAGTAAGTTGGAGGATGATAGAAGGGTGATGGAGTAGTCACAGTATATTTGCTTGAACTAAAGAAACGTTCCCTTCATAGTTTATATTGGGGAAACTGTTTTAATATTGGTAGAGTTGAATTGCCTTTGTCATTTTTTGAAAGTTGAAATTAATAATTTCCTAAATTTAATAAAAAAAGTTATTAAACAAACTGTTATGATTCATCTAAAGCTGTATGTAAGATGGCATGATGGCCTTTGTGATATGGTGGTTGTAATAAGGGATGAGATTGGAGAGGAAGTGTTTCCATTGCAGGACGTTGATTTGGAAGTGGAAATAGTACAGCTGCCAGGTGATGAAGAAGCTGAGTCAGGCGTATAATTAGACAAGGAAGTAGGTGAAGAAGAGGGAGAAGGGGTGGAACAATGATATGCCATAGTACAGCTAAAAGTTATATTAGGAAGACCCTGTTTCATTATGGTCATGTCCGATGTGCAATGAAAATGATCTTTAGATGACAATGAACAATGATACTGACCATAAACCCATGACAGGGCAAGACATTCAATGAGTCCAATGGCCAACAAGGAATATGTTGCAGCATAGTTATCAAAAAGCTGCACCACATACATACCACCCTGCAGATACAAGAAAATAGATTTTCAAGAATGTTATCCATTCCATCTTCTTGTTAAAGATTTAAAGAAAAATGTTACTAATTCATAACAATAAAAAGGAAACTGTCGTCCACACATCCCTGAACTGTAATTATCCCTGATTTACAGGACAATAGCACCACACATCACAGGACACAGACATCCATATATCACATGACAACATCATAGTCACATCACAGGACACTAGAATGATCACATCACAGGACATTAGCATGATCACATCACAGCACACAGACATCCATATATCACATGACAAAAGCATGATCACATCACAGGAAACCGACATCAAAGTCCAGAAGTGTACGAACAACCAGAACTTTTCACCAAGAGTTTACAGCCAGTGAGCGTTAAGGAGGAGAAGAAAATGATGACGAAGACCCTATTACCTTAACGTTTCATACCTGGGTGCAGAATGACAGCCCAACAACGTAGCCAACTACGCTTATAAAAATAAGTAATGCAGATGAGTTCCTTCTTGAGCGAAACAATTCTGGAAACTGATCAAGGATGGTGGTGTGCACTGTCGTCACTGTTGCAATCTGAAAACAAAGGTCAGTACATTTACATTTTTCTCTTATCACTATGCCGTCACTACAATGGAGACTAGCTGCAATGCATCTACTACTAACTATAGGAATTTTATGTGCCGAGGCACTAATCTCTTTCATAGTGTTATTCTCATCCCACTTCTCCTGCATTCAAGATCGCTACAATGCTGCCAATGACCCTTGAAAATGGATGGCCAAACAACAGGGTCGCTGGAGAAACGTGATACTGGGCAATTCTAGGCAAACAGAGCTGCGGAATAGCACTCATTCCGTGTTTCTGCTTTCAACTGATTCTCTCAAAGTTGTGATAAGAAACCTGTGTCTGAAAGCCAAGAGAATGAACTTTTTTAAACAACCCACAGCAGCAGGGATCCAACCCTAGTGAATGTCCTGTACTGCATTGTGAAATGATTTCACTCACCTCTAAGCTAACAAGCTGCACACATTTGTAGTTTATTATTATTATAATACAAATAACTGTCACTACTGTTTGTGTGTGATTAGTAATTCGAAAGTATTATCATCACAGCACTCGGGTCGGATCCATAGGTGCTCCGATCTCCTCTTCAAAAGCTCCACAAGTGTAAAACGATTGATGACGCCTGTTCTGTGTTGATTAATGAAACGTCTTGTCACCTTAGTGAAATGTTCATTTCTTTCAGCTCCAGGCTGCACCCCCATGTCCACCAGTCTACACAGGCATACACATCACAGGACATTAGCATGATCACATCACAGCATGTCTCCATGTCTGTGTGTATCACTCTTTAGTGCCGTGAAGACAGGGGGTCGTGAGCCTTAAGATTTAGGGCTGCACGGCTAGTGCTGTCACCTGGGACTGTACAGGTTAGGATGTTTGATTCTGACTCCAACAGAAAAACCATCACCTTACTGGGGATCACACCTTGGTCTTTCGCATGAAAACTGGACGTTGTAATTATACAAATGATGGAGGAAAAATCAGTAAGTGATGGAAAAACAAGAATAGACCCAATTGCCCCCGTGACAAGCATGTCATAAGAGGCAACTAGTTAGGAGTTTCCTTTAAAGCCGGAAAGCGTCTGCCTGAGAGGCAAGGCACCTCTACAATCTGCATATAAATAGGCCAGATTTGTAATACGGATCTGCATACAGCACTTAAGTTCTGGAATATGACTGAAGTCCATAAGTTTAGGAAGAACCAGAACATTCCACCAGAGTTTACAGCCGGTAAACGTGAAGAAGACGAACAAGCAAGCACAATTACAAACTGAAGTTAGTTGCAATTCTTTTTCAGGTCTTAGCAAACCAGCCCCAACATTTGTTGGTACTTGTCTAGTTTTTACTTAGCAGGTTTACATTCAGCAGTTTGCCATTTCTTTCTGCTACCAAACAACTAGTTCAATTTATTTTAAATCAGGTGAAAAAAAAAAAAAAAAATCTAGGTCTATGACCCATAGGTCAGATAGCTACTGTACTACTCAAATTACATTAAACCTTATGGTCCCCCCCCCCCCCCAAAAAAAAAAAACCTTTTTTTAAAATGCCAGTTAACAAAATGGAGATTTACACTCAGACAATCAAGGCAACTAAATCATTAGTGTAGTGGCTGGATTCTCACACTGTGACCTAAAGGTCTAGGGTTCAAATCTGCCTTGTGGTGGACTGTTTTCAAAATGACCCATCCCCGCAGGTCAACCAAATCCGACACAGGGTAGTATCCTGAGACGTAAATGTGACTGGCTTAATGCTGACCACATCGATCAAAGAGTGCCAAATTGTCTATAAAAATATGTCTAGCACTATATGCCCAATGTGTCAAAGGCATGAAAAAGAATTAGTTACCCCCCTTTTGTTTTTTTCACTATTCTAGTATGGGTCTATAAGAATGTCATGCCTCCTGAAGTTTTCACTGGTGCCAAAGTTTGGTTTGCAGTGCTGCTCCTACGTGCTAGATTCCTTCTAACCTGCAAGATATATCAATCCTGGGGGAGGTTTGCTTCGGTGCACCACAATGACATATGGCAGTATGCAATGTATGTGTGCTCTGAGTTTGCATGATCCTATTCTGAGTGAATACTGTAGCCTGTGTGTTTCTGGCAGGTCTTTTTATACTGTCATGCTCTGTTTTTGGGTCTTCTTTCCTGTTCATCTTCACTTACTGCTTCAAGAGTGGCTTTGCTGAACCACACACACACAAATCAGTCAGAACAGTATCATGTCATCAGCGGTTTCAATTTCACTGCAGACAGGCCATCCCATAACTTTTCTAACCTTGTGCCAGTACACAAACTGCCCTTCATTGACCCACTTGAAAACTAGGAAACAATTAGCCGCCCACCCCCAGTAAAGTCCAGAAATATGCACAAGCAGTAAAGGCATAAGGCAGCTGCCAGAGATGACAATACCAACAGTCATCACTGCAGGTGTTGAAGGAGGTAGTCAATCATGACAAGCTGGCAATAATACTGCACAAGGCACCCAGTTAGCCCAAATGCAAGCTAGTCACCTGCCATTTTCTGAATGTCATGACACAAAACCATCGTGGGAACAGACAAAAGATATTCCATAAAAATAACACACCTCACAGTGTTGCACCAAGCACTTAACTCAGGATTTTTGACAGTGCAACAGTGGATACTGGTTCATGTATACAAACTGTGTTAGCAAAAAGCACTTCAAGACGTTAACGGACTGCCTACCTGTCTGCAATAATGGACGTCTCCCAAATACTTTTGTATCTTAGATAATATACATTCTTTGTTTTTTTTGTCTCACTGATACCAAGTTGTAGCCCAGTGTCAGGTTTTTTTTTTGCATTTGTTTTGTGGCTCTCAGATGGCTCAGGTGATGGATTTGTTCATCTTTCTGCAGGATTCCGCACCATCATTTATCCATATCTTTTTTGGTCTTCCTCTCACCTTCCTCCCAAATGTTCTGCTCTGAAAATTCAATATGCAGTTTGGCTGCAAAAAGTGACTCTTTGTCTGTCAGTATAATTCTTCTTTTTCTTCTTTGTTCACCGGCTATTAGCCTTGGCAGAAAGTCATGGTTGTTCGTACATTTGGACTTTGATGTGCACCAGGGTCTGAGTTTTGTGTGTACATTTGTTTTACTGACTTAATGTGTGTGCAGTTGGTTGTTCCTTCCCGCTCGGGCAGATGCACTCCGAATTTGAAGAAAGTCCCCAGTTAGTCGACTTCTTAGACGTGCTTGCTTGAAAGGCAGTGGATCTATTCTTGTTTTCTACAAAGTAGGGCACAGGAACCCACAAGGGGACAGTATAATTCAGACACTGTCTTATTCCAACAGTCTCTATAATGCTGGTATCGTTTACCTGGGTGCCGAGACCTAATGTAACCAGCATGGCAAAAAACAGCAATGACCACAACTGGGAAACTGGAAGCTTGGTGACCACAGCTGGGTAGATGACAAATGCCAGGCCTGGTCCTGTGGGTAACAATGAAAAGGCGATGACTTAACAACACAAAAACAGAAATAAAATACAATATAGAATAATCTTCTTCTTCTTGTTTTCTCTACTCCTGGAATGTCTTGCAGCGTCAGGACAGGAAGAGATCTGTTTGCTCTGTATATAGTACTTTTCTGTGTCTCCGATATTTCTACGGCCCATCTTCTGCATGGTCTCCTCTGGCTACGTTACCGCAGCATCTGTTTAACACTGCTTCCTGTGGTACCCTCTCTGTTGCCAATATTGTTACATGGTCAAACCATTTGATCTGTTGTCTAACGATGAAGTTCAGTATTGGGTTTTCATTTGACTGGTGTCTTGTCAGTTGCACGCTATAGAATTAAACAAGATGATGCAAAACAAATAAACTGAAATACAACC
The DNA here is from genome assembly GCA_905116865.2 of Candidula unifasciata. Classification (NCBI taxonomy): domain Eukaryota; kingdom Metazoa; phylum Mollusca; class Gastropoda; order Stylommatophora; family Geomitridae; genus Candidula; species Candidula unifasciata. The sequence continues at coordinate 108,133 of CAJHNH020000990.1, read as the reverse complement.
ACACATCATACACAAATGTAACTCCACGTAAATGTAAGCTTACACTGTCCCTTTGCCTGCACACCAATGAGCAAGAGTGATGAAACAGCTTGGCTTCAGCAAAAAATGAAACCACTGTCAACTATTCACTGTAATTATCTATCTATATCCCCTTCACATCTGCTGATATGAAGCATTCCCAAGTGATCTTCCCTGATGGTGGTCTGCTGCTTTTCCGTCCAAGGTATCGCATATCAGATTAGACTGTGAGCTCTGTCTGATGTACTAAGCATAACATGATGAGAAGTGTGTTTACTAGGTCATTATCATTATGTGCCCTGCCAACCGGCGTAGACGCTCATGCGTCTCCACAGATCATGATCCCTGGTTGCCTGGACCAGCTCTCTTGATGATATCCCTCCATTCCATCGTTTCAGCCCATCCAGCATCATCTCTCTTGGTCTGCCTCTACCTCTTTTTCCACTGATCTTTCCATTTTTCACGATGTTCTCCAAAGACTCTCTTCTTATTATGTTGAAAAAGAACAGTGTTTGTCTCTTTTTTGTGAGTACTAGGTACAGAGTAATAAACAAATATGTACTGACGTGACTGGTCCCCGGAAGAGTTGCCTGTCTCAGAAAGCTGTTGAAAAAAACAAATGGTAGGGCATTATTCCGAACAATGTGAAAAAGGAAAATAAGGAAAACCTACCAAGCAGCTATACAACTGGGAAGAAATATCAGATAAACTGGGCTGGTCACCTAGCTCGCATGTGCCACCACCTGCTTTTGAGAATTTTTTTATGGCAAACTCCAGGATGGGAAAAAATCTCCAGGAGAATGGAAAAAAAAATGCTATAAAGACCCTCTTGAAACTGTTCTTAAATCTTTTGCCATTAAGACAGAAACATCAGAGGTAGCTGCACAAGCCTGATCTTGATGGTGTACAGTGTAATAAAAAAAAAAAGTAAAGGACCCATTCCACGCCTTCAGGCGTATAGGGCATATAGGGCTAGACCTATATTTTTATAGACCAACAGCACAAGATGGGTGATGTGGTCAGCATCCCGCCGGCCGCCTCTACTTCCCGGGATTGCACCCGGTACCCACTCAAGGCTGGGTCGACCTGGGAGCCAAGGTCATTTTTGAAGAAAAGTCCGTCTCCGCCAGGGAGCGAACCCACGACCTTCCGATCCGCGGCGAGTGTCTAGCCCATGGCGACTCCCATGGTGTACAGTACTCAAGCCATAATCATTGATCATGGACAACTTTCAGATGCTAAGTGGTCTTCATCACAGACCTATTGCCACCCCCCCCCCCCCCCACCTACAAACATGTTGTGAAAAGGCAACTAATTAAGAAAGTTTCCTTCAATGTCAGATAGCATCTGCATCAGAGGCAAGGAACCAGCAGTTTGCAAATGAGAACGTTCTGCTTGAATTTACAGCTGGTGAAAGCTAAGAAGAAAAAGTAGAAGTAGAAGAAGAAGCAGAAGAAGAAGAAAAAGAAGAAGACAGTGGACGAACAGCACATTATAAAAGAATTAACATGCCTCATTACTGAATTATTTCAAAAAGCTCTTAGCGTCCCTCACCATCAGTAGCAACAGTGTCCACCGATTGCTGTAGCTCATGAGACATGTAGCCAATGATTGAAAAGATGACAAAGCCAGCAAACACACTTGTCAGGCAGTCCAGGATGGATACAAGGACAGCATCACTGGAATGAGATAGCAGGTACAGCTTTTGTCATGCTTTCATGTTTATGGTAAACTTCTTATTGATTGTGCAAACTATCAGTATGTTTTCTAGTGTAAAAGGTTAAAATAACTTAATAATCTTCTACTTCATGTTTGTCAACTGTAAACTCTGGCATCAGAGTTTAAATATCTTGGAACATTCACTGAAGATGGTAATTTGGATGAAGAAAGTAAAGATGGCCAAGCATTGGACATCTGCCCTCCCCCCCCCCCCCTTTCCTCCACAGCATAAGGCAATCCCAATCAGCACAAAGAGACATCTCATACAAAGCGTATTCATTCCCACCCTATGCTGTCAGTGTCAGACATGGTGACTCACAACATAGCATAAAAGAAAATTAGTAACTATGGAAATAAGGTGTATGAGAAAGACTGTAGGAGTGATCAGAAGAGATAAAACCAGGAATGAGGTCATGTGAGATAAAGTCGGCACAGAATCAATTCTAAATTACAAAGACAAAAAATCAAACAGTTTGCCCACATGAAGAGAATGCCTTCTGATGCTATACCATACAAGGCATATACCAAAAGAGGAGAGGGATGTAGAGCAAGAGGTAGACCAAGAACAAGATGGGAAGTTAACATAAGAGAAACTCTACAGCAACACGATGTGTCTATGGTCGAAGCATCCAGAAGAGTACGAAGTAGGACCTTATATCTCCCTTGATGCCAGAAGAGGTAAAAGAGGACATAAAGAAGAAGAAGAAACTCTGGCAGGTAGTTCTGGTTAGGTTGTTCATCCAGTTCTGGACTCAGGTCTTGTTACAGGAATTTAGTTTTGTGTGTACATCAATTTAACAGATCTAGCTTTTATGTACGCAGACTGTTAGTTCCTCTCCTCTTAAACACATCAACACCGACTGTGAAGGAAACATCCCCAGTTAGTCCACTTTTATAAAATGTTTGTTAGGGGGCAGTGGGTCTATTCTTTTTCTTCCCACAATGTTGCCCCAGAACCCACAAGGGGTGCTTAATAACGTTACTTTTAACTATTCAAATATTCACCCATTCTCTCTCTTTTTTTTTTTTTTAGTTCTTTTTAGTGTCCACCTGCTGCAAACTCAGAATGTTCTGTTGTTCATCCAGAATGTTCTGTTGTTCCTCCAGAATGTTCTGTTGTTCCTCCAGAATGTTCTGTTGTTCCTCCAGAATGTTCTGTTGTTCCTCCAGAATGTTCTGTTGTTCATCCAGAATTTTATGTTGTTCCTCCAGAATGTTCTTTTGTTCCTCCAAAATGTTCTGCTGTTCATCCAAAATGTTCTGTTGTTCATCCACTGCTGGACCGTTGTCTTCTTTCAGGGCTTTAGTGTTGCATGCACATCCATTTTACAGATGTGGCTTATCTGGTTCCTCACCTCTCCGGCAGACGCATTCCAACTCTGAAGATAACTGTCGACTTTATCTATAATAGCCAGGTCTTCAGTTATGAACCTGTTTTTCTGATGACCACGGAGATCGGTTAGGTTTAGACGACGAATCAACACCGTGACATAAGAGTAGCAACCCATAAGTGCTCCAAACTACTTCTAACTCAAGCCTGAGTCTGAAGAATCTCAGCACAATGCACGAACTCCGTAGCATCGGTGAGAATCCTGAAATACTTTGGGTAGATTTTCAACTCTAAATTTTGCCCAGGCCCTGCTATTATGCTACTCTTTTCGATTTCCAATTGCCAAGGGATGTTTTACAACAATACGCATGGGAGTCCGATCTTACTACCCAGAGACCAGGAGAAATTACTAGAAGCCAACGTGAAAAAAATCCCAGCCTTCACCGGGACGCCATGCCTCGAGACCACACATGGAGAGTTGTTGATAAGATCCTGACCGGTATGAGCCCTATTCCTGGTTTAGCACTTGTGTAATAATAATACTTCTATCACACATGCCCCTCATATAATTCATTACAACATTTCGGTAAGTAGATTTTTGTATATGTCATATTTATATATTTTCTACAATTCTGCGTATAGGTGTCAAGACCGCTATTTGCTACTATTACATGAGACATATACTATGCAACACGTTCAAATATCTATCCAGATTTCTTACATTAGCTAAAACTGAATGTAAAAGACAATAATATGTAACATCCACTCTGCTGTTTGATACAGATAGTCAGTAGTTGATCGCACACAGTACGTTGCCTGAGAACGAAAATTTTAAATTTGTTTTTGTCCCAGGATATGCTTGCATCAAGGGCAATGGTAATGGCTGGTAATGCAATTATCAAGAATGTGCCATCTATGGACAGGAGACACATCATCAATGCCATAAGAGAGTAAAACATTGTGAGGCTTTCAGTTTTGTGGAAAACGATTCTTCACTGACTACACTGCATGGCCTAGGTGTACCAACTCAATATACCAAATGGCCCTGAGTATACCAAATGGCCCTGGATATACCAAATGGCCCTGGGTATACCAAATGGCCCTGGATATACCAAATGGCCCTGGGTAAACCAACTGGAGCAGTGAGACAATGAAACCATGGGGGAGCTGCTCGTCATTACATCATCCAGAACATAATGGGAGCTGTTAGCCTTAAACACTTGGAAACAAACTCAGAAGGAGATTGGACATCTATGATCATGTCCAATGAAGATATCTTGAAATGAACAATAAAGAATTAAAGAAATGCTATCAAAACAGTTTTCACGCCCTTGTTAACACATTTCACAATGTTGTTGCACACGTCTGCCAGTTTTACATGTAACTCTACTTACAACAGGCAGTTGTTGTGAAACTTGTTGTAGCTGGCCAGAGTGATGAGCCCACCCCAGCAAGGGGACAGTGAGAAGAAGGTTTGCACAGCAGCATCTTTCCACACCTGGTTTCAAAATCACATTTCAGGAAACAATCATTCTGTACTCAAAAACCTTTTTTTGCAGTGTGTGGGGAGACAAGACAGACAGGATGGCTAGTCAAACAGACCATGTACTATAAACCAATGTGTGGTTTTGGCCCATATGGAAAGCAAAGAATAGTATCACTGTTACTATATAGTTACTATATTGGGTCTATATTCTTCTGGTTTTCCAGGCTTGATACTTTAGGGACACAGCTGTTTCCCAAGCCAAAACTGTTGCAGAAAGGGACATTGTTTGAGTCACAAGAACACATTAAGTGTTTGTTGTTAGTATGGCAGGCACAGACACACACACACACAAAACTGACCATGTTCAAGCCTGCTGAGAATAGCTTCAGTTATAGTTGTGGCCAGTTTTTATTTGCTCCAAATTCAATGGCTTAATGGTTTGTTGTGCCAAGAGTTGTAGCTTACCATCCCTAGCTGTGTGATGTTGTCGCTCTGAACACATCTGGGTCCTCTGCTGGGATTCTGTGGTCTGGATGAGGGTTCCATTTTTCGTGTCTGCTATCATCTATTCTGGGTGTAAATGTGTTGTGTGTAATTATGGCTGTACTCGTTAAATCTCTTGTGGTGTTGTTTCCTCCAGGGGTATTATATCCTGTTTTATAACCTTGAGACCTCTTCCTCGTTTATGTCCTTGTTGGGTGTCAGTCTCCTCCTGTTGTTCAGTCCTTATATGGGTCGGTCAACATTAAGTGAAACATTCCATTCTTCAAAAGACCTCCCTGAAATGCATCCAACAACCGCAGGACCACTAGCAGAAGTGTATGCAATCCAAAAAAGACTACTTTGAAGGGAATAAGGGTTATATTCCAACTTCCAGTCTAATATGGCAGATAGTCGACTCTCTGCTGATGCTCTAAAAAGTTATTTCTTTCCTGCCATGGTTTGCTGAAGCAAATTCCCATTTTTAGACTGGGAGTACAAAGGTTCCATTGCCCAGCTACTGAGTTGAGAGCCTGGTGTGATACTGTAAGGTGTGGATTACTTGTAGAATGCCTTTTTCTGTTTTACCTGCAATGGCTTGTGTTCTGAACTACATTACAAATGGTGGGTGGCCGATTACATTCTGAATGTCTAGTAGTTACGCAGTACTGTGAGTGCAATGCCAGTTTTCATAACTGGCTTGCCTTAACAGTGAACTGCATTCTGGTGAGAGACTGTTAGTATTGGCACATATGACAGCTGTCTTATGCATTTACTCTGAGTGCAAGCTTCAAGATTTTCCTTGGACTAACATGTTAATCACTAGTTTTCAAACAGGAAAGTGAAAAGCATTTGTGTAGCTTATAAAGCAGTTATGGGCTTATATCATCAACGCTGCACCAACTAGGTTGAGGGATAATAACGAATCTCTAATGCTAACCCGACTATGTGACCGAGTAGTTAAGCTTGGGGAAGCATGACTATGCCGTAAAGACAGGAGATAAATTCCTCATGGGAACAATCAGTAGAGGTGCTGCACCAGAAGAGCAAGCGTGCATAGGGATGCCCAATTGCAAAGACGTCGACTGTGATAACATGACATAAATAATAACAATAGCAATATTTGTTTTGATTTTTTTTTAAATGTTTAGACAAATAAAATATTAAGTTGTGTATCCTTCAAAAATAAATTGCAAACCAATTCCAACATCAACTGGAGAATATGGCTCTGCACAGCTTGGTGGAATTATGATGCATGATAATGCATTCCTGATTAGGGTGTTGTAGGAGAACCTGTACAGTTTGGAGGAGGAAATGGATCACCACAGTCTGGTCGGAGTGATGCAGCCGGGAGTGATGAGGGGATCTGGCTGATACTCGACACTCAGAGGAAAGTCAAGACAGACGTATAATCAAAATTACTTTCTGAACATTTGTCTCTTTATACCACTGTACAAATCAAAGGGTCTGCCTCCGAATTGAACCAGCTATTTCTGAATTTTAAGCTATGTTCATAAACCCTAAGCCACACAAGTTGACTTTAAGCTCACACAAATATTTATTCTAACATCACATAAATACTAACCCCAGTATCACACAAATACTTACCCCAATTTGACACAAATACATTCCCAACATCACATAAATACTTATACCCTAACATCACATAAATACTAACCCTAACATCATACAAATACTTATACTAAAGTCAAAGAAATACTTTCACTAACATCACACACATACTTACCATAACATCACACATATACTTAACCTAACATCACACAAATACTTACCCTAACATCACACGAATACTTACTTTAATGTCAAAGAAATACTTTCTCCAACATCACACACATACTTAACCTAACATCACACAAGTACTTACCCGAACAATAACACAAATACTCACCATAACATCACACAAATACTTATATTAATATCACACAAATACTTACCCTAACATCACACAAATACTCACTTTAATGTCAAAGAAATACTTTCTCCAACATCGCACATAATACTTAACCTAACATCACACAAGTACTTACCCTAAGATCACACAAGTACTTAACCAAACATCACACAAATATTCACCCTAACATCAAGCAACTGCTCCCATTGTGGTGTCAGATAATAAGCAATGCCATTAGCAGATCCTGGCAGGCTTACTCCTCTGACCAGAAGAATGGTCAGAACTAAATATGGGAAGAATGCTGTGAAGTAGACTGCCTACAACAGAGAAAGAACAGTTGACATCAACACATTCTGTAGCATGCAACATACTATATACATTCACAATTAATCTGTTATATTACCAAACACACACGTCATTTTTGTCTTTTTATTCCTTCAGTCGCAAACAGTTATATCTTGTCTCTACTTCTAGAAACAAGGCTGTGTGAATCAGTGAAGAACATGCACTGCACCACAACCTTTACAGATTCCACTGGCCTTCTCATTCGAAAATCACTAGCATGGAGAACCAAACAAGCACTTGCCCCCTGTAAGATATGTGGGAGGCGGCTTCAGGCAGGACACTAGGGTTAGAGCATGCCTACACAGAATAGGCTTGAAGGAACTGACACCTGTGAGTGTGGAGCAGACTGAAAGATTCCCAAGCACATGCAGGATTACCAGACCTGGCACAAGGGGATTAAATGGAAAGACGTGCTGTGGGGGACCCACTGCTTACTAATTTCTCATTACTGATTTAAGAATCGACATCACAGCACACTAGGCATACCCATAGATGCTCTGTCTCCCGCAGCAAATGAGGCAAGGTGTAGATGCTAACTGCTTCTCTAGCACACTGATAATACATACGCCGATCTCTTCCTCTCATCCGTCCCTCCGGATCCACACTTAATTCCTCGTTCACACATTCTTGCCCATGTTATTTCATCTAACCTTGTGTCTTCTGCCAAAAGTCGTTCATATATGGTCTTCAGAATATCTGCCTTGTCAAGTACAAGTGTTCTCGTAGCTTTCACTTTGTAGCCAGAAAATCCGCTCCTTTATTCCCACGCACTTCTGCATGTCCCGGATAGTATATCCACATGATTTCCTGCAATGTTAGCGTACTGATGCATTTTGAACCTTCTGCAATGCTGACTGAAAATCAGACACAATAATTCCTCTGGTAACTTTGCTTTCTGCTATCCACTTCAGAGCTGCAGTGATTGCCTCCACTTCTATTCTCATGACTGAAGCTGTAAATAAAAATGCTTCATTTTGTTCTGCAAAATTTTTTTCCTTCATTCTAGCTGAAAATCCCCAGCCAGATCATACTGCCCGATGAACAAAACCATCAGTGTACAATATTGCATCATCTAGTCCAGCCTTTTTATCTATCAGTTGTTGTAACTCTAATTCTGTTACATCACTCTCTACATTCCCTTCCTAACGTAATAATGACCTGATTAAAACTGCTGTTGTTGACCCATTCCTGCCCCGGTGTATTTGCTTAACTGAGGCCGCCGCTTCGATGGTATCTTCAGCTAGTGCCATCCATGAATTTCTTCTTTTCAACCAGCCTTTTCTTAAATCGTTCACATTACCATGCAGTGGATGCCTTTCATCATTGGTAACTCGCATATAGGCCTTGGCTTGCGCCAGTAACAGTCTAGACTTTACCAACATCAACCCAAGCATATACCTCATTGTTCTAATTGGGGTGTCTCTTGTGCAACCCAAGTCAATTCTCACTCCTTCATTTTGAATCCTGTCAAGCTTTGTACACTAAGAATTACATAGGCCATAATCGATTACAGTAAAGACCAAATGGTTGAACAATAGGACCAATAATCTCTGTTCCATGTGTGTCGCCACCATCGTCTTCAGTGCCACCAGGCCACGCTTGCCATTGCAACCTTAAGAAGACTCACTGTCCTGTTTGTGACCAAGATAGGACTTAATGTTTACCTATGTCAAAATAAAATAATAAAATGTCTACATGAGGTGAGGGTTCCAGGGCCCAATTGTTTGAGGGTGAAAATAAGACAGACCCACTGCTCCTCAATAAGTATGTCGTAAATGGTGTAACTAAAGAATCTGATGAAAGTGGATGTGTTGGTCTGAAAGGTGCAACTATCACAGCCTGACTGTAAACCACAACATGACATGCCAACTGCCCTTTAAAGAGAGAATGGCCACTAACATGAGAATAACCACTAACATGAGAATGACCACTAACATGAGAATGACCACTAACATGAGAATGACCACTAACATGAGAATAACCACTAACATGAGAATGACCACTAACATGAGAATGACCACTAACATGAGAATGACCACTAACATGAGAATGACCACTAACATGAGAATGGCCACTAACATGAGAATAACCACTAACATGAGAATAACCACTAACATGAGAATGACCACTAACATGAGAATAACCACTAACATGAGAATGACCACTAACATGAGAATGACCACTAACATGAGAATGACCACTAACATGAGAATGGCCACTAACATGAGAATAACCACTAACATGAGAATAACCACTAACATGAGAATGACCACTAACATGAGAATAACCACTAACATGAGAATAACCACTAACATGAGAATGACCACTAACATGAGAATGACCACTAACATGAGAATGAACACTAACATGAGAATAACCACTAACATGAGAATGACCACTAACATGAGAATGACCACTAACATGAGAATAACCACTAACATGAGAATGACCACTAACATGAGAATGACCACTAACATGAGAATGACCACTAACATGAGAATGACCACTAACATGAGAATGACCACTAACATGAGAATGACCACTAACATGAGAATAACCACTAACATGAGAATGACCACTAACATGAGAATAACCACTAACATGAGAATGACCACTAACATGAGAATGACCACTAACATGAGAATGACCACTAACATGAGAATGGCCACTAACATGAGAATAACCACTAACATGAGAATAACCACTAACATGAGAATGACCACTAACATGAGAATAACCACTAACATGAGAATGACCACTAACATGAGAATGACCACTAACATGAGAATGACCACTAACATGAGAATAACCACTAACATGAGAATGACCACTAACATGAGAATAACCACTAACATGAGAATGACCACTAACATGAGAATGACCACTAACATGAGAATGACCACTAACATGAGAATGACCACTAACATGAGAATAACCACTAACATGAGAATGACCACTAACATGAGAATGACCACTAACATGAGAATGACCACTAACATGAGAATGAACACTAACATGAGAATAACCACTAACATGAGAATGACCACTAACATGAGAATGACCACTAACATGAGAATAACCACTAACATGAGAATGACCACTAACATGAGAATGAACACTGACATGAGAATGACCACTAACATGAGAATGACCACTAACATGAGAATGACCACTAACATGAGAATAACCACTAACATGAGAATAACCACTAACATGAGAATAACCACTAACATGAGAATAACCACTAACATGAGAATAACCACTAACATGAGAATAACCACTAACATGAGAATGAACACTGACATGAGAATGACCACTAACATGAGAATGACCACTAACATGAGAATGACCACTGACATGAGAATGACCACTAACATGAGAATGACCACTAACATCAACCTTAAGAAGACTCATCATCCTGTCTGTGACCAAGATAGGACTGAATGTTTAGCATGGCTTACGTCAAAACAAAAAGTCTACATGAGGTGAGGGTTCCAGGGCCCAATTGTTTGAGGGGGAAAATAAGACAGACCCACTGCTCCTCAATAAGTATGTCGTAAATGGTGTAACTAAATAATCTGATGAAAGTGGATGTGTTGGTCTGAAAGGTGCAACTATCACAGCCTGACTGTAAACCACAACATGACATGCCAACTGCCCTTTTAAGAGAGAATGGCCACTAACATGAGAATGACCACTAACAGGAGAATGACCACTAACATGAGAATGACCACTAACATGAGAATGACCACTAACATGAGAATGACCACTAACATGAGAATGACCACTAACATGAGAATGACCACTAACAGGAGAATGACCACTAACAGGAGAATGACCACTAACAGGAGAATGACCACTAACATGAGAATGACCACTAACATGAGAATAACCACTAACATGAGAATAACCACTAACATGAGAATAACCACTAACATGAGAATGAACACTGACATGAGAATGACCACTAACATGAGAATGACCACTAACATGAGAATAACCACTAACATGAGAATGACCACTAACATGAGAATAACCACTAACATGAGAATAACCACTAACATGAGAATGACCACTAACATGAGAATAACCACTAACATGAGAATGACCACTAACATGAGAATAACCACTAACATGAGAATAACCACTAACATGAGAATGACCACTAACATGAGAATAACCACTAACATGAGAATAACCACTTTCATGAGAATGACCACTAACACGAGAATAACCACTAACATGAGAATAACCACTAACATGAGAATGAACACTGACATGAGAATAACCACTAACATGAGAATAACCACTAACATGAGAATGACCACTGACATGAGAATGACCACTAACATGAGAATAACCACTAACATGAGAATGACAACTAACATGAGAATGACCACTAACATGAGAATGACCACTAACATGAGAATGACCACTAACATGAGAATGACCACTAACATGAGAATAACCACTAACATGAGAATAACCACTAACATGAGAATGACCACTAACATGAGAATGACCACTAACATGAGAATGACCACTAACATGAGAATGACCACTAACATGAGAATGACCACTGACATGAGAATGACCACTAACATGAGAATAACCACTAACATGAGAATAACCACTAACATGAGAATGACCACTGACATGAGAATGACCACTAACATGAGAATAACCACTAACATGAGAATAACCACTAACATGAGAATGACCACTAACATGAGAATGACCACTAACATGAGAATGACCACTAACATGAGAATGACCACTAACATGAGAATAACCACTAACATGAGAATGACCACTGACATGAGAATGACCACTAACATGATAATAACCACTAACATGAGAATGACCACTAACATGAGAATGAACACTGACATGAGAATGACCACTAACATGAGAATAACCACTAACATGAGAATGACCACTAACATGAGAATAACCACTAACATGAGAATGAACACTGACATGAGAATGACCACTAACATGAGAATAACCACTAACATGAGAATGACCACTGACATGAGAATGACCAAAACATGAGAATAACCACTAACATGAGAATGAACACTGACATGAGAATGACCACTAACATGAGAATGACCACTAACATGAGAATGACCACTAACATGAGAATGACCACTAACATGAGAATGACCACTAACATGAGAATGACCACTAACATGAGAATGACCACTAACATGAGAATGACCACTGACATGAGAATAACCACTAACATGAGAATGACCACTAACATGAGAATGACCACTAACATGAGAATGACCACTAACATGAGAATGACCACTAACAGGAGAATGACCACTAACAGGAGAATGACCACTAACATGAGAATGACCACTAACATGAGAATGACCACTGACATGAGAATGACCACTGACATGAGAATGAACACTAACATGAGAATGACCACTAACATCAACACATTCTGTAACCTGCAACAAACAATGCAATAATCATTCATTTCTTACATTACCAAAACACACACCCTTTTAATTTTTACTGTTTATTTTTCTAAAAACCATTGTGCGGGTCTGAAAGGTGCAGCTATCACAGCCTGGCTGTAAACAACAATGCAACATGTCAATAGCTCTTATAAATGTGAACACAAAAGAAGCAAATGGCCCCTATGTATTTGTTGTTGTGGGCGTTGTTTCTCCATGGGTTTCAGCTGTCACATCTGAGACTGAAATTATTAAGAAATAAGATATGCTGACATCGCTTACTTTGCCAGATGATCTAATCCCTTTGATCAAACAACTGCAGACAAGGATCCATGCCAACAGCAAGCAGAGAGCCAGTTCCCACTTGACTCCTCCAATGCTACTTATCCCTTCAGAGAGATCAAGGACAGCTTTGCTGTAAAGTATAAAGCAGGTCATGATTAAAGCACATTTATGAAGAAAGCATAGACCATGAAGTCATACCGCAGCCAAAATCCTGTTTCGCTTAATCACTGTGTTTGCAAGGATGTGAATTAATCACTATTTGTCTTTTTAGGTGAATTAACCATCCTAATGGTAAGGAAGTTTTGTAACCATAATACTAGTAAGAAAGTGAACTAACCACTGTTTTGGAAAGTGAAATAACAACTGTTTTGTTAAGCAAGTGAATTAACCACTGGCATGGTAAGGAAGTGAATTAACCACTGGTTTGGTACGGACGCGAATTAACCATTTTTGGTAAGGAAATGAACCAGCCACTGATTTAGGAAGAAAGTAAACCAACCACTGTTTTGGGAAGGAGTTGAACTAGCCCTGTCAATTAACCAGTTTTGGTAAGAAAGTGAACTAACCATTGTTTTGGGAAGGTGAATTAACCACTTTTATGATAGGGAAATACCCTTATCTTTACATTGGTAAGGAATGTTTTGGTAAGGATGTGAGCTAACCAATGTTTTGGAAAGGAAGTACACCAACCATTGCAATGCTAAGAAAATTTACTTTACTAACCAGTAGATTAGTTAGAAAGTAAACTGATGTAGTGATACAAAAGTAAATTAACAACTTTAACAGTAGGGACATGCACTTATCTTTGCACTGGTAAGGAAGTGAACTTGCCACTGTGCTGGTAAGGAAGTAAACAAACAAGTGTACTGGTAAGAAAACTAACAAACCACTATAATAGTAAGATAGTAAGCTAACTGATGTATTGATATAAAAGTGAACTGATCACTGCAATAGTAAGAAAGTACATTAGTCACAGTGTTGATATGAATCAGGGCTTTTTTTCTGGCGGTGCACAGTACCAGCACCTTTTTTGAGGCATCATTTTTTTCAATAGGGCTCCATTTTGGAAAAGGGGGGGGGGGGGGATAGACCACCCCTCCCCAAAAAGTATGTCATAAAAGGTGAATAATTAAAGCTTGTGCTCAAGCTCAAATCAGATATCTTCAACCTAAGGGTGTAGATATCACAGCTTAGCTGTAAACCACAACAATATATGCCAACTAATCTTTCAACATCAATCAGGGGATCTGGACAATGCTCAACACTCAAGGGGAAGACGAGACGGATATACAATTGGTGCCATCGGAAATGGAACTCTTCGTCTGCTGCTGAAGATGGGGACGGAGCGATTATGGGAGCGTCCTGAGTACTATGATGTCGATTCTTAATTCAACATTCCACTCTTTTAAGGCAGAACACAGAAGAATAAATGTGACGACAATTTAACAATTCACAGAAACTTACTAGAAGTAATCATCACTGGCAGATTTGTATTTGAAATGACTGGAAGCAGCAAGCTCCTTGATGTGACCGAGGATAGTGTCATCTGTCTGACCAGCCAGGAAGCAAGTATTGTTGTACCAGGTGCCATTATTCTGAGTACAGTTGTTCATGATCGCTGGATTTACCAAACAATCTGGTGAAGAGGTGCAACACATTCTAACAACACATAAAAATGAGACTTTTAAATAATGAGGTCATGAGAGTTGAGCTGATTCAAGAACTGACATTACAGCACTTGGGGCATTCCCATTAACTCTCTGTCCTTATCTTCAGCAGCCACTGCGAGTTCCAATTCCAGTGGAGCCAGCAGCATTCTGATTATAGATCCGTCTTGCTTTTCCTCTGAATGTCAAGAATCTGTCAGATCCCCTGATCACTCCCCGCTGCATCACTTGCACCAGACTGTGGTGATTCATTTGCTCCTCCGAACTGTAAGGTTTTCCTACAACACCCTAACCAGGTCTGCATTATCATGCATCAATTTTCCACCACGCTGTGCACAGCCAGCCAGTCTGTCTGCCTGTTTATTTCCCAACATACCAGCTTGCCCAGGAGAAAAGATCCAGACAATGCTCCTCGCCTAAGAACTTTGAAGCAAAGCATGCCACTCTGCAGAGAATGAGGCAACAAAAATACAGACTGAAGTCATAAATTTATCTTGCAAAATTATTATATGCCTGGTATATTTCACCATATCTCGTCAGTTGTATTCTCTCTCTCTCACGCACGCACGCACACACACAAATATATATATATATATATATATATATATATATATATATATATATATATATATATATATATATATATATATATATATATATTTAATGAAGCACAAATCATGAATCCATTCCACTTATGTAAAGTCATATTGTCTCTTGATACACTGTACACATCCCAAAGAAAAGTCTAAATGAGATATGTGATCACCATGGAAGTCCTAGATTAGTGATGTGATTCTTTTGTTTCAACAAAATAACAGTGATAAATAAATGTAACAAAGCCCCAGCTAACAAAACTTGCAAAAGTACAGCAATAACAAAATTACATTCAGAGCTCCAGTCTCCACAGTAACTCCAGGGCAACTGTCTGTTGAAGGAGGCCAACAGGTAGTATAGCGACCAGGCTATAATCATGTTGTAGTAGATGGCTATCAGGCAGGACACTGTAAACATAGCCCATCCTACTCCTGCATTTACAACAACAAATAAAGAGGGAATACAGTTTAAAGTTGGCAAGGAAAATGACAAACAATAAAGCTTTCTGGCTTATAAGGTTAACTCTTTCAGTTGCAGACAATTGTTTCTTTACATCACTACATCTTAACAATTCATGACTTTAATAAATCAAGGGGCTTGAGAAATTAAAATAATAACACCATGAGGGAAATAAGCATAAGTAACAACTAATCCAAAGTAGATTAGTGTAACAACAGGATTCTGGCAAAGCCGATCATACCAGAAGAAACTAACAAATACATGGTGACTTGTTTGGTGCTAAAAGAGTTAAAGTTGAGAAGGTCGACTTCATTGCCTCAGATTATCCCATATGGCTCCCTCTCTCTCTCACTACAGAATAGCTATCTGCTGAACTGAATTATGTGTCCGTGAAATGAAAGGAAAAGTGTTTCAAATATTTCTGTACCATGCAATTCACTATATGTTCACTGGCTAGCTCAAAAGGCAGTTACTTTTCTTTCTCCTATCTCAGACAGTTTTTAGAAAACTAATGAGTGAATTGCTAGTTCCCCCCTTGCGGATTCCATTGCCCCACTGGGAAATGGGGAAGATGTGCAGAACAGACCTCCCTGCCTCCCCAACTAGTATGTCGTACAAGGTGAATAATTAATGATGTTTCCTTTTAAGTTGGGGTACATCTGCCTCAGAGGCAAGAAACCCATAGTCTGCATATGAATACATATGAATAAGCCAGATCTGTGAAATCTGATGAGCAGGCAAAACCCAACTACTGGAACAAGACCAATGCCTAGAAGTGGTCAAAGAACTTTCCAGCCGGTGAAGGCTAAGCAGAAGCAGAAGAAAAATTGTTAGTTTAGCCTCTTTAATGTCTCTAAACTCAAGATATCTTCCTCTTCTTCTCCACATCCTCTTTTAACAAATAGGTATCAAGGGAGATATGAGGTTCTGCTTCTTGCTCATCTGACTGCCTGGACCATAGACACAATGCTCTGTTGTAGAGTTTTTCTGATGTTATCTTGCCATCGTGTTCCTAGTCTACCTCTGCTCTACTTTATTCTCCTCTTTTAATGTATGCCTTGGCATAAGATGGCATTTTCTCAATAAGTGATTAAACAATTCAATTTGCTGTCACTGTGTGTAATTTAACCATCAATCTCAAATATAAAAGTAAAAGTCGCTTTTCCACGCTTTAGGCGTATAGGGAATATAGGGTTAGACCTATATTTTTACAGACTAATCAGCACTTAGTGGGTGATGTGATCAGCATCATGCCAGCCGCCTTTACTTTCCAGGACTGCACCTGGTACCCACTCAAGGCTGGGTCGACCTGGGAGTCAAGGTCATTTTTAAAAGAAAAATCTGGCTCTGTCAGGACTTGAACCCACAACCTTTTGATCCGCGGGCGGGGATCCAGCCGCCAACATCACAGCAACTTTCCTTATTATGCATATAATTTTTTTTTTAAATCATAAAAATCACTTAGAACTGACACAGAAACTTAAATGAGGTACATCACATGGTTGCATTTGTCAAGAACCTTTAAACTATGCTGATTAGAAAATGTTCAGTGAGTATCTACCAATATACCCCAAGGTGATGAAAATGATCTTACTTAATGTTACTGCAAGTTGCTGACACCCATCAAGTGGCGGAAGACTTATTCTACCACTGTAGACCACCGCTGTTAATGTAATGTTTTTCTGGGAGCAACAGTGCTCATGTTTATAAATGCGTTTGTTTGTCTCTTAAAAAAAAGGGGAGGGGTGTTAATAATATAACGAATACAGATAACAGTGATGTTGAAAAAAGCAAACAACTTTCCTCTGCGATATCTCATGATTTCTCAAAACAAAACATTCACTAATCTCCACTGTCTGAAAT
Source organism: Candidula unifasciata (assembly GCA_905116865.2). Classification (NCBI taxonomy): domain Eukaryota; kingdom Metazoa; phylum Mollusca; class Gastropoda; order Stylommatophora; family Geomitridae; genus Candidula; species Candidula unifasciata. Next base: position 90,501 of record CAJHNH020000990.1, on the reverse strand, counting down.
CATTTGATTAGTTTACTCAGCTTTCGGTTCGCACCAACATAGAATCACATACAAATTAACAACAACCTTTCCAGAAAGCTAGGTAGGTAGGTAAGTTGCACCCCACCAGGATATTACACAAGCAATAAACACCCGGTGACACAAAGTCCCACCACGCGGATAAGGATCACCAGTAGCAGAGAGGTCCCGGAAACCGCGTTCAGCCGTTAGACCATATTTACGGCCGGGCTATATTGCGGCCCCTGGCAAGAGCCAGGGTGGGGTTTCAAAATAACGAAAAATTGCATCCCTCAAAGGATGACTAATAATACTCCAAAAAGCCAACAACTTTTCCTCAAATATTGCCATCGGTGACACTATTTATATGCACACAACCTCGTCAACCGTCGTAGAAACAAAACCCCAAATATTATAATGCTTTACAGACCTCACCACTGTGTCTGTGCATTCATTTGATTTTCTCTAGCAGAAATATGGGCAACAATATTTCCCTGCGACTTTTATGCCATTAATGGAAACCAAAATCCAGTTATCCCTAACAGCTGTACCATCTCCACTGTTCAAGTGCTCATTTAATAACTACCGCAAACAAGCAGAACTACATACAGCCTCCACATTCGCCGAGTTTCACCATAACAAAAACTTACCCTGAAATATGGGCGAGACCATCCATATTGAAACCACCCCAGAACTTGCGAACTGACCAAAACTGAGCTCCAGAAACACGAGAGGTATGCCCGTGATAAACAGCATCACAAAGAATGGGATCAAAAACGCACCTGTGGATAGTTTACAACAACTTTAAAAAAAGATCAGGTGTGCATATCTTTTCCTTAATGTTCATAATATACAAAGCCCACAACCACGTATGTCCGATGTTTTCGTGTTCATTTTGCTAACACTTTATTACTAGAAAAATTATGTTTACACTACTGCTGCGGCAATGTTTAGCAGCTACAGTTAGAAAGCGCATTAACAGTCGTTTTCATAGTTTCACAAATGTAATATTTTGAACTTCCAGGTTTGTATGATTGCACGAATCAAGAATTCATATCATAGGACAACCAAAATGAGTAGATGACTACCTGATTTGACCTGAGATATACATGCAAGTCAGTATGACTTACCCGTGAAATGGATTTAAAGTTCGGATGAGTTGCGCAGTCGACATCATCATTATGTGCCGTGCCAAAAAGCGTAGGCTATTATTTGTCGGCGTCTCACACAATCACTAGGATCACGGATCAGGTCAGTGTGCGTGTCCTATCCCATACATGTGGCCTAGCCATCCAAGTATTTATCGCTCTGCCTCCCCCTTGCTCTCTTACCAACGATCTTGTCAGTTTTTACCCAAGTACCAGAGTCCATTCCTTTTCATAACATGTTCACACACACACATACACACAACCATCACTGAATTGTCTAATGCCAGCCTAGTTGATATATGTGGGGGAAATGCAAAACGTCAGCATCAGTCTCCTAAAGTTAAGTTCTTTGAATCTTCTTCTTAGCGTTCGCCAGCTATAAACCCCTGCGGAAAGTTTTGGTTGTTCGTCCACTTCTGGACGTTAGTCTTATCCGGTAGCTTGATGCATCGAGAGCTGATTAATCTATAGATTAATATTTAGGTCTAGCTTCGTAATTCAGAGGCCCCAGTGTCGTTAAAAGGGTCGCTTAGTTGCATATATACTTAATAAAACACCCCCTCCCCAACGCACACATATACACACCAAATAAAGCACTGGTAAATATTTGAATAACAGAAGATGTAAAGTACTTATACAGAAACGCTTACCGCCGCCATTCTTGTAGCAGACGTAAGGAAACCGCCAGACGTTTCCCAGACCGACAGCGTAACTCAGACAAGACAGAACAAAATCCATCTTTCGTGACCAGTTTTGTCTGGAAACTTCTTGCTCGTCTTTCTGAATATCTTTACCATTGCTGCCACAATCAGAAGACATGAGTGAGATGGTCTGTTTGGATTTTCCTATGGCGATGTTTTAGACACTGTGTGCTTCCTATGGAAGAAGTTCAGAAAGTCATTTTTGCTGCACATGGATAGACATTAGGTGGGATATTAGAAAAGCACAGTTAATCATAGGCATTGTTCGAATTTTTCTTGTAATTTCTTCGTTTCTTGCATGATATCTTCTGGTTTTGTTCACGGTCTTTCTCATTTCGAAACTGGTTAATTACAACCTAAAACACAGTGATTGGCACTAGAAATATGAAAAATGGAGGCTTAGAGATTAGTTTATGCGTTCATAACAATTTCATGATCCTGAGCACTGTAGTTCTTCAGCCTCTGCTTCTTCTTCGCGTTCACTGGCAGTAAACTCCGGCGGAACATTCTGGTTGTTCGTCCACTTCTAGACTTTGGTCTTGTTCCAGAACTTTAGTTTTTATGTGAATATCCGTTCTACCGTGGACCTATGTGTATGCAGACTGTTACTTCCTCGTCCTTCAGACATATATTTTTCGGAAGGAAACACCCATAATTATTCACCTCCTACGACATGCTTATTAATGGGGCAGCTGTTCTATTATTTCCCGCCTATAATAGGGTACTGGGAGACATACTATGAAATGCTAGGGTTGGATTTTCGTTTCGGATGGTTTATTTAAAAAGTAAAATCGGGTCTTGTGCTTTTCGGGTGGTGGTATGAGAGTCGCACAGTAGAAACGATTAGGACAATGCCCTGTGGTATTACCAAATACAGCAATAGCACACTGCAGGAAGCCTTCCTTGTGGAAATGACACACAAAAGAAGATACGCAAAATAGGGCCAGAAAAGAGCTGTAAGGGTTTGTAACTGATAGAAGGTGTGAAAAAGAAAGAAAAAAAAAGAAAGAAAGAAGAAAGACAGAAGGAATGAATAAAGGAAATGAAGAAGAAGAAGAAGAAGAAGAAGAAGAAGAAGAAGAAGAAGAAGAAGAAGAAGAAGAAGAAGAAGAAGAAGAAGAACAAGAAAAAGAAAAAGAAGAAGAACAGGAGGAGGAGGAAGAAGGTTATGACGGTGAGGATATGGAGGAGGAACATGAGCAGGGTAGGAGGAAGGGGATAAGAACACACACACACACACACACACATACACACACACACACTCATACTCATAGTACAACTATAGCGGGGGGGGGGGGGGGGGTGGCCGGGAGCATATATGGAGCTGTAGGGTTTATAAAAAGAAGAACAAAAGGAGAAGAAGAACAAGAAGATGATTATGATGATGGTGAGAAAAAGGAAGAGGAGCAGGAAGAAGGCGATAAGGGAGAAAAATGAACGCAATGAAATATAAATCATTTAGTGCCAGAGAGCGAGGCGGATATAAAATAGGTCACAGTGCATACCCGTGACCAGATCACGCGCTCTGCTAGCAAAACTTGATGTGTGGGAAATATTTTATCTCAGCTGCAAAAAATGGGGACAACTAGCAATATTTATAACAACAAAAGGGTATCCATATTTTGATGTTACGAAATGAGGGTAATCTCATTCCATTTAAATTGTAACCAACGAATATTTTTTTCTGATTACCTAATCTTTTTCAGAATGTCTTTCTTTTTAAATCAAGTATGCATACAATTGACTGCATATTTAATGTTTACAATTAAATTTTACAAGGGAGATTAAATTGACTGAATCCTCATTAAGACGATTTCCCTTCTATGTCACTGGGCATGGCTTAAGAAATTAGTATTTCTACCGAAGCACTGTCTGCTGGAAAAGCAAATAAGAATTGAGGTCATCATCATCATGGAGCAGGACCTTTGCAAAACGTTGCTCTCATAACCTTCTACCTGAAAGAAACTTGGTCTCTCGCCAGCTTCCCCGCCTCTTGTACTTTCATACTCAAAGAGTCACTTATATCCTGTGCCCATCTTCGTGTTGGTCGGCCCCTGGCCCTCCTTCCTTGTACCATGCCTTCTGCTATTATTTTTTTTTCAATCCGCCACAGCCCTTGATATGACCAAAATATTTCAGCTTCCGAGACAAGATGCTGTGTATTAGCCAATCTTCCTTAATGTTCAGATCTTTAAAAATTTTACCATTTCTTCTCTTCTTTGTCCATGGTATTTTGAGAATCTTTCTATAGCACTTCAGCTCAAAAACCTCTATTTTCTTATGAATGTTGCTACTGAGAAGATGTATGCTCTCAGAATGTTAATTTTGATTTCTCTGCTGGTGATTAACCAACAACTTTCAATGCCGTGTAAAAGAACTGAGATATCTTCACGATTTCAGAGTACGTTTCATTGCTCCTAAGTTTTTCAGCGTAGTTACATGGTATTGATTTTGTCTTTGCTTGTAAATTGTGGACAAATGTACAAATGCGGAAAAAAAAATTCCGGACGCTCAGATTTACTCGCGAAATGAGGACAGTTCTGCAAACGTAAGGACGTATGATAACCCTTGATATCCTCCTATTCAACACATTTGGTTTATAACTGCGAGATATATGTGTGTGCACGAGACCTATATTTAAAAGTTGGATGTAGAGTGCCAAAATTTAAACAACTATAGGGAGCGTGCACTTTTAATTGTAGGGAACCGTCTTCGCAACAAAGGTAGGCTTCCATAGGCCCCTAGTACTCTTTGTCTCTCACTCGGATTGTACCCTCTCTTAGAGTATTTTGCGCCCATATTTTGACTTTTCTTTAGTAACACCCTCTACTTCTTTCTCGCCTGCCTTTATATTTTCTCCTCCAGGAAAGAGGGCGCTGGGGCTGGCGGCCGGGGGAGGGGCGCCTTGGGTACATTATCCCCCCTCACCCAATTGAAAAATATGGAGGTTATAAGGGCTGGGGGTGGGGGGGGGGGGGTCCTAAGATAAGTTCCTTTCTCCCTCACGACCCAAAACATATTTAGAAGTTTGCTTTTTAAGATAGATTTTTATTTTTAATTTTTTTTTTTTTGGGGGGGGGGGGGGTATTAATTTGCCATTCAGCAATTTATTTTCTTTATAATTATTATATAATGTTTTTGTTGTTGTATAAACAAGACTTGGCTCATTGAGCCTCCCACCCAAGCCATATACAATGTATAAGGGAACTAATTTTTCCACCCACTATTTTTTCTCTGCGTCGATTTCACTCCTCCAGAATGATTGGCGTGAGTGCTTTGGCTTTTAAAATTGACGAAAAATAATTAACCACTATTCTACAAAGAGTAGCTAATTAACTCACATTGTACCAAACAGGTCACTTTACATAGGTTTATTGAGTATTTTATGCGAATTATGACTGTCTTCGCTGATCGGCATGGTGCATGCTGATAATTTAAAAACTCTAAACAGTTAGTCGTTCTGTCCACGAACTGTTATGTTAATTCGTTGAGACTTAATTACAGATTCGTCCTCGGAAGCACAATATCTGTGGAATGAACATTGCGGGAGTAATTGCATGCGTCGGAAATAATTAAACTGGAATTCATATTAACTTAACTTTTTTACTGATTTGAATTCACTTACCAGAATGGCGCTTCAGTACTTCTTTCTTTAACCCACGCAATCACAACAAAGGTGAAACGATATACCAAAATAAAAACGTATGTAACACATCAAAACAACTGAGTTACGCTTCTTGTGTTCTTTCCGCCCTTAGTTGAAAATAGAAAAATCACGTGAAGAAAAAGACAGGTTAGTGGGTGATGCTTATGTGCAACTGGCAGGGGCGAAAACTGAAACTTTAAGGGGGAGGTGGTGTTACTTTCCCTTCGTTGTTGTTTGTAGACCAGCCATAGAAATGTGGGAACGTAATTTGAAGGGGTGATAATGGCCCGTGTGCTGAGTGTTGTCAAGTACTGAAATAGTGACATAGCGTTAATGAGCAAGTGATAGTTACGTAACTATAGCTTGTTGCTACAAGAAGGACAATTGAAGCCTTCGGAGCTTGTAATTTTGAAAAGGGGGATTAAATTATAGTCTTCAGGCACGTACTTAAGGACAGTTTACATGATCATATGAGACCCCTGGCTTTTGTCGGGAGCCGTGAATATAGCCGGGTTCTTGGGACCTCTTCACGGGTGATCCTCATCCGCATGATGGCACTTTGTGTCATCATATGTTTATCGCTTTTGTGATGTTCTGGTGGATTACAACAAGAGAGAGAGAGAGAGAGAGAGAGAGAGAGAGAGAGAGAGAGAGAGAGAGAGAGAGAGAGAGAGAAACTATATGAGAAGTTATTTTTTTTTCTATGCTTGTATCAAATTATGCCGTATGCTATAGCAATCCACTGCGCTATGGGGGGCATGGAAAGTAAAAATCACAGCAATGGCGTGTGTAGCAAGCAGCACCAGCTCTCACTGGGTATAAGCTTTCAACAATGAATCCATGAGCTTTCATGACCAGTGTTGCCATCGAATTAATTTGACATGTTTCTTCTGATACGTTATTCTCTTTAAAAAATAAATAATTAAAGGTCCGTTTTCCACCCCTTTAGGCGTATAAGGCTTATAGGACTAGATCTATATTGTTATAGATTATAGACCAATCGGCATAAGATGGGTGATGTGGTCAGCATCACGCCGGCTACCTTTACTTATCGGGACCGCACCAGGTACCCACTCAAGGCTGGGTCGACCTGGGAGTCAAGGTTATTTTTGAAAAAAGAAAGTCCGGCTCCGGAGCGAACCCACGATCTTCGGATCCTCAAGCGAGCGTCTAGCCGTTACGCCACGGCGACTACAGATTCTGCTTTTACCTGACTGTAATCAATTTTCCTTTGCCCCTTCCAAATTCCACGATATACATAGCAATCTCTTCTTATGAATCATGGAAAGTAATGTTTGCCAAACTGGAAGTAACCACATCATCACCAGGCTATAGGCATCGGAACCTGGCTGACTGAAGCACCCTGTGCGTCTCACAACCCCAGTACTTATAGGGAGGGTTGATCCACCCTGACTCCCTAGAAAATGTGCCACTATGTTTGACAGTTAGTTGGAGCTCTAACTTCCCCTCAGGCGGGTTGCTGCATACCTTCTCCATTCTGTGCCAGTGGAAGTCACTCAAAATGTCCTTCACTATCAAATTTGAGTAGTAAAAATCATGTCAGTCCCAGCAAAACCTTGTGGCCCGCACACGCAAAGTAAAGACATAAGGCAGCCGCGAGACGTGCCAACAACAGCAGTCACACACCATAATTTTAGCTCACTGCTAATGAAAGCAGTCAGTTTCAAAAGCCAACATTTCTTTTTCTTTCATATGCAATACTGTATATGAACACGTTACTCCAAACATCATCCGCAATTTTAGTGCAGTTCACAACACTAAGCGGTCGCGGACACAATTATGTGTTTCTAATTAGGGTTTGATGATGCAAATTTCCCATTTCTGGACCGAGAGTCTAAAAGTTCCGTTGTCCACCTATTTAGCTGAGTGCTTGATGTGACATTGGGCTGCGGACTTCATGTGGTAATTTCTTTTTTTTCTATATTGTGCCCGTGGCATATTGTTGACTGCACTAAAATGATGGATGGCCTGTTACATACAAAATAGTGTGTACTTTTGCTGGTGCAATGTCGGCCTTCATGATTGACCGATTGCGCCAACAGTGAGCTGTAAATCTGGTTAGTTCGGAAAATCTGAGATCTGCCTTATGCATTTTTACTTTGCGCGTGCAAGCTTTAAGTTTTTGCTGGAACTGGCAAATTTTTTTACCTGTTTGGAAATGTGGCAGTGAGGGACATTTTTTAAAAAATGTCCACTGGCACAACACTAGAGCAGTTATAGTGAGACCCATGTGCAGTGATGTTGATACCTCCACCATCCGTGCATTTCATTAAAGAATAACAGGTTAAATGGTTTGGTCATCTACAAGGATGCCCTGGTACCAACTATCACAGAAAGTTATGCCGAAGAGCTATAATGAGCAAGGAGGAAAGAGAGGACCATACACAGCAACGACATCAAGAACAACTTTATAGGAATTTAGACATGTGTGTACAGCTCACTGGAAAGATCACAAAGGGAATGCTTTCACAACCCCTCACCTCACTGAGGTAGCTGCTGAAAGAAAAGCAACAGGAAGAGATGAGGCAGAAAAAGAAATACTGCATAATAATTCTAAATAATAAAATAAAAAAACAATGAAATGCATGTACCAGACAATAGAACATTTAATGTAGTGCCCAGGACTATGAACTCGCGCCCAGCTGACCTGATTCGTTTCAAGGCGTGGTCTGCGGGGGATACATTATGGCCTTATGCAAACTCCGAAATGCGGGTGCTATTTGCACCTTCCTGTCTAATTTTTGGGGTAGTGGACAGGAATGAAGAATACAACCAAACAGAAATTATAAATGATAAAGATGGCTAACCTTTGATAGAACACAGCAAAATTTTAGCAAGGTTGAGTAATTAATTTGAATCATTACTTAGCTGCAATAAAACAAATGCAACTAGATAAGAACATAAAAACAACTCGGAACTGACGGCAGAGGAACTAGAACCAGGTATATTGTTAGATGAAGTAGAAAATGTCATTAGAACCGCTCCTGGACTAAAGGCGACAATCATTGAGGATCTACCAGCTGAGGCCGTCAAGGTAGCAGGAGAAGCGGGAGCAATGTGGTTGAAGAGAACATTTCAGGTGGCATGGGAAAATAAAAAAACACCATCAGATTGGCAAACCGCTGTCATCGTCCCGCTGTGGAAAAATAAAGGAAGTAAGAGGGACTGTATTAATTACAGAGGAATAACCCTTCTCAGTCACACTAGGAAAATGTATGCTAAGATAATCGAAAGAAGGCTAAGACCATTGATAGAGTATCCATTTTCAGAAGCACAGATGGGCTTTCGACGAAACAGAAGTTGCACAGATGCCATTTATACATTGAGAAAGCTGTCAGAGAGAGTAATAGGACACGATAAGAATGTTTGTTGACATTCATAGACCAAGAAAAAGCCTTCGATAGAGTTGACAGGAATATGTTGTGGGAATGTATGAGGACAAAGGGAATTAAGCAGTTACATTAATATTTGCAAAAGCCTATACACACATAGTAAATGCTGCATAAGATCGAAGGCAGGATTGTCAAGAACTTTTATAGTGAACTCTGGTGTGCGTCTGTGCTGTGTACTATCGTCACTTCTTTTTATAACATACGTGGAGACCATATGTAAGGAAACGAGCTTTAATCATGAAGAAGATATTACAGAATTACTATTCGCCGACGACAAGGTACTTATAGCAAAAAGTATTGAATGCCAACAGAACCACTTAAAAAAATTAGTAACAAAGGGGAGGAATATAATATGAAAAAAAAAAAAAAAAAAAAAAAAAAAAAAAAACAACACTACGAAGACAGAGACAATGGTGATAGGAAGACAAAAAGACATTTTAGAAATAAAATTAAAAAACAACACCTTACACAAAGAGAGGAATTAAAGTATTTAGGAGCGATTTTCACATCCGACGGAAAATTGGACAGAGAAATTAGCTCGAGATGTGCCAACGCTAATTAAGTGATAGGGCAACTATCTCCCCTGTTGACACACAAGCAGATATCCCAGAGTACTAAAGTTAATCTTATCAGAACTATTTTTTGGCCAACACTATGCTATCAGTGCCAAACGTGGACACTTACAACATCTAGTAAACGTAAAATTGTGACAACAGAAATGAAATGCCTTAGAAGAGCTGCAGGAGTTTCAAGGAAAGGCAGAATACGAAATCACGAAATCAGACGAATGATAGGAATAAAGACAGTCTTACAGGATATCAAAGAACAACAAATGAAGTGGCTTTGACACCTAACAAGAATGACCTGGTACTATCCACCACAGCGAGCCACACCAAAACGTTACAACGGGTATAGAGCGAGGGGAAGACCTCGGAAAATATGGAATGATGACATTAAAAACAGCCTTACAGAAATGAACATCAGTCTCAATAGTGCTCGTGACAGAGCTCATCAACGAATGTTACATCTCCCCCGACACTTCGCAGAGGTACAAGGTGGAAGAGAAGAAAAAGAGGAAGATTAAATTATTGAATTATAGCATTCAGGACATTCACACAAGCGTTCCTTTCCTTCAGCGGCGAGCGCAGAGTTCCAGTTCCGAAGACACCAGTAAGAGTCTGATTATATGTCCGTCTCGCCCTTCCCTTGAGTGTCTAGCTTCGGCCAGATCCTCTGGTTAACTCATCGCATCACCATTCTCCTCAGACAGCGATGATCCGTTCATGCTTCTTCTTCTTCTTTTCCTCCTCCTTCTTTTTCTTCTTCTTTTTCTTTGTCTTTGTTTTCATCTTCTTCTTTTTCTTTTTCTTCACCCTTTTCTTCTGCTTCGTCTTCCCTCCTCCTCCTTCTCTTCCTCCTCCTCCACCTTATCAACAATCACTGGCTGTAAACTCTGGCAGAAAAATCATGTTTGTTCATTCACTTCTGGATTTTGATCTTATTCCAGGACTTGAGTGTTGCTTGCACATCCATTTTACAGATCCTGCTTATTTGTGTGCAGACTGATTGCTCCTTGGTTCAGGCAAGGACACTGAAGGAAATGTCGATCCTATCCATGTAGCCAGGCCCTCTGTAAAGAACCTGTTTCTACCATGAGCACAAAGAGGTGTAGACAGGCATTGACTATAATGAGCTCTGACCCTAGTGCAGAACCACATGTGTTTCAGCATATCTGTGTCTTATAAAGTAATTAATTGAACTGCTGCGGGCATCATCTTCACTTTAAAATGAATGTGCAAATAGACTCAGTTCTTAAAACAAGACTAAAGTCCAGAAGTAGACGAACAACCAGAACTTTCCTCGACGAAGATGGAGACCATCGTTCAGACTACAATGACCCCTGACCCTAGTGCGGAAACACATGTGTTTTGTTTCAGCATGTTTGTGTACCATCAAGTTATTACTCTGTATCTCCTTTAGCCACAGTACTAATTAGTTTTAAATAGCAATTTCTTCAGACAGAATTAGTTAGTCACAGATACCTCATACTAAAAGAATTAACAGTAATACACACTGAACACAATAATCAAAATGAATGTGTAATTCTGTAGGTTTCCAAAATTCAAATATAAGAACCATATAATAAATTACAAACCGTTATTTGCGAAAATTCATCAGGAAGACTAAAATTAAAGGCAGACCACTTTAAAAGATTTATCATAGACAATACTGTGCCTTGTCTAGTTCTTTTGAGCGGATCATAACTGTCACAAGTCTGGTCATTTTTGACATTTCTCATTTTATTTTCTGCGTATATATTTAATAGGTATGGTGAGAGAATGCACCTCTGCCTCATCCCCTTTTGCACCTGGAACCAATCCGATGTTTCACCAGCTCCTCTGATGGCTGCTTGTTGTTCATGATAAAGATTTTCAATTAAATGCACTAAATGCGCTGGAAACCCCATACTTCTCATAATAGTCCACAGTTTGTGGTGTTGGACACAATCAAATGCTTGCTATAATCAATAAAACAAGCATGAAGATATACGTTGCATTATGTACACAAATAGATTGTTTAATTAGGAAAGTCGCTCTTCTTGTGGAATGCATTTTTTCGTTATCTGTTAATTATTTGTCATCCCCTTGTAGGATGCATTTTTTTTTGTTATGTTAAAGCCCCACCATTGCTCTTGCCAGGGGCCGCAATATAGCCCGGCCATAAATGTGGTCTGATGGCTGAACGCGGTTTCCGGGACCTCTCCACGGGTGATCCTCATCCACATGGTGGCACTTTGTGTCATTGGGTGTTTATCGCTTGTGTGGTGTCTGGTGGGGTAAAAGTACTACTACTACTAATTATCTGAAGCCCTATTCTAGCTTTTTCCGGGGGCCCTGAATGGCTTGGCTTTTTATACCCCACCAGGACATCACACAAGCGATAAACACCCGATGACACAAAGTGCCACCATGCGGATGAGGATCACCGTGGAGAGGTCCCAGAAACCGCGTTCAGACATTTGGCCATAATGATGACCTGCCTATATTGCGGCCCCTGGCAAAAGCCAGAGTGGGGCTTCAAATAACAAAAAATAACGTCCTAAGAAGGACGTATGATTAATTGCATGGCCCTGAATATAGCCGGGCCACAAATGTAGCCATAGCGTCTAAAAGGGGTTTCTGGGACCTCTCCATGGGTAGTCCTCCTCCGTGGGTGGCACTTTGTGTCACCGTGTGTTTATCGCTTGTGTGATGTCCTGGTGGGGTACAACAAGCAAGCAATATATTGTTTTCTTTACAGTATCTGCAAACAACCATTAACTGCATTCCCTAGGAGGATGCACCGTCTACTTCTCTTTCTGAAGCCCCACCCTGGCTTTTGCCGGGAGCCCTAAATATACCTGGGCCTTAAATATGGCCTAATGGCTGATCGAGGTTTCGGGACATCTGCAGGGGTGATCCTCAAACGCATGGTGGCACTTTGTGTCACCGGCTGCTTATCGCTTTTGTGAGGTCAAGGTGGGGTACAACTTACCTACCTAGGAGGATCGCCATTGCCAAGATTGCCAAATTTTGTGTGTGGAAAATACAGCCAAAACCTCTATGTCATTTACATAAACACATTTAAAAGAAAACACTGCGAATACATATGTCTCTTAAAGAAATGTGTTTATGGAAAATACAGTAAATACTTTTATATCTATTACACAACAGATACTTTCCCTCAAAAATAGATTGAATTATCTTTTACAGAAATATGTTTCTTGCAAATACAGCAAATATTTCTATGTTTCTTACAAAAATACATTTACTCAAAACACAGTAAATAATTCTGTCTCTTACAGAAATGTGTTTCTGAAAATACGGCAAATACTTTCATGTCTCTTACAGAAATGTGTTTCTTGAAAATACGGCAAATACTTTTATGTCTCTTACAGAAATGTGTTTCTTGAAAATACGGTAAATACTTTTATGTTTGTTACATAAGCAAATTTCCTAGAAAACAGAGTAAAATCTTATGTGTCTCATATATTATATATATATTATCTTTCAGTTTTTCGAACAATGAAAATGTTAAGACTGATGTCAAAGAATTTGCCACTTTTCATTTAGGCTAATCAACTGTCATGCTTATGTCCTACTATTTATAAATATATATATATATCTATAGATAATTATTTATTTTGTGTGCCCTTAAATATATGACAAAAAGCATATGTCACCTAGGACTAGAAAAGGCTGCCACAAAAAGGAAACTTTTATAAACTAACTTTTCCATTTAACAAATCAAGTTTTCTATCTTACTGACTTTCTGGTTTAACAAATCAAGTTTTCTATCTTACTGACTTTCTGGTTTAACAAATCAAGTTTTCTATCTTACTGACTTTCTGGTTTAACAAATCAAGTTTTCTATCTTACTGACTTTCTGGTTTAACAAATCAAGTTTTCTATCTTACTGACTTTCTGGTTTAACAAATCAAGCTTTCTATCTTACTGACTTTCTGGTTTAACAAATCAAGCTTTCTATCTTACTGACTTTCTAGTTTAACAAATCAAGCTTTCTATCTTACTGACTTTCTGGTTTAACAAATCAAGCTTTCTATCTTACTGACTTTCTGGTTTAACAAATCAAGTTTTCTATCTTACTGACTTTCTGGTTTAACAAATCAAGCTTTCTATCTTACTGACTTTCTAGTTTAACAAATCAAGCTTTCTATCTTACTGACTTTCTGGTTTAACAAATCAAGCTTTCTATCTTACTGACTTTCTAGTTTAACAAATCAAGCTTTCTATCTTACTGACTTTCTAGTTTAACAAATCAAGTTTTCTATCTTACTGACTTTCCATTTAACAATACAACTTCTCTAACTTACTGACTTTCTAGTTTAACAATACAACTTCTCTAACTTACTGACTTTCCATTTAACAATACAACTTTTCTAACTTACTGACTTTCAGTTACATTTCTCTAAATCAACATAAACTTTTTTTTTTGTCATCTGTGGAAATGCATTTCTAAAACGATACATTATGTACTTCTCTCTTTAAATCTGTTTTCATTTCCCTGTGTGTGTTCCGGGGTCCCACTGTGTGTGTGTGTGTGTGTGTGGGGGGGGGGGGGGACAAGAACAGACCCACTGCTTCCCCAAGAATCATGTCGGAGAAGTCGACTAATTGGGGGCTTCCTTCTGCTTGAGAGATATGGAACCAACAGTCTGTATACAAATACGCCAGATCTGTAAAATGAATGTGCATACAATACTCAGATTTTGGAACAAGACTAAAGTCCAGAGGTGGACGAACAACCAGAACTTTCTGCCGGAGTTTACAGCTGGTGAACGTGAAGAAGAGGACCTCTTTCAGGCTCAAGAAATTTCACGTCAAATTCCAAAGAGTGGCCAAAATCCACAACGAACAAGTTAAATTACTTCCAGATAGGCAGTAACTTTGTACAGATGAACAATAACTGATAACACATGATGCATTGTTTGAGACAGAAAGAGCTGAGAAATGTATATCCACCAAGTAAATGCTTCAAGCCAAATGTTATCCTCCAAAAGAGCTGTGTCTTTATCAGATATATTAATAATTTATAGTAAAATAATCTATAATGTTCAGAATGTTCCAGCATGTGATGCTGTCGGGAATAGATTATATAGCTTGGATGCATACCATATCAGAGAGTCAGCTGATGAAACTTGAAAGCATGCAGAATGAAGCCATGAGGGTAATTCTGGGATGTACAAAAGACACCCCGGTAGTATGTATGCGATATACACTTGCACGGCCTACTATTGCAGATAGGCTCAAAGTTCTGCAGGCAAAGTCATATCTCAGGGTAGCTGCAGACAAGAAACGCCTCCTGCATGAAGCCTTGGGTAGAGCTAAGGGTCACAGACTGAAAAGAGGGAAGTCTTGAATGGCGCAAGCTGAAGACACAATTAGACATGTGTGCAGGCTTGATAAATTAAGGCGAGGAGAGGAGTGGATTAGAGTGTCCAAGCAAGAAGAAGACTTGTGTAGGGTTCTAATCACTTTAGTTCATGAGTGCAGGGACTGGCCAACTGGTTTGCATAATCAGAAGTTCAACAAATGATTCATGACAATTCCCACCCAGGTGATGTGATTTAGATGGCTCTGTGATGAGAGGTAGACGAAGTGAATGGAGGGGGTGGATGGGAGGGGGGGGGGGTCATAGCAAAAGAATGGACGATTAGAGCAACAAAGCCTGGCATATGATATCACAACTAGTTTGAGAATGGAGGTTGAGGCAGTTAATGCTGCCTTCCGCTGATAGAGAATCAGCTGTACACACATGTCGTAGTTGTAAATGACTCACAGAGTACGCTGAGAAAGGTTAAGACAGGCATGCTTCAGACAGAGTGGCAAGCATCGCTTTAGAGGTCCCGGGTAGTTAATGTTCTTTTGATATTTTCTCCAGGTCATGCTGGTGTATGGGAAATGATCAGGCAGATAAACTGGCCGGTTCTGCACCACTTGGTGGTGAATTAATATATGACAAGCTAGATGTTTGGGGGCGAGTGAACAGTGCGCAGGCAAAGATAGCGCTGTGAGGAGTTACCATGGAATCTGGCCCACGATGAACACTCAAGAGAAAGGCTAGACGGATGTACAATCCGACAGTTAGTGGTACGATCGGAATTGGAACGCTTCGCTTGTTGCTGAAGATGGGGACAGAGCACCTTTGGGAGTGTCCCGGGTGTTCAAAATTCAAGGGGAAGAACCAATTACATATGACATTTTGCTTGTGACTGCAAGAGTTAATACTCTTTACTGCAGCTGTAACGTGTTTCCATTTTCTTTTTCGTTAATATAAATTTATGTAACCTATGGTGCCATTTCAATGGTTTGAAATGAATTCTGTCCGTATTCCATTGTTGTGGATTGCAAGCTGTACGATAGACATGACCAATAAGACACATTGGGGGTGAGGGGGGGGGGGGGCGCGCCTAGTTGACCATGTTCTTAGTGCACTTGTATCCATGGCGAGGCGCAAAGGGTCTGGAGGTGACAGGTTCAATTCCCGGCATGGTAACTATAGCTTTCGATTTTTATGTTATCTAGTGTGTTCTTCTATCTTTTTACTTCTTTCTATGAGTGCCAATCAATACACCTTCTGTTAATTAATTAATTAATTCCATTTTCTACACTTCCGATGATTTTGTTTTAGCTTCTACAACAAACTTCAGGTTTGCCCCAATAAGGAACGCAATTTTTTGTAATTTTAGTGCCCCACCCCGGTTTAAAAAAAAACCTAATGGTTAAACGGGGTTTTCTGTAGCAGGTCCTTTGCAGAACGTCACTAGTTGACCATGTTCTTAGTGCACTTGTATCCATGGCGAGGCGCAAAGGGTCTGGAGGTGACAGGTTCAATTCCCGGCATGGTAACTATAGCTTTCGATTTTTATGTTATCTAGTGTGTTCTTCTATCTTTTTACTTCTTTCTATGAGTGCCAATCAATACACCTTCTGTTAATTAATTAATTAATTCCATTTTCTACACTTCCGATGATTTTGTTTTAGCTTCTACAACAAACTTCAGGTTTGCCCCAATAAGGAACGCAATTTTTTGTAATTTTAGTGCCCCACCCCGGTTTAAAAAAAAACCTAATGGTTAAACGGGGTTTTCTGTAGCAGGTCCTTTGCAGAACGTCACTCTCATCACGGTCTGCCTGGAAAAAAAAGGTCTCTTGCCAGCTATCCTGCCTCTTGTACTTTCATATCTGAGTCACTTATATTCTGTGACCATCTTCATGTTGGTCGGCCTCTGCTCCTCCTTCATGGCACCATGCCTTCTGCTTTTATTTTTTCCAATCCATCCGAGCACGTGCAGCTTCCTATTATGTAAAATAGCAGCTTTCATAGAGGATCAAGTAAAGAGTGAAAAGAAAAGACAAAGCATCCATATCTGGAGATAATAATACAGCTGGAAGTGAGCAGTATGTCTACAGATAATAACACAGCTTGGAGTGAGCAGTATGTCTAGAGAGAAAAATACAGTTTGGAGTTAGCAGCATGTCTGGAGAGAATAATACAGCTTGGAGTGAGCAGCATGTCTGGAGAGAATAATACAGCTGGGAGTAAGCAGCATGTCTGGAGAGAATAATACAGCTGGGTATGAATAGTATGTCTAGAGAGAATAATACAGTTTGGAGTGAGCAGTATGTCTAGAGAGAATAATACAGCTGGGAGTGAGCAGTATGTCTAGAGAGAATAATACAGTTTGGAGTGAGCAGTATGTCTAGAGAGAATAATACAGCTTGGAGTGAGCAGTATGTCTAGAGAGAATAATACAGCTTGGAGTGAGCAGTATGTCTAGAGAGAATAATACAGTTTGGAGTGAGCAGTATGTCTGGAGAGAATAATACAGCTGGGAGTGAGCAGTATGTCTAGAGATAATAATACAGCTGGGAGTGAGCAGTATGTCTAGAGAGAATAATACAGTTTGGAGTGAGCAGTATGTCTAGAGAGAATAATACAGCTGGGAGTGAGCAGTATGTCTAGAGAGAATAATACAGCTGGGAGTGAGCAGCATGTCCGGAGAGAATAATACAGTTGGGAGTGAGCAGTATGTCTAGAGAGAATAATACAGCTGGGAGTGAGCAGTATGTCTAGAGAGAATAATACAGCTAGGAGTGAGCAGTATGTCTAGAGAGAATAATACAGTTTGGTGTGAGCAGTGTGTCTAGAGAGAATAATACAGTTTGGTGTGAGCAGTGTGTCTAGAGAGAATAATACAGTTTGGTGTGAGCAGTATGTCTGGAGAGATTAATACAGCTGGGAGTGAGCAGTATGTCTATAGAGAATAATACAGCTTGGAGTGAACAGCATGTCTAGAGAGAATAATACAGTTTGGTGTGAGCAGTGTGTCTAGAGAGAATAATACAGTTTGGTGTGAGCAGTATGTCTGGAGAGAATAATACAGCTGGAAGTGAGCAGTATGTCTAGAGAGAATAATACAGCTGGGAGTGAGCAGTATGTCTAGAGAGAATAATACAGCTGGGTGTGAGCAGTATGTCTAGAGAGAATAATACAGCTGGGAGTGAGCAGTATGTCTAGAGAGAATAATACAGCTGGGAGTGAGCAGTATGTCTAGAGAGAATAATACAGCTGGGAGTGAGCAGTATGTCTAGAAAGAATAATACAGCTGGGAGTGAGCAGTATGTCTAGAGAGAATAATACAGCTTGGTGTGAGCAGTATGTCTAGAGAGAATAATACAGCTGGAAGTGAGCAGTATGTCTAGAGAGAATAATACAGCTTGGAGTGAGCAGTATGTCTAGAGAGAATAATACAGCTTGGAGTGAACAGCATGTCTAGAGAGAATAATACAGCTTGGAGTGAACAGCATGTCTAGAGAGAATAATACAGCTGGGAGTGAGCAGTATGTCTAGAGAGAATAATACAGCTGGGAGTGAGCAGTATGTCTAGAGAGAATAATACAGCTGGGTGTGAGCAGTATGTCTAGAGAGAATAATACAGCTGGGAGTGAGCAGTATGTCTAGAGAGAATAATACAGCTGGGTGTGAGCAGTATGTCTGGAGAGAATAATACAGCTGGGTGTGAGCAGTATGTCTAGAGAGAATAATACAGCTTGGAGTGAGCTGTATGTCTAGAGAGAATAATACAGCTGGGAGTGAGCAGTATGTCTAGAGAGAATAATACAGCTGGAAGTGAGCAGTATGTCTAGAGAGAATAATACAGCTGGGAGTGAGCAGTATGTCTAGAGAGAATAATACAGCTGGAAGTGAGCAGTATGTCTAGAGAGAATAATACAGCTGGGAGTGAGCAGTATGTCTGGAGAGAATAATACAGCTGGGTGTGAGCAGTATGTCTAGAGAGAATAATACAGCTTGGAGTGAGCTGTATGTCTAGAGAGAATAATACAGCTGGGAGTGAGCAGTATGTCTAGAGAGAATAATACAGCTGGGTGTGAGCAGTATGTCTAGAGAGAATAATACAGCTGGGTGTGAGCAGTATGTCTGGAGAGAATAATACAGCTGGGTGTGAGCAGTATGTCTAGAGAGAATAATACAGCTTGGAGTGAGCAGTATGTCTAGAGAGAATAATACAGCTTGGAGTGAGCAGCATGTCTAGAGAGAATAATACAGCTGGGAGTGAGCAGTATGTCTAGAGAGAATAATACAGCTGGGTGTGAGCAGTATGTCTAGAGAGAATAATACAGCTGGGTGTGAGCAGTGTGTCTAGAGAGAATAATACAGCTGGAAGTGAGCAGTATGTCTAGAGAGAATAATACAGCTGGGAGCGAGCAGTATGTCTGGAGAGAATAATACAGCTGGGTGTGAGCAGTATGTCTAGAGAGAATAATACAGCTTGGAGTGAGCTGTATGTCTAGAGAGAATAATACAGCTGGGAGTGAGCAGTATGTCTAGAGAGAATAATACAGCTGGGTGTGAGCAGTATGTCTAGAGAGAATAATACAGCTGGGTGTGAGCAGTATGTCTGGAGAGAATAATACAGCTGGGTGTGAGCAGTATGTCTAGAGAGAATAATACAGCTTGGAGTGAGCAGTATGTCTAGAGAGAATAATACAGCTTGGAGTGAGCAGCATGTCTAGAGAGAATAATACAGCTGGGAGTGAGCAGTATGTCTAGAGAGAATAATACAGCTGGGTGTGAGCAGTATGTCTAGAGAGAATAATACAGCTGGGTGTGAGCAGTGTGTCTAGAGAGAATAATACAGCTTGGAGTGAGCAGTATGTCTAGAGAGAATAATACAGCTGGGTGTGAGCAGTATGTCTAGAGAGAATAATACAGCTGGGTGTGAGCAGTATGTCTAGAGAGAATAATACAGCGTGGAGTGAGCTGTATGTCTAGAGAGAATAATACAGCTGGGAGTGAGCAGTATGTCTAGAGAGAATAATACAGCTGGAAGTGAGCAGTATGTCTAGAGAGAATAATACAGCTGGGAGTGAGCAGATGTCTAGAGAGAATAATACAGTTTGGAGTGAGCATTATGTCTGGAGAGAATAATACATCTTGGAGTAAGCAGTATATCTGAAGAGAATAATACAGTTTGGTGTGAGCAGTAGGTCTGGAGAATAATACAGCTTGGAGTGAGCAGTATGTCTTGATTATTTTCTACCTACAAAGGAAAACAAAAAGGGTGAACTGTTAATCAGATTGCAGCTGGCGCCATTAATATGAGCACTCTTTTTTGGCTGCTGAGGAAGAGGATGGAGCATGTTTGAGAATGACTGGAGTGCAGTGAACTGAATTCTTGATTCATTAATTTATTAATTTTTAAAAGGAGCAACAGTAGTGCAGCAGCAAAAAACTTAGCCTAAAGATCCAAATTTCAAATATACCTTGATGGTATCTTCCAGCTAAAATGGCCAACAGCCGGCTGACTGTTGAGGTTCTGCAAAGTTTTTTTTCTTAATCCCAGCTAGGTATTGTTAATGCAAATTCCCCACTTATGGACCAGGAGTTCAAAGGTTCTATCACCCAGCCACTGAGCTGGCTTCTTGATGTGATACTTTGAGCTTTGCATTTCATGTGGAATGTGTTTTGCCCCCTGTTGTACCTGCATTGTGTTGTTAACCACACTAAAATTGCAGGTGGCTGATTGTGTTCAGAACAGGGTGTATTTTTGCAGGTTCATTGCCAGCTTTCGTAACTGATCATTTTCACCAACTGTGAGCTGCAGTTTTGATGTGGGACTAGTAGTGGTGGCACATCAGACAGCTGCCTTATGCATTACTACTTAAGAAGATTTTGCAGGGGCTGACAAGTTTTCACTAGTAACAGTGAAGGACTTTTGTGTGATTTCCACTAGAACAAGAACAAAGCAGTTGTGGGGCAACTTGTCTGCAGTGATGGTGGAATCTCGCCCAACTATCTATTGCCTTGATGCAGATTTTGAAAACAAAAAAACTGACCTTGACCTGGATGTCAACTGGCCTAAAATAAAAATATTCCAGGTAATGTCCTGGGAAGTAAAGGTGATCAGCGTAATGTTGACCACATCATCCATTGAGTGCAGACTCTTCTATAAAAATTAATTTAGCACCATATGTCTGAAGCAAGTAATATTTATCGGTGGGTTGGTTGGTAATTGTACCCCACCAGGACATCACACAGGCGATAAACACCCGGGGAAACCAAGTGCCACCATGCAGATGAAGATCCCCCATGGAGAGGTCCCAGAAACCCCTTTCAGCCGTAAGGCCATATCTATGGCTAGGCCATATTTATGACCCTGCTATATTCAGGGTCCCCCAGCAAAAGCCAGGGTGGGGCTTAAAAAAAACACAAAATAGCATCCTACGAGGGGACGACTAATGCTATTAATAATAATTTTTGTTTTAAACGTTTTTGTGTATTTTGTGTTTCAAGTAATTATGTAAAACAAAACAAGAATACGTTAGATTCTGAAGAATGGTTCATTACAGAGCAATTCATTTCTTAACATGTTTGACAATGAAAGAAACTGAGGGTAGCTAGCACTCATGAGCTAATCAACACAACTTAAACTAAAAAGACCCAGATGATTTACATGCACATCCATCTTACAGATCTGACTTATCTGTATGCAGACTGTTGATTCCTTGCCTCTCTGGCAGATACACTCTGACTTTAAAGGGAACACCACTCATTAGTCACCTCTTACCACATGATTGTTTGAGGGTGGGGGTGGGTGGGGGGGGGGGGTGTGTCTATTCTTTATTCACCAAAATGGGGCTAAGGAACCCACACTGGGAAAATTGCTGAGTAAAATCTGTGCCAAGGCTTGTTTGTGAAAGGATATGAGGAAATTAAGCCATAAATGAATGAATGAATCTATCAAGAGTTGAGAACCCTGCACTGAGGACATTCCCACCTGTACTCCGTCATCCTCTTCAGTAACCAACAGAGAGTCGATATGCTAATAGTACCTGTTTCAACCTGATTCATGAAGTCCGCCTATGTTGTCTCCGCAGTGTTGTATATCTTCCAAACCCCCTACCAGCTCACCTCCGCTGAATTAACCTGTCAATGTATGGATACTTAGTTTGTTCCACTTGGTCCCAGAGAGTATTTACCACGTCCGCTTTTTCATAATGTAGCTCACTACCCAAAGGAGCAGCAGCAGCAAGTCTATCAGCTTGCTCATTACCTTGCACACCTGAATTTCATGGACAGAAAATCCATGACATGCTCCTGATCAGAGCCTTACCAAGTGATACAAGCCACTCTCAAGCAGGATGCCAGTTTCTATTTTCCAAAGCATGATCTGTGAGTCCATTATGATCACCACATGTGGGGTTGTGTTGCTCTCAAGCCACTGGGAAGCTGCTGCTACTGCCTCCAGCTCTATACTCATACTAGATGTGACATTTTAAGCGAGGCTCTCTGTTTTCAAGCAGTGTCCATCAACCCCAACCACTCTTATTAACCTCTCACTTCAGACCCATCTGTGAACATAACAATGTCTCCAGTGCATAAATTTTCATTGATCAGCACCGATGCCACTGTTTACCCATCTGTCCACTCCCAAGGTAACTATCCCTTTGTGCAAGTCTGTTTTGCTGGGTGGCACCGTAACCCATTCCACTGTCTTGTTAGTAGCACAAACAGTTCTGATCTTGACTTCTGCCTCTCCTATCATCAGGCTATCTCTTTTCAGCTGATGTCCCTTGCTATCCCCCAAGGCCTCAGGGATATGAGGAAAACATTACGAAAATCAAAATGTAGAAATATACATAACGGATACATGAAATAGCAAACTGGAAGAACTGAAACAGAGGTAGATTGTGTGTAAACTCTGTCTATCAACTGGTCCTCACAAAGATGGTAACACTAATACTCTCAAAAGCATGAGTCTAATCTAATTTATACTGGTATCAACTACGTCATAAATATTCATAATGTATGTGAATCTAGAATGACTGACAAAGCTGTATGTCTTGTAAACAGGTCACTATAGCCAAGTCAGAAAAGTGACATTTATGGGGAATTGACCACAACTGGAAGTGTTGGTTTTGTAGCTTCTCAGGCAAACAAGGTAAATAAACCTCATAACAGACAGTAAAGCAAAGATAAACATAAATCTTCTGACAATCCTTATTATAGACTGTATAGAATAGACTATATCTTCTCACAATCCTCATTATAGTGTGCACAGATTTGACTGAGAAAATACTTTTCACAATCCTCATTGTAGATTGTATAGAACAGATTGAGTAAATATCTTTAAACAATCACCATGATAGACTGTATAGAATAGTCTAAGTAAATATCTTCTAACAATTCTAATAATAACAGATGGTACAGGAAGCACTGATGAAATATAACAAGTAACCGAGAAGACGACAAAAAGAAAGGACAAACTAAATAACATAACAGAATTTGCATGCTGAATTAGTTCAAAGTGAAAATAATGTAAATCTGATCATTTATTGGCCAGAATCATTCAGGTTACAGATTCAATAAATTACAGGTAATTCAGTCCAATACAGATTAAAAACATTACTTACAGTAAACAATAGCTGTTTAACTACTGATGTGTACAAGGGCAGACAAACACAGAAGTATTATAAAGTTAATCAACAGGCAGAGTTTCTTACCTCAACTGTAATGCACAAATAAGGAATTTTTGCTAAAGACAATGCTAAAGATATTTTGATATGCTATGACTTCCAAAGCTGTGATAGAAGTATGCAACAAAACAACAAACATCTTTTTTTTTAGAAGAAAGAAGTGGTGTCAAAACAACCTCTTCTTTTTCAACAGGGTGTATACTCAGATCCTAGGCAGCTGAGGTATATCCAGTCAGTTTGTTGCACAGATCATCATAACTGTGCATCCACCCACACATCCTATAAGTCCATGGATCCCGTCTCACACAGCATCTATGGGCTGACGGCACCAGTTTTGTATTGGTTTATAATTCTTCTTTGACTTTCTGCATGCTGCTCTTGCCTGTTATTGCAGTTTGACCATGGTTTCAGATTTACAGTCATCATTTGATTCATGCAAACTTAGTATTTCTCATAGAGTAATCAGAATATCTGCCTAGTCCATTGCTCATCTGTCTTTGACAATAAGGGTGTCCACAAGTTAATCAGCCTTATTCATTCCTCATACACCTACATAAACTGGCACAAAAATAAAAGTGATCTGTGATAGTCATCACCACCTCAAAGGCTGTAATCATTGTCTTTGAACAAGCCCATCTCATTCTTCAGCTGCCGATTTAAATCTTTCAGCCCCATAAAATTCTGTATAAAAGTCAAGTTAGTTTGACATTAGTCTCCCCAAAAAGAGTAGGTCATTTTTCATTCACAAGTTTGTAGGGCTGGTCAATTTTTTTTAAGGTTACATGTGTGTCCCGCTCTGTTGTTTGGTTTCTGTGATGTCTGGCATTTACATTTTCATTCCGAGAAAGAATGCTTGTGACATAGGTTGCAGCAGTGTCTAGGGGGGTTTTGTTAGAGCCATTTTTTTTTTGGAGTGTTAAAAGTGCTGGCGTGCTGAAATATACAACACCCGATATCAACAGCATTGCGGAACACCCCTGTAACCTTGTGTGAAGGTCACAGGGCTCAGAAACTACCAATCAGAAGTGAGCTAGTGTGTATATGGGTGGGGTCTGGGGAGACTAATATTACTTTTAACAAAAGTCATTATTTCTTTTTTTAATACATATTGCCAAGAAAACTCCAACCACTTGCTGTGTTGTACGCATGAAAAACGAATTAAAGACACCCATTCGGTTGCCAGATTTGTGTAGTATTCACTGACCAAAACTTGAATATAAGAAAACACTTGTTGTGATGTTTGAGACACGATAAATAGTAAGTAACACATAATGTATTGCTTGGATTTGAAAGTGTTAAATCCAAGAAAGTAATTCCATCAGAAATTAATAGACTCAGAAAAGCACAGCTAACATTAAGGCATTTCAAGTGACAAAAATTAACAGAGTAATGCAAAGAAAATCAGTAAGCAACCACTGCATAGTTCTGAAAAATGACTGAGAATAAAATAAAGGCAGCTTCATGCATAGAATTATTATGGAAGATAAATACAATGTAATGCTTGTTATCAGAAACATACTAAAAACATCACATTCATGACAAATTCAGTGTCTTTTCAATAATAATAGTTAAATATCTTACCCAAACAGGGCTGTAGGAAACACTGAGTAATACTTATTGTAGCCACTTTTAGTGCCACAGTTATAACCTTTTCTAGAGGTTGAACAAGGCATCTGAGATTTGCCCTGCTTGTTTGGCATCCAGGATGAGATTCGTGCAATCGCTGGGATGGTCAAACCTTGGTGAAGCAGCCCGGATGGCGGCGGAAACAGTCAAACAGAATGTTTTTTTTATAATAACGAATTTCATGTAATTGTTATGAACAGCTTCATCACAACATTGTCAGTTACATAGGACTATTTATCAGCCACTTGAACACAATGAAGTAATCACATCTGCTATGTCTGCTGAAAGTTCGGCAGTCTTCTTCGAAGCATATAGTCATTTCTATGTTCAGCTAATTATATTTTATCACAGTGACACCGGCAAATTTGCCGAAAAATGGCCATCAGAATTCCTGCTAACTGTACTTGCGACTGAATGTGAGTCTTCATTCATACTCTCCAAGCTTCCATTATTGCCAAAACTAGAATCATAATTTTGGCTGCCTCCTTCTGATCCACAGTTTGAACCAGATCCTGTTTTGCTGACGGTGGCAAAGTCAAAAGTACCCTCTGAAAATAAAGAAACAATTATATGATTAGAATGACGGATGCCTAGAACTTGTTACTCATATTTATGTTCACTGTTAGAAAGTTGAAGTTAGCTGTGTATCCTTTACAGGATGTTACAGAACCAATACCAACATTTTTTGCCTGTTTGGTTTTATTATATAACTTAACGTTCAGAAGTCTGCCATTACCTCAAATTGGTCAGCTCTCACTGCCACTGTTAAATCAAAGAAAAACGGTACGCTGCCAAATCGCCTGAAGTTCAAATCCAAACAGGTATCTCAAAATTATGAATTGGTAGATGATAACCAGGCAGACAAACAGGTACATAGATAGTTACGTTTGGTTAAGTTAGGTCAAGAGGATCAACTTCATTGCATAGGGTTCATTCCAATGGATCCATTTCTCTCCATTAAAATAGTGTTAATCTAAACTGTATTAAATAGTGCTAGTGTAAACTGTATTTAAACAGTGCTAGTGTAAACTGTATTGAAACACTGCTAGTGTAAACTGTTTTGAAACATTGCTAGTGTAAACTGTATTTAAACAGTGCTAGTGTAAACTGTATTGAAACATTGCTAGTGTAAACTGTATTGAAACATTGCTAGTGTAAACTGTATTTAAATAGTGCTAGTGTAAACTGTATTTAAACATTGCTAGTGTAAACTGTATTTAAACACTGCTAGTGTAAACTGTATTTAAATAGTGCTAGTGTAAACTGTATTTAAACATTGCTAGTGTAAACTGTTTTTAAACATTGCTAGTGTAAACTGTATTTAAACAGTGCTAGTGTAAACTGTATTTAAATAGTGCTAGTGTAAACTGTATTTAAACATTGCTAGTGTAAACTGTATTTAAACAGCGCTAGTGTAAACTGTATTTAAATAGTGCTAGTGTAAACTGTATTTAAATAGTGCTAGTGTAAACTGTATTTAAACATTGCTAGTGTAAACTGTATTTAAACACTGCTAGTGTAAACTGTATTTAAACACTGCTAGTGTAAACTGTATTTAAACACTGCTAGTGTAAACTGTATTGAAACACTGCTAGTGTAAACTGTATTTAAACACTGCTAGTGTAAACTGTATTTAAATAGTGCTAGTGTAAACTGTATTTAAACATTGCTAGTGTAAACTGTTTTTAAACATTGCTAGTGTAAACTGTATTTAAACAGTGCTAGTGTAAACTGTATTTAAATAGTGCTAGTGTAAACTGTATTTAAACATTGCTAGTGTAAACTGTATTTAAACAGCGCTAGTGTAAACTGTATTTAAATAGTGCTAGTGTAAACTGTATTTAAATAGTGCTAGTGTAAACTGTATTTAAACATTGCTAGTGTAAACTGTATTTAAACACTGCTAGTGTAAACTGTATTTAAACACTGCTAGTGTAAACTGTATTTAAACACTGCTAGTGTAAACTGTATTGAAACACTGCTAGTGTAAACTGTATTTAAATAGTGCTAAATGTAACTATGGCTCAGTATCAGATTGAGCAGCGACAGTTTGTATCTGCCTTATGCGCATCCGGACGCGATGAGGTTTTTTTTTTGATTGATTGAAATTTAACTGTATGCAAATAGTGCTATTCTAAATTGTATATAAATGGAGCTGTTGTAAACTGACTGAAAATAATGCTAATGCAATCTGCATCAAATAGTGCTAGTGCAAACTGTATGTTAATAATGCTAATGTAAACTATATACAAATAGTGCTAATGTAAACTGTATACAAACAGTGCTAATGTAACACCTTATGTAAATATATATAATGTAAGCCGTAGGTAACTACTGGTTATGCACTCTTTTCATTGTTGAAATAATACAACCATTTACGGCTGTATAGTACAGGGAGATACTTAAGTCTGAGGATTTAGGGCTACATGACTAGTGCTTTTGCCATGAACTGTGCAGGTTAAGATATTTATTTTTGCATCTGAGAGGAAAAAACAAAAACCACTGCCAACACCTTACAGAAAATAGGACCCAGGACTTCTGCATGAAAGCCCCCCCCCCCCCCCCCCCCCCACCTCCCCTCCAGCATCCAAACCATTTGGCCAGCCACTCCTCCTAAGCTGTGTGTAAATAGCTACAATAACGAGTAGCTGGTTAACAGTTAACAACTGGTAAACACTAAAAAGAAGAAGGTTATCTGAGTACTAATGTACAGCAAGTAGAGACATTCCAAGTGCCAATGTACAGCACGTAGAGACATTCCAAGTGCTAATGTACAGCAAGCAGAGACATTCCCAGTGCTAATGTACAGCAAGTAGAGACATTCCAAGTGCTAATGTACAGCAAGTAGAGACATTCCAAGTGCTAATGTACAGCAAGTAGAGACATTCCAAGTGCTAATGTACAGCAAGTAGAGATATTCCAAGTGCTAATGTACAGCAAGTAGAGACATTCCAAGTGCTAATGTACAGCAAGTAGAGATATTCCAAGTGCTAATGTACAGCAAGTAGAGACATTCCTAGTGCTAATGTACAGCAAGTAGAGACATTCCCAGTGCTAATGTACAGCAAGTAGAGACATTCCAAGTGCTAATGTACAGCAAGTAGAGACATTCCCAGTGCTAATGTACAGCAAGTACAGACATTCCAAGTGCTAATGTACAGCAAGTAGAGACATTCCAAGTGCTAATGTACAGCAAGTAGAGACATTCCCAGTGCTAATGTACAGCAAGTAGAGACATTCCAAGTGCTAATGTACAGCAAGTAAAGACATTCCAAGTGCTAATGTACAGCAAGTAGAGACATTCCCAGTGCTAATGTACAGCAAGTAGAGATATTCCAAGTGCTAATGTACAGCAAGTAGAGACATTCCAAGTGCTAATGTACCGCAAGCAGAGACATTCCAAGTGCTAATGTACAGCAAGAAGAGACATTCCAAGTGCTAATGTACCGCAAGCAGAGACATTCCAAGTACTAATGTACAGCAAGTAGAGACATTCCAAGTGCTAATGTACCGCAAGCAGAGACATTCCAAGTACTAATGTACCGCAAGTAGAGACATTTCAAGTACTAATGTACAGCAAGTAGAGACATTCCAAATGCTAATGTACAGCAAGTAGAGACATTCCAAGTGCTAATGTACCGCAAGCAGAGACATTCCAAGTGCTAATGTACCGCAAGTAGAGACATTCCAAGTACTAATGTACAGCAAGTAGAGACATTCCAAGTGCTAATGTACAGCAAGTAGAGACATTCCAAGTGCTAATGTACCGCAAGTAGAGACATTCCAAGTACTAATGTACAGCAAGTAGAGACATTCCAAGTGCTAATGTACAGCAAGCAGAGACATTCCAAGTGCTAATGTACAGCAAGCAGAGACAATCCAAGTGCCAATGTACAGCAAGCAGAGACATTCCAAGTGCCAATGTACAGCAAGTAGAGACAATCCAAGTGCTAATGTACCGCAAGCAGAGACATTCCAAGTGCTAATGTACAGCAAGCAGAGACAATCCAAGTGCCAATGTACAGCAAGTAGAGACAATCCAAGTGCTAATGTACCGCAAGCAGAGACATTCCAAGTGCTAATGTACAGCAAGTAGAGACAATCCAAGTACTAATGTACAGCAAGTAGAGACATTCCAAGTGCTAATGTACAGCAAGCAGAGACAATCCAAGTGCTAATGTACCGCAAGCAGAGACATTCCAAGTGCTAATGTACAGCAAGCAGAGACAATCCAAGTGCCAATGTACAGCAAGTAGAGACAATCCAAGTGCTAATGTACCGCAAGCAGAGACATTCCAAGTGCTAATGTACAGCAAGTAGAGACAATCCAAGTACTAATGTACAGCAAGTAGAGACATTCCAAGTGCTAATGTACAGCAAGTAGAGACATTTCAAGTGCTAATGTACAGCAAGCAGAGACATTCCAAGTGCTAATGTACAGCAAGTAGAGACAATCCAAGTGCCAATGTACAGCAAGCAGAGACATTCCAAGTGCCAATGTACAGCAAGTAGAGACAATCAAAGTGCTAATGTACCGCAAGCAGAGACATTCCAAGTGCTAATGTACAGCAAGTAGAGACAATCCAAGTGCCAATGTACAGCAAGTAGAGACATTCCAAGTGCTAATGTACAGCAAGTAGAGACATTCCAAGTGCCAATGTACAGCAAGTAGAGACATTCCAAGTGCCAATGTACAGCAAGTAGAGACATTCTAAGTGCTAATGTACAGCAAGCAGAGACAATCCAAGTGCCAATGTACAGCAAGTAGAGACATTCCAAGTGCTAATGTACAGCAAGTAGAGACATTCCAAGTGCCAATGTACAGCAAGTAGAGACATTCCAAGTGCTAATGTACAGCAAGCAGAGACAATCCAAGTGTCAATGTACAGCAAGTAGAGACAATCAAAGTGCTAATGTACAGCAAGCAGAGACAATCCAAGTGCCAATGTACAGCAAGTAGAGACATTCCAAGTGCTAATGTACAGCAAGTAGAGACATTCCAAGTGCTAATGTACAGCAAGTAGAGACATTCCAAGTGCCAATGTACAGCAAGTAGAGACATTCCAAGTGCCAATGTACAGCAAGTAGAGACATTCCAAGTGCTAATGTACAGCAAGTAGAGACATTCCAAGTGCCAATGTACAGCACGTAGAGACATTCCAAGTGCTAATGTACATCAAGCAGAGACATTCCCAGTGCTAATGTACAGCAAGTAGAGACATTCCAAGTGCTAATGTACAGCAAGTAGAGACATTCCAAGTGCTAATGTACAGCAAGTAGAGACATTCCAAGTGCTAATGTACAGCAAGTAGAGATATTCCAAGTGCTAATGTACAGCAAGTAGAGACATTCCCAGTGCTAATGTACAGCAAGTAGAGACAATCCAAGTGTCAATGTACAGCAAGCAGAGACAATCCAAGTGCCAATGTACAGCAAGCAGAGACATTCCAAGTACTAATGTACAGCAAGTAGAGACATTCCAAGTACTAATGTACAGCAAGCAGAGACATTCCAAGTACTGATGTACCGCAAGTAGAGACATTCCAAGTACTAATGTACAGCAAGTAGAGACATTTCAAGTGCTAATGTACAGCAAGCAGAGACATTCCAAGTGCTAATGTACAGCAAGTAGAGACAATCCAAGTGCCAATGTACAGCAAGCAGAGACATTCCAAGTGCCAATGTACAGCAAGTAGAGACAATCCAAGTGCTAATGTACCGCAAGCAGAGACATTCCAAGTGCTAATGTACAGCAAGTAGAGACAATCCAAGTGCCAATGTACAGCAAGTAGAGACATTCCAAGTGCCAATGTACAGCAAGTAGAGACATTCCAAGTGCTAATGTACAGCAAGTAGAGACATTCCAAGTGCCAATGTACAGCACGTAGAGACATTCCAAGTGCTAATGTACATCAAGCAGAGACATTCCCAGTGCTAATGTACAGCAAGTAGAGACATTCCAAGTGCTAATGTACAGCAAGTAGAGACATTCCAAGTGCTAATGTACAGCAAGTAGAGACATTCCAAGTGCTAATGTACAGCAAGTAGAGATATTCCAAGTGCTAATGTACAGCAAGTAGAGACATTCCCAGTGCTAATGTACAGCAAGTAGAGACATTCCAAGTGCTAATGTACAGCAAGTAGAGACATTCCCAGTGCTAATGTACAGCAAGTAGAGACATTCCAAGTGCTAATGTACAGCAAGTAGAGACATTCCAAGTGCTAATGTACAGCAAGTAGAGACATTCCCAGTGCTAATGTACAGCAAGTAGAGACATTCCAAGTGCTAATGTACAGCAAGTAGAGACATTCCAAGTGCTAATGTACAGCAAGTAGAGACATTCCCAGTGCTAATGTACAGCAAGTAGAGATATTCCAAGTGCTAATGTACAGCAAGTAGAGACATTCCAAGTGCTAATGTACCGCAAGCAGAGACATTCCAAGTGCTAATGTACAGCAAGAAGAGACATTCCAAGTGCTAATGTACCGCAAGCAGAGACATTCCAAGTACTAATGTACAGCAAGTAGAGACATTCCAAGTGCTAATGTACCGCAAGCAGAGACATTCCAAGTACTAATGTACCGCAAGTAGAGACATTCCAAGTACTAATGTACAGCAAGTAGAGACATTCCAAGTGCTAATGTACAGCAAGTAGAGACATTCCAAGTGCTAATGTACCGCAAGCAGAGACATTCCAAGTGCTAATGTACCGCAAGTAGAGACATTCCAAGTACTAATGTACAGCAAGTAGAGACATTCCAAGTGCTAATGTACAGCAAGTAGAGACATTCCAAGTGCTAATGTACCGCAAGTAGAGACATTCCAAGTACTAATGTACAGCAAGTAGAGACATTCCAAGTGCTAATGTACAGCAAGCAGAGACATTCCAAGTGCTAATGTACAGCAAGTAGAGACAATCCAAGTGCCAATGTACAGCAAGCAGAGACATTCCAAGTGCCAATGTACAGCAAGTAGAGACAATCCAAGTGCTAATGTACCGCAAGCAGAGACATTCCAAGTGCTAATGTACAGCAAGCAGAGACAATCCAAGTGCCAATGTACAGCAAGTAGAGACAATCCAAGTGCTAATGTACCGCAAGCAGAGACATTCCAAGTGCTAATGTACAGCAAGTAGAGACAATCCAAGTACTAATGTACAGCAAGTAGAGACATTCCAAGTGCTAATGTACAGCAAGTAGAGACATTCCAAGTGCTTATGTACCGCAAGCAGAGACATTCCAAGTGCTAATGTACAGCAAGTAGAGACAATCCAAGTGCCAATGTACAGCAAGCAGAGACATTCCAAGTGCCAATGTACAGCAAGTAGAGACAATCCAAGTGCTAATGTACCGCAGAGACATTCCAAGTGCTAATGTACAGCAAGTAGAGACAATCCAAGTGCCAATGTACAGCAAGTAGAGACATTCCAAGTGCCAATGTACAGCAAGTAGAGACAATCCAAGTGCTAATGTACAGCAAGTAGAGACATTCCAAGTGCCAATGTACAGCAAGTAGAGACATTCCAAGTGCTAATGTACAGCAAGCAGAGACATTCCAAGTGCCAATGTACAGCAAGTAGAGACATTCCAAGTGCCAATGTACAGCAAGCAGAGACAATCCAAGTGCTAATGTACAGCAAGTAGAGACATTCCAAGTACTAATGTACAGCAAGCAGAGACATTCCAAGTACTAATGTACCGCAAGTAGAGACATTCCAAGTACTAATGTACAGCAAGTAGAGACATTTCAAGTGCTAATGTACAGCAAGCAGAGACATTCCAAGTGCTAATGTACAGCAAGTAGAGACAATCCAAGTGCCAATGTACAGCAAGCAGAGACATTCCAAGTGCCAATGTACAGCAAGTAGAGACAATCCAAGTGCTAATGTACCGCAAGCAGAGACATTCCAAGTGCTAATGTACAGCAAGTAGAGACAATCCAAGTGCCAATGTACAGAAAGTAGAGACATTCCAAGTGCCAATGTACAGCAAGTAGAGACAATCCAAGTGCCAATGTACAGCAAGTAGAGACAATCCAAGTGCCAATGTACAGCAAGCAGAGACATTCTAAGTGCTAATGTACAGCAAGCAGAGACATTCCAAGTGCCAATGTACAGCAAGTAGAGACAATCCAAGTGCCAATGTACAGCAAGTAGAGACAATCCAAGTGCCAATGTACAGCAAGCAGAGACATTCTAAGTGCTAATGTACAGCAAGCAGAGACATTCCAAGTGCCAATGTACAGCAAGTAGAGACATTCCAAGTGCCAATGTACAGCAAGCAGAGACATTCTAAGTGCTAATGTACAGCAAGCAGAGACATTCCAAGTGCCAATGTACAGCAAGCAGAGACAATCCAAGTGCCAATGTACAGCAAGTAGAGACATTCCAAGTGCCAATGTACAGCAAGTAGAGACAATCCAAGTGCTAATGTACAGCAAGTAGAGACAATCAAAGTGCTAATGTACAGCAAGTAGAGACAATCAAAGTGCTAATGTACAGCAAGCAGAGACATTCCAAGTGCCAATGTACAGCAAGTAGAGACAATCCAAGTGCCAATGTACAGCAAGTAGAGACAATCCAAGTGCCAATGTACAGCAAGCAGAGACATTCTAAGTGCTAATGTACAGCAAGCAGAGACATTCCAAGTGCCAATGTACAGCAAGCAGAGACATTCCAAGTGCCAATGTACAGCAAGTAGAGACATTCCAAGTGCCAATGTACAGCAAGCAGAGACGTTCTAAGTGCTAATGTACAGCAAGCAGAGACATTCCAAGTGCCAATGTACAGCAAGCAGAGACAATCCAAGTGCCAATGTACAGCAAGTAGAGACATTCCAAGTGCCAATGTACAGCAAGTAGAGACATTCCAAGTGCCAATGTACAGCAAGTAGAGACAATCCAAGTGCTAATGTACAGCAAGCAGAGACATTCCAAAGGAAACAATTAGGCTGACTTACCATTACTGCTGAGATCTGTGTTTGTCGCCTGATCCCTCACTGCATGCTCTCGTGGTGCTGGCTCCTTGCCGTGTAACCGCTTCCTCCTGCGTTTATGCTTGCCACCACCATGATGGGGCTCAGTGCACTCAGGTATTGTCCCGAAACCTGGTGCTGGTGCGGGAGGAGCTACGGAAGACTTTGACAGAGATGGCAGCAGATGTTTGTTGCTGAGCTGGTGGCAAGGGCCTGGCTTACCACTATAGTCTATTGTTGGAGGTAGAAACATGGGCGACACCCTCTCCCCAGAAGAAAAATGGGGTTGATCCAGCCAAGGCTTATCATACATGCTGGACCAATTATAGTCATAGTTTCTCACGTTGTTGCCGTGGTAACCAATGTTTTGTTTACTTATAGAATGAGGAATACCAGGAGACAGCTGCTCCCTGTCTCCTAATTCTGAGTATTCGTGATTCACTGGCTGGCCCAGTGAACTAGCATCTGAATAAAACGAGTGAGCTAGTTTATTTGGAGCTTGTGGTAATGTGCGATGTTGCATAGGATACAGTAACTTCTGCGTTTCAAGGACTGGTGTGTCTGAAACAGATAATTCATTAAAGTTTATATTGGTCTGTCTGTGGCAGTCAATGGTCAAGGTCATTTCATGGCAGATGGAAGTAATACTCTTCTCGTTTATTAACACTGTTGGTTTATGTCAGTAGTTTTGCACAGTACTCCCCAAAGTGCCAGCTATGTAACTACCCCTACAAAACTGTTGACAATCATCTCTTTGAGTGCCCAAAACTCAGTGAGACTAGAAGAACGCTACTACTCCCTCTGAAACTAGATAAATGGATCACCTTTTATGAAGGAAAAGAACAGCTTGTAAAAACATGGGGCAAAAAGGCAAAAACTCATGTGTCTCTGGATCAACAACAACAACAACATTTCACCAGTTTCTTTCCAAACATTTCTTTTCTGATTAATCGTGTAGCGATAGGCTAGGCGTATCAGCCATGGTCACTAGTAGAAAAGTGCCCCAGACAGCAGAGCATGTACTCCAGGACTGCACAGAATATGACACAATAGCGCAAACCTTTTGGCTAGAAAGAACAACAGTGGAACGTAAACTCTATGGACAGTGCAGTTTATACGAGAGGCAAAATTGCTGATATAGAAAACTTATTTAAGGTGAAGTGAAGAAAAAAGAAGAATTAGTGATGTAGCCAGCATGTATCCCTCATAACAACCCTTTTAACTTTCATATTATTCTTCTTTAAATCTATGCCATGTGGCATTGGTAGCTGTCTTTTCCCAGCCTTCTGTCTCATGTACTTTCAATCATTTCTAACATGATCCTACAGAACAATGCTAAATTGCCCAGCATCTTCTGTAATAGTCTCCCCCTGCCTCTCTTGCCATCCAACTTTTCAATTGTCCTTGTGTACTCCAGTTTCCTCCTTGTTACAACGGGACCAAAAAATATAGATTTGTCTACTTGTTATACTGGTAATCAGTTCTCTTCATGAAATAATTTCTTTCTAAACATCTTAATTACTCTTTTTTTTTAAATGTCTGTGGTGTTTTCCTCACTTGTTCTAACCTTTCATTCTCACCATTCATCTTGCAGAAAAGTACTCCTGCCTTCAGCACTTTCTCCCCAGTCCATGTAACCATATAACCACATTTCAAATGTCTAAATACTGTGCCCATACTGCTAATTTATAATCAATATCTGAAGAACATAAGTTATAATCTATATTTAATCAATACAGTACCGAGGCACTCATAGATCATCAAGGTCTGAAGACAACTGTGTAGTGCGGAGTGACCAGGGGACTTGGCCATTGCTCAGCACTCAGGAGAGGGATGAAGTGGATATACAGACGGTTACTGGTACCATCAGATTTGAAACTCTATATTTGCTGCTGAAGATTGGGTTGAAGTGCTTATGGGAATGTCCAGAGTGCTATGATGTCGATTCTTAATTCATAATTCAGTAATTATTCTGCACTATTCAGTAATTACTGTAAGGATTCGTTGTGTGGGACCCCATTGCGGGGAAAACATTTGGGGTTTCGTTCAAAGTCAGAGGCAAGGAACCAACAGTCTGCATAAAAATAAGTCAGACATGTAAAACAGATGTGCATACAATACTGAGGTTCTGGAATAAGTCTGAAGTCCAGAGGTGGATGAACAACAAGAATATTTTTCAGAGTTTACTGCCGGTCTATACAAAAAAGATGAAGACCGGAAGAGTCTTGCCATTGAGTGGCTATGCTTCTTTAGGCGTCTCGTATTAGAATCACCATTGAGACAGAAGCTTTGACTCAGTGACCTGTGCTTCACGAATAACGACTAAGCTTACACTGACTGCCAGACATTTTGTCTGGGAAAATAAATGTGCCTTCTGTGATACTGATCACAACTCCCATTAACTCTTTCAGTAGCAAATGGTTGTTTCTTTAACTCTTTATTTTCCAAAAGTTGAGGGAGTGGAGCTGAACTCCACTATGACCACATGCTGAATGATTAGCACCCAGTGATCTTGGTTGTAAACTATCTCAGACTGATCACCGTCCATGTTTTGACATTATGCTCTCACTTGTATTGCTGTAGATCTTTTGACATTATCCTCCCACTGGTATTGTATATCTTTTGACATTATCCTCCCACTGGTATTGCTGTAAATCTTTTGACATTATCCTCCCACTGGTATTGCTGTAAATCTTTTGACATTATCCTCCCACTGGTATAGTTGTATATCTTTTGACATTATCCTCCCACTAGTATTGTTGTAGATCTTTTGACATTATCCTCCCACTGGTATTGCTGTATATCTTTTGACATTATCCTCCCACTGGTATTGCTGTATATCTTTTGACATTATCCTCCCTCTGATATTGTTGTAGATCTTTTGACATTATCCTCCCACTGGTATTGTTGTAGATCTTTTGACATTATCCTCCCTCTGATATTGTTGTAGATCTTTTGACATTATCCTCCCTCTGATATTGTTGTAGATCTTTTGACATTATCCTCCCTCTGATATTGTTGTAGATCTTTTGACATTATCCTCCCTCTGATATTGTTGTAGATCTTTTGACATTATCCTCCCTCTGATATTGTTGTAGATCTTTTGACATTATCCTCCCTCTGATATGGCTGTATATCTTTTGACATTATCCTCCCACTGGTATTGTTGTAGATCTTTTGACATTATCCTCCCACTGGTATTGTTGTAGATCTTTTGACATTATCCTCCCTCTGATATTGTTGTAGATCTTTTGACATTATCCTCCCTCTGATATTGTTGTAGATCTTTTGACATTATCCTCCCACTGGTATTGTTGTAGATCTTTTGACATTATCCTCCCTCTGATATTGTTGTAGATCTTTTGACATTATCCTCCCTCTGATATTGCTGTATATCTTTTGACATTATCCTCCCACTGGTATTGCTGTATATCTTTTGACATTATCCTCCCTCTGATATTGTTGTATATCTTTTGACATTATCCTCCCACTGGTATTGCTGTATATCTTTTGACATTATCCTCCCTCTGATATTGTTGTATATCTTTTGACATTATCCTCCCACTGGTATTGTTGTAGATCTTTTGACATTATCCTCCCACTGGTATTGTTGTAGATCTTTTGACATTATCCTCCCACTGGTATTGCTGTATATCTTTTGACATTATCCTCCCAGTGGTACTGCTGTATATCTTTTGACATTATCCTCCCAGTGGTAACATAACAGCGTTATAAATGCATATGTCATGACAATAGGGAAAAAAAAAAAGAGAAGAGAGACAGAGGAATACAAAAAGGTGTTGGTAGGTCATGGTATGGAAGAACATACATATCAGAAATGACTGACAGTAGTTCAGATTCTAAGGACAGACAAAATAATAAACAGCACATAGAATGGATTACCATAAGAAAGAAATGATCATTACGTGATAAATATTCTTTTTACTATACCTCTTCCATTACCTCCATTATAGGTACTGCCTGAATGCTGAAAATTGATGTCATGACAGCTATTATCCCCAGTAAATCTGGGCATTGAAGAGCCATTGACACCATTTCCCTGAAGATGTAAAAGAGATGTGTTAAGAAACTGAAAAATAATTAACAGGGTGAGCTGAAAACGGGACATTCCACTAATATTTTTAGCTGAAAAAAGGACATTCCAAGCAAGTCACTTCAACCCCATTCCCCCCCCCCCCCCTTACATTTTCTAGGTCAGTCAGGTGAAAGGGTTCATTACTAGCTCTGCAAAAGCACTATTAAAATCCAAACCACTGCTCCGCTAAGAATCAACATAACAACACACTCCTCAGCTGCACTTAACAAAAATGCTACAATGAAAATAAAAGTATCATAAACTATGTAATCTAATAAGTTCTTAGATATAACGATAAGTGTATGAAGTATTCCAGAGCTGTTTCCTAAATTATTTTTTTTTTAAACGGGACAATTGTACTTTTTGTATGTGTATACTGTAATGATGGCACAGCCCCAAAAAATATGAATGTCCAGTTTCAAAACATGACTTATGGCCACACTAATAATTAACAACATTCACATGTGATAAATAAGAGCAAAGCCAAATGAGCAACAACAACAAAAAATCACATGGAGAAGGAAATTAGATGGTGAAGCCAAGACGATAGGGAGGACAGAAGCAAGTTGCATGCGATAGCTAAGGACAGGAAGGCCTGGCATGAGTTGGTTGAGGGCCTATGTTCCATAAGGGGATGAAGGGCAGAAAAAAGAAGAAAAGTGTGTTTTTCCATATTATTAACTTAGCTATTTATGTGTCCTTTACAGGACGTTGCAGAACCAACCCTGCATTTAGGGGGGGGGGGGGGGGGAGGGGCACTTTGTGCTTTGATTAGGGAATTTTATTTTTAGCAATTTACTGTTGTTGAATAGTCAGCACTCGATGCCACAATTAAAACCAACGCAAAGCAGTCTGCTGCCAAGTCGCCTGCAAATGGGATCAAACCCGGCACCTCAAAATTAAAAAGTGCATTTTCAACGCCTAAGCCACAATAAACTGACTCATTTTTGCAAGTGACGAGATTACAATAATGCTGGGAGCCAAGGTTACATATAAAACAATCCACCACGACATGGACCCAAACACAAGCCTTCAGGCCGGTAGGTCAGTGTCAACCTAACAGTGGCTCCCTAAAATATTTCCGTTACCATACCGAGGCTTCAAACTTGGATCTCCTGCATAGGAGCCCAGTACCCTACCACTCAGCCTCCTGCTTTTTTATAGAATAACTTACAAGATTTTATAAGCACCTCATTCCAAACACACCTCACGGTATATTATGTTACGTTATCACAATCAACCTCCATGTACACTGGGCATTCCCATGTGTTCCCAGTCCTCTGATGTAGCAGCCAACTTTAAGTATTCTACTCTTCAAGGCATCTTATGTTACACCATCAGTGTCTGTTCACTTTGAACATTCCCATGGGTGCTCAGACCCCACATTTAGCAGCCACCCCAAGATACCTCTGCTCTACAACTCAAGGCATGCTATTGGACCTTTGACTTTTATAATACTATACGACACAGATATGAACTATTATCAGCAAGTGCCTTGCGGACCGGCGTGAGCGATCATGACTCTCCACAATCTGCGTTTTTCAATAGCATGTATCTGTTCATGTGCTGTCCCCCCTCCATGCCATGACAAAATGCTGTCAAGAATCACCTCACACTGTCTTCCTCTTTCTCTCTTTCCACAGATCTTTCTAGTGGTCACGCATTCCAGTTTCCTTCTTCTCATAACATAGACAAACAATGTTGACTGTCTCTTTCTGATGTTTGTTTAATGTTGTCTTTGGGCCCTTGTCCATATAAAAAAAAAATCCGGTTGCTAATTTTTAGCTGTTCAAAGGAATTCTAAGGATTCTTCAGTAAATTCACATCTCTGAGGGGTCAAGAAATTGTCTGTCTTGTTTAATAATATATGAACCACACCACTCACATAAAATTGTTTTTGTCGCCCATCCCCTGAGATTGCCGTCTGCATGTCGTACTCTGCCAGCGGATTAATATCTATATTCATGTGGCTGTGGCTGTCAACATGTGGACTGTATCCATTGGCTAGTGGGACACTTCCGTTGGCCAGGTACAGACTGCCATTGGGTTTAGTGTGGGCAACATCTGCAAAAATGCACTGAGACTGCTCCTGTAATTTTTGTTGTGGGCTGCCGACTAAATCTGGGAATAAACAATATAATAG
The DNA here is from genome assembly GCA_905116865.2 of Candidula unifasciata. Taxonomy (NCBI): domain Eukaryota; kingdom Metazoa; phylum Mollusca; class Gastropoda; order Stylommatophora; family Geomitridae; genus Candidula; species Candidula unifasciata. The sequence goes on along the minus strand of CAJHNH020000990.1, from coordinate 50,198 downwards.
ATTAAATATTACATCTGGGAGTAAACGATATAATTGACTAAATATTACATCTGGGAGTAAACAATATATCAGATTAAATATTACATCTGGGAGTAAATAATATATCAGATTAAATATTACATCTGGGAGTAAACAATATAACAGATTAAATATTACATCTGGGAGTAAATAATATAACAGATTAAATATTACATCTGGGAGTAAACAATATAACAGATTAAATATTACATCTGGGAGTAAACAATTTAATAGATTAAACATTAAATGTGAGAATAAACAATATGACATTTAATATTAATCCTGGAAGTAAACAATATAACAGGTTCAACCATAAAATTGGAAATAAACAATGTAACAAAGTTTAGCATTAAATCTTTAAAAAAAACAACAACAACAATATAACAAATTTAACATAAAATCTGGAAATGAACAACGTAACAGGTTTAACACTAAATGAGGGAATAAACAATATAGAAGTATTTAACATTAAACCTGTCAATAACAAATTTAAGGTTAGGGCCAGTTCTATATGTTTTGGGGTTGTTAAAAGTATCAGAAAGCCAGGAAACCCAGTCTTACCACCCTACAAAATATTGAACTGTTCTGTGATGTCATCTGGGGTAGTATATTAATAAAGAACCCAATGTGCTTTTCTACTGCAGTCAGAATCCACTATGAAAACAGTACATGAAAGCTGATCAGAAACAAACATTAGAAATTGTAAAAAATAACTTACTTCTCCTCTTTTGCTGCCTTTGCTTCCACCAGCACATGGCACACAGGATAAATAGAGCCAGGATAAGGGCACCCAGGACCACTCCGAGAATCACAGGCTGTTCTAGAGTTTCGCTCGTCCGTCGACCTGACACTGGTGCTTCTGTGTTTTCCACTGGTTCCTTCTGTGGGATCTCTAGTTCTTGGTAGTCTTCCTCCAAGGAATTATCTAGAAAACAAATGATTTATATTTTGTATAGTCCATTGTGGCAGACCAAAAAAAAAAAACACATGGAGGAGGGAATTAGAAAGTGAAGTGAGCTGTGCTGAGTTGAGTCAAGAATTGACATCACAGCACTCAGGGCATTCCCATGCACATTTTTATCCCCATCTTCAGCAGCCAGTGTAGAGTTCCAATACTGATGGTACCGGTCACAATCTGGTTATGTGTCCATCTTGCCTTTCCTCTGAGTGTAGTGAGCCAGCCAGATCCTTTGGTTACACCAAGTTGCCTCATTCTCTCCAGGCCATAATAATCTTCTTTGCCTACTGATATTGTTGCTTGTTCCCAAAGGGCCTTGACCACATCGGCCTTGTGAAAGTGAGGTGAACAAGACAGGAGGGCTTGGGAAAGCTGCATGAGAAAGCTCTCTTCTTCTTCTTAGTGTTCACGGGCTGTAAACTCCAGGGCAAACTTCTGGTTGATCATTCACTTTTGGATGTCTTGTTCCAAAACTTGAATTTTCGTCCATTTTGCAGAACAGGCTTATTTTTATGCAGACTGTTGATTCCTCACCTCTGTGAAAAATGCGCTCCAACTCTGAAGGAAAGCACCCCAAATTAGTTGGATTTATGCATGCTTGTCAAAAAGGGGTTGGGGGTGGGTGCACAGTTTACAGCTATATTTCTGTATGTGATGGGATAGTCAAGCTTGTGCCAATCTTTCTTAGCTACCTCTTCTAAGACAGGCTAGGTAGGCAGCAGTGAAAGTATTTTCTGTGTTGTTGCTTCCCAGGAAACAAATAATATCAAACCTCTGGAAAAGTCATCTTTTCAATGGGGAAATATGGACAAGACTTAAAAACCATTTCACAATGACTACACAAGAAAAGCCAGGCTTTTGAACTTTAATGTTAGAGGAAAATTCTTGCCTTTTGAGTTTAAAAGCAACATCATAGAACTTGGGACATTCCAATAAGTGCTCCATTCTCATCTTAAGCAGAAAGTGCAAAGTTCAACTCCATTAGTACCTGTAACAGTCTGAGTCTATGTCCATCTTGCCCCTTCCCTCAGTGTTGAGCATTTGCCAGATGTCCTGGTCACACCTCCCTGCATCATTCTCTTCAGACTGTGATTATCTGTTCCCTTAAAAATGCACTTGGCTTGTTGTGGTTTACAGTGAGAATAAGATATCTGTGTCTTTCGGCCTAGCATATTTTGTTTCAGCACGTCTAATTAATCATTTACATACTTTTTAAGCAGCAATGGGTCTTCTCTCCCCCTCTCCGCCTTTCCCCCAAAATATGAGTCCTTCGAATATTTTTAATGAAAACAGCAAATAATATCCTAAAAAATTCCCTTGAAGTCGGAGTACATCTGCCTGAGAGGCAGGGAATGAGAACTGCACAACAAATAAGCCAGTAAAACAGATGTACACACAAAACTCAGGTTGAGGTAAAAGCTAAAAGTCCAAATGGACGAACAACCAGATCTTTTCACCGGAAATACAACCGGTGAACAAGAAAAAGAAAAAGAAGAAGAAGAAGAAGAAGAAGAATTCTAAAAAACCTGAAAACAATAGCACAATTTCTATATTCAAACCTCTAGCTCTTGTAGTTTTCACAACTTGATTGCTGAACTGACTTCTTCCCGCCGAATTGAAGCTTTGCATTCTGATGTTATACGGAGTGTTAGGAATGAGATCTCTGATGACATCATTGCGAATACCAGCTCCGGGAATCAGCTTCTCCTTGTCCTCACTGGCCCCAAATGGTTTGTAGAAAATAATAAATCCTTCTATAGGAGATGCAGTCTCGGCTTTGTACTGAAAACATGAGAGAGTAATAATATTAGTTTAATCAGCGATATTCTGTTCAACTCATCTAGGTTATTATTGGGATATACACGGTAGTTTATTTTTCTGTTATATTATATTGGATATTTATGCTTGTCAGTTACTTTTAGTTATTTAATACTGCATACAATTATACACTGACTGTTACAGAGTTTAGTATTATAGATTGTTAAGTTTCTTATAAATTGAGTTTACTTTGTAAACAGTTGTGAAAATTACACTGTGCAGATTATCTTTGGGAATATATAAAATGATCTTGAATATTATTATTTTGCTTTGCAATATATTATTAAGTAAAAGAAAAAGTAAAGGACCTTTTTCCACGACTTGAGGTGTATAGGGCATATAGGGCTAGACCTATACTTTTTACACTGATCGGCACAAGATGGGTGATGTGGTCAGCATCATGCCATCTGCCTTTACTTCCCGGGACTGCACCCGGTACCCACTCAAGGCTGTGTTGACCTGAAAGTCAAGGTCATTGTTTGAAAAAGTCCGGCTCCGCCAGGCAGCGAATATGCTAATGCTACATGCACATTTAACACGAGAGGGTGGCGCGGTGATTTATGTCACAGGCGTGAGGGAAAGTTAAGTCCAACTTGATGTGTTTAAGGAGATACTTCGTACGTCATTCGGGCGCCAGTCGTTCACTGTTCTGGTTTTACGGAACCTCACGCAAGATCCCTGCAGCACGTCCTCGTCGTGCGCCACGGATAATGTCTCAAATGACCATTAACAGAGCTGTCAGGGGATCTCGGAGTTTGGCGGCACCCAGAGGTGATGTGTCCTTGTGGCTCTCATCAGCTGGCCCCCAAACGCATGGGTGAAAAAGGTTATCAAAACTCATTAGGAACATGAGTAAAGTGCTTGCCAAACGTACAACTAAAATTACAACCCTTGGTTAAAAGATTGCGGAGTGAAGAGAACATTGTTCTGCTGAGACTCAACCCATGACCTAGAGATTTACCTGCAGCACAGACGAGTAACATCTCCTGTGGGTGGCGTCTCGCAGCAAGATTTTACCCATGTACATCCTCTGTTAACCCTCAGTGTCGTCGTCACCGCGCTGAGGTACACCACAGTAGCAACAGCCCATTTGGCTGGCTAAGCCTAAATGTCCGACAAAACTAGATCCTACGGCACACAAGTAAGCTCAAAATCCGACCATCACAAATCGTATTGGACGGGGAAAAGTTCAAATGTCCACATTCAAAGACCCCACTCGCCCGAGTGTTGGGACCAAACATATAACGATATGCCTGACGCAGGATATTATATTATGTCGTGCTAACGGCTCGTCAAAGATATCTAACGTGCGAAGAAAAAGAATGTACCTATTCGTGTGGTCACAAAAGTCCAGAACCCACGGGCTGCCCCCAGCTGATTTCAGGAGGGGACAGCCCTTGTCGAGCAGGAGGCCTAATACGGTTGTAAGGTTAAGCAGGCATGTGCAGGACGTGACGATTCCTTGGGTGAGCCCAGAAACAGAGGGCCATGTGTCGGCTCTGCATACATGGAAGCCTCCTTGGATGGCGGGGAATGCCCATGATCTGCCCCTGCCTTCCCTTGAGGGCTAACACGTTCCACAAGGGGCTGCCCCAAAGGGGTACTCCGGGGGCAACACCTGTGGAGAAGGCGACAAAGAGGACACCACACAAATCAGGCAACGTCTCGACCCACACAAAACAATGGCCACATTCATCCTAGAAATAGGCCTGACGTCTTCCCTCGAAGTCGAAGTACATCTGCCCGCGAGGCAGGGAACAGCAAAACGGTTGTACGCGCAAAACTCAGGTCCAGGTAAAAGCCAAAAGTCCAAGCGGACGACTAACCGGGACCTTCCGCCGGAATTCACAGCCGGTGAACGAAGAAGAAGAAGAAGAACACGAGAGGGAACAAACAATCAAATGCAGTGTTCCTGTTAAACAATCACGCAGACATCGGAGGGAAAGTTCAGTTTAGACTATCATTTACACAAATGCCACAAGCTGTCAATTTTGGTGGAAAGCTCAGGTTTCCAATTCAGGCATATTGGGTATATAGGGCTAGGCCTACATTTTATAGACCAAGTGGCCCCTGCTGAGTGATGAGGTCAGCATCAGGCCAGTCGCCTTTACTTCCCAGGACTTCATCTGGTGCACACTCAAGGCTGGGTTGACCTGTAAGCTAAAGTTTTGTTTTTTTCCGTCAGGACCTAAACCCATGATCTTCCATTTCACATGCAAGTGTCCAGCCGCTACACTGTGGTGGCTCCCAAAAGTCCGGCTCCATCAGGCAGGACCTAATCCATGACCTTCGGATCCGCAGGCTAGCGTCTAGTTACTTCACCACGGGGGATCCCTTTAAATTCTGGACTTCCTTTATTTTAATGATAGGGATATAAATACATGACCACTTCTTCCCAGTCTGATACAAGACTAAGGAACTGCTGTTCTAATGTTCCCCTGATCTAATTGGGGTGTTTTTCATTGTTTTGTTCATCGACTATAAATTCTGGTAGAAAGTGCTGGTTGTTCGTCCATTTGTGCCAGAACCTGAGTTTTGTATGTGCATCCGTTTTACTAACTTATTTTTGTGCAGTCTGTTATTCTTTGCTTCTCGGGCAGATGTGCTCCAATTTCAGAAGAACCTTATCTAGTAAAAGACTATTACATTTTATTATTACCCTTTAAGAGAAAAGCCAATAACCAAAGATAGGGCACATGTACACACCTGCCATTTGACTCCGATACCAAAGTTTTGCTGGTAAACAATTGGTTTGGCCTCCACAATGGTCGGAGCTGTATCTGGAGATTTGGCTTGTGTGTGGGGCTGGATGGACAGTTTGAAGATTGGAGTGTTGGCAGAGTTTTTGTTGTCATCATCCTCGTACACAGCCAAAATACGAAACTTGTAAGACCCACCTTCATGGAGACAAGAAAAGAACACAGCAATGAAAGTATTAATTTTCCTCATTTCTTTTACTGCATACAATTGTTGGTACAGATAAGAAATATTCTACTACTAATACTAAGAAATATTCATACAAAATTTGTAAGTAACATACTCAAGAGCACAAAAGGAAATATTTCTTACAAGTTACAAGTATTTACAGAAATGGGAAGAAAGGAATTTTTCAAACTAAGAAATAACACAAAAAGCTATAATACTGGAATCTCCAAACTGGAGAAATATTCTCAGAAAGACACTGCCACAGCCAATTTTATGCTTAAACATATTTTGACATAACTATGTGTCCAGTGTGATTTAATTTCATGCAGCTTAATCCAAGACTAACTAACTCTGGCACTAACAAATATATGGCTTATAGCGCTAAATATATTCCATCCTGTATTATTCCATGGCTAGCCATATCAGAAATAATCTAGCTTTTATAAGTCTATATGATTACAGACAGTCTGGCATTTATTTTCATGGTTAATATGATAGGATTTTTGTCTATTGTCAGGTAGATTATGTCTGCTGGTCTAATCTCCAATTGCCACTGACAGGAAATCTGAGGATTTCAAGCTTGAATTCTAAGGCTAAATATGTTGCTTTGGGTGTGCTGTATGTATTTGTTTTCCGGATTATTTATGTTGTCCATGCATCACTTTCATTCACTGGCTTTATACCCAGCTTAGGTTGGGGGGTAATTGTTTTTGTTTCTCCAGTTGGAGAATTTCCTTTCCGACTGCTGGAAAACAGAGCAGTCCAACATGTAATTGTAACAGACTCGCAGAGATTGCTTCAGAAATTAGAAACTGGTCTCCTGCACTGAGAGTGGCTTACATCGCTTTGTAAATTTCAAATCAGAAGCATAGTGGCTTACATCGCTTTGTAAATTTCAAATCAGAAGCATATCATGGATTATTTTTTCCCCCCAGGAGATTCATGTGTGCAGGGAAATGAGCAAGCTGATAAGCTGGCTGCTGTCCCTCTGGACAGCAAAGCTACATTATAAGGTCAACTCAGTGAAGGCTGTCTGGGATTAAGTCAACAGTGCAAGAGAACAGAAGATTCATTATCTGGAGAACGAACGAACAAACTAACTTTTTTCAAAAGAGTTACAAATTGGGCACGTAGGTTCGTTTACATTTGGCCCTTAAGAAGAGAGGTTGGCTGGGATATTGCCCACATCTAGCTTTTCCTGCATCAATTTACAACTGGGGACTGCAGCATCAGCCAACCTGTCTGCTTATTCATTTCCCTGCTAACCTTCAGAAATCATTCAGCTGGGAGTGAAAAGGGGGGTCTTGATGACTTTCTGTTACATTATCAGAAATTCTTTGCATTAGATGAGACAGAAGGCTGTGGAGAGATATGATTACCAATGCTACACAGCACACAAGACTACAGGGACAAGTACTGGCTGAGTTGAGTTAAGAATCAACATCTCAACACTTGGGACATTCCCATATGTGATCCTTCCTCATATTCAACAGTAAGGGAAGAGTTCCAATTCTGATGGTGTTACCAGCAGTTTGATTATATGTTTGTGTTGCCTTTCCTCTGAATGTGGAATGTTAACCAAATCCCTTGCTCACTCCCCACTGTAGGATTATCTCCACATCATAATGACATGCATGCTCAGCTGCTCCAAAAGGCCTTGACCACACCTAACTTGTCATGTATCAGATCACAACTTAAGACCGCAGCACCAGCTAACCCCCAGAACACTTGCATATCTCAGAGAGAAACGAAAGTTCCAAAGAATGCTAATTATGAAGAATAAGAAAAGGTAGGTAAGTAGGTAATTGTGCCCCACCAGGACATCACACAAGCGATAAACACCCGGTGTCACAAAGTGACACCCTGCGGACGAGGATCACCAGTGGAGAGGTCCCAGAAACCCCTTTCAGCTGTGAGGCCATATATTTATGGCCTGGCTATATTCAGGGCCCCTGGCAAAAGCCAGGGTGGGGCTTCAAAAAAAAAGTGCATCCCACATGGGGACGACCATAATTGACAAAGAAGAAGAAAAAGAAGCAAATGCATTATTTACAACAGTATTATGTACCTGACTTGAGATCTGAAACTTCAAATCTTCTAATGTTGTAAGTGAGATGGGCATCGCTTGTACGCCAGGGTCCCTTCTCCGGGCTCATCTCTTTGTACTGCACCTTGAAAAACTTTATTGTCTGACCATTTCCCTTGTCTGGAACTGACCAGTTGAGCATCACAGAGCGGTCAGACAGCTGAGAGACAATGGGGACAGACGGAGCATATTTCGCTGGAAAGGAAGACCCCACAAAAAAATTTATACCTCCTATGTCATTCCTGTATATTTAAGCACACACTTCATTACACTCATTTATCTTGAAGATGATTTATCTTTAATTTAAAAAATATGTTTAAAATTAGCATGACATCAACTAAAATTCTGGGCACAGCATTGGGTGCAAAATGTGACAGTAAATTAATTCTGCCAGATGGTATTTTAATCCAGTTGTTAGCTAAGCAAGCCATATACAAATTACCCTGTCTAGATATGCATTAATAAGCAAAAACGTGCCTAGGACACTGCATACATTATCACAAAATTAATTAACTTATTCAAAATGCAACATCTTCCATAGAAAACTGAATGTATTCTATATTTACAAAATGTGAAAAAGAATAATTCTTCTTCTTCTGCATTTACAGCAACCACTAATTTGTTATGCAGTAATTTCGGTCACAGACGTGAGGGAGAGTTAAGGCCCATTGTGATGTGTATAAGGAGATACTCTGTACCTCAACTCAGATGCCAGCTGTCTCTTGTGCTGGTTTTACAGACCCTCATGCAGTCTTGTGCTGGGTTTGACAGTGGTACCAAGAGCTGACCATTCAGCAAGCAATGGCAAACTCATCAACATGTAGCAGGTCCTTTGCAGAATGTTGCCTTCATCACGGTCCGCCTGAAAGAAACACAGTCTCTAGCCAGCTCTCTCACCTCATGCACTTTCATTCTCAAGCAGTCGTTTATATCATGTGCCTATCTTCATGTCGGTCTGTCCCTGCTCCTCCTTCCTGGTACCATGCCTTCTGCTATTATTTTATTTTCCAATCTGTCATGGTGCTGGATATGACCAAAATATTTCAGCTTCCGAGATATGATGCTGTTTATTAGCCAATCTTCCTTGATGTTCAGATCTTACAATATGTCAGTATTTCTCCTCTTCTTTGCCCAAGATATTTTGACAATCTTTCTATAGCATTTCAGCTCAAAAGCCCCTATTCTCTTTCTTAAGGACTGGGAGATAGTCCACAACTCACATCCGTATGTTGCTACAGGAAAGATGCAAATGGCAAACTACTGAACATAAAATTGCCTAGAAAAACCACAACAGTAAATAAATACTGAGGTTAGTTCTGCTTTATCCTGTAAAGGATACACAACTAACATCCAGTCAACAAAATTCTCTGGCTCTCATTTGCTCACCCCCAATGCATGGGTGATATCATCAAGAGTTATACTTATTGTGCGGAGGTTCACACTTATAAAATTGTAGTACAAAGAAAGTGTGTTAAAATTTATAGTTTGTTGTGTTGAGGTACCACACTTTACTGTGTTATGATTTACAATTCATTGTGTGGAAGCACCACACATAATTGTGCTATAATTTATATTTACCTGTATGGAAGCACTACATATTACTTACTGTTATAATTTATACTTCATTGTGTGGAAGTATCCCACTTTACTGCTATAATTTATATTCCATAATGTGGAAGCACCATACATTACTGTTTTATAATGTATACTTCTTTGTGTGGAAGTACCACACATTACTGTGCTATAATTTATATTTCACTGTATGAAAGCACCACACATTACTGTGCTATAATTTATACTGCATTGTGTGGAAGAACCACACATTACAGTGTTTTATAATTTATACTTTATTGTGTGGATGCACCACACAATACTATGTTTTTAATACTTCATTGTGTTGAAGCACACACGTTATTGTGTTCTAATATACACTTTATTGTGTGGAAGCATCATAAATTAGAATGTTATAATTTACACTCTATTATATGGAAGCACCACAGATTACTGCGGTGTCCGTGGCTTAGGCGTTGCGAGTCCGACTCGTAATTCCAACGTACCGCGATCGAAACCCCCTGTTGGCTGTGTGGCTTTTTATCGTGGTATGGAGCGATGCAGGTCAACCCAGCCTAAAGTGGGTACCAGGATGGCTGTCCTGGAGAAGTAAAGTCGACCACATTAACCACCTAGTGCCAACTGGTATGTAGTAATATAGGAAGCTCTTCTCATATGCCCGATCTGCCTGAGGCGTGAAACGGGATCTTTACTTTTTAATTTACTTACTTACAACAGATTACTGTGCTGCAGTTTGATTTTCAAAACACTAAAACAGTCCTTCTGTACCAAGATCCAAATCACAATTTTACAATCAAAATTCTTACGTTTTTCAGCATCTCCATGCCCTGTCAGTCCGTTCTTCTTCTTTTTCTTTTTCTCTCGTATTTTGACAATTTTCGGTCGCCCATTTTTCCTTCTCTCACTCAATCCCGGCTGCTTCTTTTCATAATCGAGACTTCCATTTCCTGAGGACACCCCTTCGTCCTCATCATCTAACATTGTTGGAAGTTTATCTGTTAGAGAAAAAAAAAATGCCACAGTTTAGGAAAGTGCTATTTGATTTTTTTTAAATCCTTTTGTGGTTTCCAGGTTCCATTGGTGGTGGTGGTGGTGGTGGTGGGGGGGGGGGTGTGAATAAATCAAATGCCACATAACAACCATGTCCTAAGAGGAAACTAATTAGGAATTTGCTGAATATTGCCATGCATTATATCTTTGTCAAGTATAGTTAGTAAGTCCTAATATTTATATAAAACTAATTCTGTTGTGTTGAAGTGAATCCAGGATAGTCAGCCGATCAGTTATAAATTATAGGAAAGTTGCAGAGATGTTTATATAGATAAATGATAAGAACACAACTGACAGAAAAGTTCAACATTATTAATTAAAGTATTAAAATAATATTAAAACTAGCCAGATTTCCAAAGTAGGCTTAAACTAAAAATCAGTGATACAATAATATATTTTGCATTCTTCTTCTTCTTCTTCTTCTTCTTCTTCTTTTTCCCTTCTTGCTTATTTTTCATCTTCTCTTCTTTCTTCTTCTTTTTGTTCTTCTTACCAGTGGTTTTTTTAGATGAGAAAGCCACCCACATACCTCTATGACTGGTGTGACGCCTGTCTCTCACTGTTCCATGCAGATGAGTCTCCATTGAAATGCCAACTGGACAAACCTGGAATCTCTCTACTGCATGTAGAGAGCAGGCAGGTCTGTAGCACAAGTTGAGTTTTCTATGTACCTGTCCACATGGACAAAAGTTCTGAATCCCCAATCTTGAATTCCTCGTACATATGGCTGCAGAGTCTGTTGTGTCCAGTTAGGTTAGTTGTGAATCCTTTACAGGATGTTGCAGAACCAACCTGTGTGGTTTTTCTAGGCAAATTTATATCCAGTAGTTCGCCATTGCTTCTGGACGGTCGGCTTTCTTGATACCACTGTCGAAACCAATGCAAGGCGCATGGCCCGCAGCTGGGATCGAACCAGGCATCCTGGCATTACGAAGCGTTCGCATGGACTTAGCCACAAAGCCGACGTTGTGTCCAGTATGCACTCTAAATATAATGATTCCTCCCTTTCGTGTGAGGAAGTTCATTAATTCCACAGTATTGTGACCTTGATGAGAATTGTTTCAATGGGTTCTAATGCCTGCTTTAGTGTCAGTTGTATTTTATATAATGCACTGATATACCCAAACAATAGCTGATAAACGTATGACATGTTGTTTGACATTTGAAGACTTAATGATAAGTTTTTGTTCTTATCCTAACATTACACTCACCAGCAGGTGGGAATGCTCCCTTTTCATGACCTGTAACCTTCAACCTGATGACCCCGTATGCTGTGCCTAGCTTGTTGGTTGCCATGCACTGGTAGAGGCCAGCATCTGCAGGACTCGCTGAGGCCAGGATCAGGCTTCCTGGTAGAGAGATCACAACATGACAGTTCTCATCAAAGCTGGGGACAGTTCCAGGAAGTAGGGAGACAACATGACAGTTCTCATCAAAGCTGGGGACAGTTCCAGGGAGTAGGAAGACAACACGACAGCTCTCATCAAAGCTGGGAACAGTTCCAGGAAGTAGGGAGACAACATGACAGTTCTCATCAAAGCTGGGAACAGTTCTAGAGAGTAGGGAGACAACATGACAGTTCTCATCAAAGCTGGGGACAGTTCCAGTAGGAGGGAGACATGACAGTTCTCATCAAAGCTGGGGACAGTTCCAGAGAGCAGGAAGACAGCATGACAGTAATCATCAAAGCTGGGGACAGTTCCAGGAAGTAGAGAGACAACATGACAATTCTCATAAAAGCTGGGAACAGTTCTAGGGAGTAGGGAGACAACATAACAGTTCTCATCAAAGCTGGGAACAGTTCTAGAGAGTAGGAGACAACATGACAGTTCTAATCAAAGTTGGGGACAGTTCCAGACAGTAGGTAGACAACATTACAGTTCTCATCAAAGCTGAATACAGTTCTGGAGAGTAGGGAGACAACATGACAGTTCTCATCAAAGCTGGGGACAGTTCCAGCGAGTAGGGAGACAACATGACAGTTCTCATCAAAGCTGGGAACAGTTCCAGAGAGTAGAAAGACAACAAGACAGTTCTCATCAAAGCTAGGAACAGTTCCAGAGAGTAGGGAGACAACATGACAGTTCTCATCAAAGTTGGGAACAGTACCAGAGAGTAGGAAGACAACATGACAGTTTTCATCAAAGCTGGGGACAGTTCCAGAGAGTAGGAAGACAACATGACAGTTCTCATCAAAGCTGGGGACAGTTTCAGAGAGCAGAGAGACAGCATGACAGTAATCATCAAAGCTGGGGACAGTGCCAGGAAGTAGAGAGACAACATGACAGTTCTCATAAAAGCTGGGGACAGTTCCAGGGAGTAGGGAGACAACATGACAGTTTTCATCAAAGCTGGGGACAGTTCTAGAGAGTAGGGAGACAACATGACAGTTCTTATCAAAGCTGGGAACAGTTCTAGGGAGTAGGGAGACAACATAACAGTTCTCATCAAAGCTGGGAACAGTTCTAGAGAGTAAGAGACAACATGACAGTTCTAATCAAAGTTGGGGACAGTTCCAGACAGTAGGTAGACAACTTTACAGTTCTCATCAAAGCTGAATACAGTTCTGGAGAGTAGGGAGACAACATGACAGTTCTCATCAAAGTTGGGGACAGTACCAGAGAGTAGGAAGACAACATGACAGTTCTCATCAAAGCTAGGGACAGTTCCAGAGAGTAGGAAGACAACATGACAGTTCTCATCAATGTTCAAGACAGTTCCAGAGAGCAGGGAGACATGATAGTTCTCATCAAAGCTGAGGAACATTGCAGACAGAATAAAGATAACATAGCTCTTATCAAAAAAGAGGACAGTAAAGGATTGATAGTATGAAGCCATTTATAAATTACAGTATACGTGAATCTGCTTCTTCTTTCTCTTCTTCTTCCTCCCCCTCTTCCTCCTGCACTTCCTTTTCTTCTTCTTCTTCTTCTTCTTCTTCTTCTTCTTCTTCTTCTTCTTCTTCTTCTTCTTCTTCTTCTTCTTCTTCTTCTTCTTCTTCTTCTTCTTCTTCTTCTTCTTCTTCTTCTTCTTCTTCTTCTTCTTCTTGTTTTTCTTCTTCTGTTTCTTGTTCTTGTTCTTCTTCTTCTTTTTCGTCTTCTTCTTCTACTTCTTCTTTTTTTTCTTCTTTTTTTCTTCTTTTTATTCTTCTTCAGTGTCCCCCCCCCCCCCCCCCCCCATATTATAGATACTGCTATGCACATAACATGCTTTTCAATAAAATACAATTGCTGAGTAAAAAGAGTTTAGAAGAAGAATACTATACATTGCCACCATATTTTGATCCAACTTTAAACATTCCATAACTAACATCTGTTAAAATGTGTTTACACCATTTTGCATTGGTGTTACCTTTCCTCTAAGGGTAAAAAAGCAGACCAGATGAGGGACCATGCTGTATGAGCAATAAAGTCTCTACAAACTGACCAACCAGGATTTGCACCATGGAAAGAAAGGACTTCATTCGTGGCCTCAGTTGGTATGGCCATGGATAGTCTTTCCTATGCTTCCTCATAACACAATTTAATACTGTCATCTAGAAAGATGAAAAAGCTGCCAGCAAAACCTTTCGGCAAATTAGCCTTTCCCTTTCCATCGCCCAACTTCCTTTACCCCGCATTAATCTACAAAAGGCCAATCTCTCCATTTCAACTCTTTTACTGAGATGACCAACAAACCATCCCTTCTTTCACAGTTGTAATGACCAGTGGAGAGATATGACAATTACGATAAAAGGAAACTTATTGAATCTCATCTTCCAACATCCACTAACACTCACCCCACTCCCACCTAACACTGGCAGACCGACTAATTTATGTGCTCAAAGAGAGCCTTTTTTCATAAACTCATAATCAATCACAAATATCTGGCTGGCTTTCCAAGGCGATGTGTAAGGTTCCTTTCTTGAAGTGGATTACTATTGATCACGGCTTCCACAAGAAGATAACATGTCAGATAAGGATGAGCTTAGATTTACAAGACCCACAAAATTCATCTGACCCAATATAAGAAATATATTGATTATCTCATTGAGTTGTCTACTTGTGGTGGACCAATAGTTATTCAGAATGGTTGTCTGTGCATTTTCAATCACAAAAAGAGCTTTACTGCATTCACCAGTATGAAGATTGCATACACAAGTATGAAGATAGCATACACAAGTATGAAGATTGCAAACACAAGTATGATGATTGCATACACAAGTATAAAGATTGCATACACAAGTATAAAGATTGCAAACACAAGTATGAAGATTGCATACACAAGTATAAAGATTGCATACACAAGTATAAAGATTGCAAACACAAGTATGAAGATTGCATACACAAGTATAAAGATTGCATACACAAGTATAAAGATTGCAAACAAAAGTATAAAGATTGCAAACACAAGTATGCAGATTGCAAACACAAGAATGAAAATTGCATACACGAATATGAAGACTGTATACACAAGTATAAAGATTGTAAACATAACTACGATGACTGTACACACAAGTAAGAAAATTGCAAACACAACTATGAAGACTGCATACACAGCTATGAAGATTGTATACACAAGTATGAAGAATGCAAACAACGGTAAAATGGCTGCATAATTAAGTACCAGAATTGCATTTGAAAGTATTAAGAATGCATACAACAGTATTACAAATTATGCTACTCCACCCTATGCTACAAGTACCTGCCATGGTCTCTCATAACAGTTCAGAAGTGAATATTAATAAGCTGACCGAGGACACAGGCAGGCGTCACCAGGAAAGATAAAAATTAGGAACGAGGCCTTAAATAATTAACTAGCAAGAACCAATACTGAATTCTTCTTCTTCCGCCTTTCTAGCCCCCAATGGAGCATAGGCCCTTAACCAACTCACGCTAAGTCGTTCTATCCTTTGCTATCGCATGCAGCTCTCCCCATGTCCTCCCCATCTTTCTAACTTCATTCTCCAGCTCATTTCTCTATGTGTTTTCTGGCTTTCCTTTATTCCTATGCCCCTGTGGGTTGCAACGCAAAGACGTTCTAGCTATATTTTTCTCCGATTTTCTCAACGTGTGTCCTATCCAACGCAATCGTCTTTTTTTTTCCACCTCTTGGTCCACTGGAGCTTGCTTAGTTCTCTCCCAAAGGTCTACATCAGTGCTTCTATCATACTATTTAATTCTCTCTATTCTATCCAAGCACCAGTTAGTGAATGTCTATAGTTTATTAGTAATTGCCCTAGTTTTCTCTATGTTTCCGCCCCATACAAAAGTCAATACTGAATTACTACCCAGCAAACACAATAGTTTATCACTTAGCAAGAATGCCCTGTGAAATCCCGCCATACATGGCATGTACAAAAAAGAGGGCAGGACATAGAACCTGATATAAACGAGGTGGAAGGATGAGATCAAAACCTCTCTACAACAGCATCATGTGTCTATGTCTGAGGTAGCTAGAACATTTCTTTTTCTTTTTCTTTTTCTTCTTCTTCTTCTTTTTTTTTTTTTTTAAATTTAAATTTACTGGCAACAAACTCTGCCACAAACTAGTTGTTCATCAACTTCTGGAGTGTAATCCTGCTCCATAACTTGAGTTTGCACGCCCATCTATTTTATAGATCTAGCTTATTTGTATGCAGACTGTTGGTTCCTCGCCTCTCAGGCAGATACACTCTGAATTTGAATGAAACATTCCTAAATAGTTGATTTTTACAACATGCTTGTTAGGAGGCAGTATGTCTGTTCGGTTAGTTTGACGATAGTCTCTCCAAATATAGGTTACTTTTCATTCACAAGTTTTTTGGGCTGGTCGACTTTCATGAAGGTTACGGGTGTTCCGCTCGTTGTTTGATTTCTGTGATGTCTTGCATTTACGTTTTCATTTCGAGAAAGAGAATGCCTATCACACAGGTTCCAGCACTCTCTGAGGGGGGGGGGGGGGGGGGGGGGGGGGGGGGGGGGGGGGGGGGGAATGTTAGACCCAGTTTTTCCATGTTTTTGGAGTGTTAAAAGCCCTGGCGTGCGGAAAAATACAACATATGATATCAACGGCATTACGTAACACTCCCGTAATCTTGTGCAAAGGTCACAGTGCTCAGGGACTACCAGTCAGAAGTGAGCTAGTGAGCTAGAGGTCTTGAAAGACTAAGGTACATATAACTGTCTATTCTACTCCCCCCTCCTCCCAGCCACCCCACTCCCCTAAACCCTCCTTTAGCCCCAGAGCCTACAAGGGTTAGCCAGAAAAGTGAGAACTAGGAGAACTAGAACACTGTACCTCCTTTATCATTCAAAGTGGTAACAGAGGAAGTGAAGGATGGAATAAGAATGATTACATAGTTTTACAAGAAAATACCGCTTTATAGTTGTTTGTTGACTCTTTGGATACTACGAACTTTTTGCAGCAGACACCGGGAAGGGAAATAATTGTTGCAATAACCTTGCCTTTCCCCAACACATTTTATTTCAGCAATCCACTCACATGTACACAAAATTCAAGATAGGGGTATCAGCCATGTACACCTGTGGAAATGTGCCCCAGACAACAGAGCATGTAATCCAGGACTGCACCGATTTTGACACATTAGGGCAAACCTTTTGGCCAGAAATGACAACAGTGGAACGTAAACTCTATGGACCACTGAATGAACTAACAACGACAGTGAAATTTATACAACAGACAAAACTGCTGATATAGACAACTTTTTTCAGGCGAACGAAAGAAGAAGCAATCCACTTTAAGATGTTTGCTTGACCAAGAAGAGGCCAGTCTATTTTTTTTTTATCTCTTTCTCCCTAAAATATGGTTCTGGAAGAGAAGGGAACACACACAGAAGGGAACATACCTGGTAGGGAACACACACGGGGTGCAATTCATTACTAAAATCAAGTTTTTACCTTCATCCTTATTGGTGAGCTCTCTACCATTGTGAAACCAGTGAAGCTCTGGCTTGGGAAACCCAGCCACTGAGCACGTCATGTCCACACGCTGGCCAGCCTCTGCTACTATCTGAGGTTCTTTGGTCACTTGAACAACTGGCGGAGTAAGGATCTCCAGGTACACCTGTCCTTCCTCTTTCTCCTTGGCACCAGAGCTGCAGATGAATGTCCCTGAGTCTTCATATTGGGTGGACTGAATCTTGAGATTTCCTGGAAAATTCCCACAGTCAGTTTTAAAATAACAAATAATTACTTATATACTGTGGTTGTTACGACTTCTGAAATGGAAAGAAGCAATGTCATCAACCGGGGAGATGGCAAGGTCGATATATATATATATATATATATATATATATATATATATATATATATATATATATATATATATATATATAGAGAGAGAGAGAGAGAGAGAGAGAGAGAGAAGAGACAGAGAGATGTCATTCTGGTTGAGAGGAAGAGATCATATCTGGCTGTTTAAGACACACAGACACACACACCGACACACAAAGAGAGAGAGAGTGTGTGAGAGAGAGAGACAGAGAAAGAGAGAGAGAGAGAGAGAGAGGGGGGGGGGGAGAATAGTGATTAATGACTAGTTCTGGACAGATCCATAATTGCTCCGATCTTCCCCTCAAAGGCTAAACAAACGTACAACGACTAATGACTGCTGTTCTGTGTTGATTAATTCGGCGTCTTGCCTCCTCGGTAAAATGTTTACTTCTTGCAGCTCCACGTCCTCCCCTCTCATACCTCATGTCCATCAGCCAAAACCAGGAAACAGAGAGAGAGAGAGAGAGAGAGAGAGAGAGAGAGAGAGAGAGAGAGAGAGGGGGAAGAGGGATGCCAATCTGGACATAGAAAGATAGATTTTACTGACATACATATCCACACATATTCATTTATATATATGCTGATCGATGATGATGATAATGACAGACCAACAAGAAAGAATTACCGAAGTCTGACAGAGTGAAAGGACCCGCTGGAAGACTGCTACCATATTTGCTCCAACTGATGATGTTAGCTGATCTGTGTCCAAAACTGGGACATTTCAGGAAGGGTTCCTTCCCACGACGCCCAAGTGGACACTGATAATGACTGAGGTTGATGATGATGACGACTGCTGTTGATGTTGATAATGACGATGATGACGATGATGATGATAATGATGATAGTGATGATCATGATGATGATGACAAACCAAACAGAAAATACTCACCGAAGTCTGACAGAGTGAAACGACCGGCTGGAAGACTGCTACCGTATTTGCTCCAGCTGATGTTGACAGATCTGTGTCCATAGTTGGGACATTCCAAGGTGATATCTGACCCAATCTCCACTTGGACTCTCCGTTTCATCCCAGGCATGATATGGGCTTCCACAGTTGCATCTGGATTAAAGACAACACACATTCCTGAAATTATTGCCTGAAAATCGCCCCCCCCCCCTTTTTTTTTTCTTGAATTGCCACTCGTAAGATGGAGAGTCAGTAAATCAAGGAGGGGTCACTTGCAGGATGCGAATTCTTCTTCTTCTTTTTCTTCTTCTTCCTTCTCCTTCTTTATCCTTTTCCTCCTTCTTCTTTCTTCTTCTTCTTTCTTCTTCTCCTTTCTTCACTCTTCTTCTTCCTCCTCCTTCTTCTTCTTCTTCTTCTCCTTCTTCTTCGCGATGAATGTTTTCTATGCGTCTTTTCTGTTTGAAGTTTGAACAACGGATCAACCTCATGGCACACGGGTAGTAACCCATAAGTGATCCGTTCGTCTTCTAACTCAAGTGTGAGTCCGAAGAAGCTTAGGACAGTGCACAAGCTCTGTAGCACCGGCGAGGATCCTGAAATACTTTGGGTAGATTTATAACTCAAAATGTTGCTCGGGCAGTGCCGTTTGGCTACTCTTTTCGATTTTCAACTGCCAAGGGATTTTTTTATGTGCGCAACAATGCACACGGGCGTCCGATCTCACTACCCAGAGACCCGGGGGAATTACTAGAAGTCCAAGTCCACGTGAAGAGATCCCAGCCCTCACTGGGGATTGAACCCGGAACCTCTAGCGCTCGAGGGGGGACACAATGCCTCGAGAGCACGCAGCCCTCTTCCGCGTCTTTTCTCAAATGTGCCATAACCAGGACTGCGAGCTGCGGTCTTCACCGGTGCCCTAAAGTTTATCTTGTAGGGAGGTTCCTGTTGGCCAGACTTCTTCTCTCTGACTGGCAAAGTCTAGCCAAACCTGTAAGACATATTCTGAAGTTTGCTTTGGTGAGCAACAACCACATACAGCGGAGTTAGCACTACCTATTCGACATAGCGTTCTGTTGTGTCTCAAATTTTGGAGTACTTCTTCTTCTTTTTTTTTTATCTTCTTTGTTCACCGGCTTAACTTCAGGCGGAAAGTACTGATTGTTCGTGCTTTTACACTTTTTCAAATACTTTTCAATATTTTCAATGTATATAAATACACACACATATATATATATATACACACATATAGATATATACATACAGAGAAAAAGGGGGAAACGATAGAAAGAGAGAGAGAGAGAGAGAGAGAGAGAGAGAGAGAGAGAGAGAGAGAGAGAGAGAGAGAGAGAGAGAGAGAGAGAGTCAGAAAAAGAGAGAGAGAGAGAGAAATATTAACTCGATTGGCGTGCGGTCTGTTGACTTTCTAAAGTTGGGGTTGTCTCACGAAGCAGCTGACAGGCTGTCAGATTTCCTTCCTGGCCAATTTCAGCTCAAGCGAACCGACATCTATTTCACGAAACGGACACAGCAGATAATAACAAGGAACTAACTATTCGATACTATGGCTGGGGTGGGGGTAAGTAGAGAAGGCAAGTCCATGGAAAGAAAGGGAAGTTCTTTTTTTTTTTTTTAAATTGTAAATTTTACCAACTAATCTTCACCTTTATGCTGGCGCGTTGATACAAAGAAAACATTGCCCCTCTTTCCGAAGTATACATTTTCTTAGCAAAAAGGCGGGGGTGGGGGGTGGGGGGGGGGTTAGGAGGTATAATCATAGTTTAGAGAATGATAATAATTATAATAATAATGCGCTGAATGGCAAATGAAGCGCCCTCCCCCAAACACCCAATAATTTTGTATAGAAATAATCTCTGAAAGTATTTGTACATTTCAAATTATTCCAAGAACATTATTATCATTATTTGCTATTTGGCATAAAAATAATAAAAACGAAAATAATAATAATAATAATAATGTGCTTTCTTGTTTACAGTTTTGTTCTAAGGAGCCTGAACGCCACCTTTCCCTGCAAAATAACTAAACTCTGCGATCTCCAAAGATCTTACCATATCCCTAACCCCCCCCCTCTTTCCCCAGACTCTGCCATCACTCCAATACGTTTCTGTATGTCTGTCGTCGCGCATGTCCTCCAGTTCTTCTACCGTTGACTTGTCCAGACGTCACGATGTTCTGCAGTGCCTCACGCCTCCTTACATGACAAAATAATACATGTCTCTCTGCTAAATATGTTATCTCAATCGAGATCACTGCACATTGGTCACTGTCACGCGTGCTCAGTCCTCCGAGGTAGCTGCCATTGCAAGGCACCTCTGCTGATTGCTTCCAGGAGGGGTTGGTTACAAGGTCTCCTATCTTGACATTGAAGACGGCACTAATGTGCTTCTCCAGGTCCCCCCCCCCAGGTCGTGTAATCGTGTTAGCGTCACAGATTCGTCAGTATCAGCCAGCCTAGTTAGTCTAATATATGCATATAATGTTCTCTTTTCGCTAGCTCTTCAAAACAGTCTAGATTCGGTTTTCTTGCTGTCTGAAGCATTCACACAACATCTCCCGTTGTCTCTTCTTTCGAAAACGTTCGGTCACATGACATTCAAAATATAATAGTAACAGTAAAACAACGTCAGTGGGTCCTCCCAGCACTTTTACTACAGGACGAGGAAAATAAGGAGCAGCAGCAAGATGAGCAAGAGGAGCAGCAGGAGCAGGACGAGGATCAGGATGAGAAGGAGGAGGAAGAGGAAGAAGAAGAAGAAGAAGAGGAAGAAGATGATGCAGAAGAAGAAGAAGAAGAAAAAGAAGAAGAAGAAGAAGAAGAAGAAGAAGAAGAAGAAGAAGAAGAAGAAGAAGAAGAAGAAGAAGAAGAAGAAGAAGAAGAAGATTGAAAAAGATCCACTGCCCATGTTTTCAGGCGTACTGGGTGTACAGGGTTAGACCTATATTTTATAAACCAATCAGCACTCAGGGTAATGCACACCCACACCGACCGCCTTTACTTCCTGGTACCCATCTAAGGCTGAGTCGACCTAGGAGCGAAGGTCATTTTTAAAGAAAGACTGGCTGTGTTCAGATTTGAACCCATGACCTTAGGATCTGAGGGTGAGCCTCTAGCGGCTACATCACGGTGGTTTCCTCCAATAAGAATAAATGTCACCCCAAATACTACCATCTCCACTAGTTTGTGCCAACTGACAAATTCAACGAAACCTCATGATTTTAAACCACCTCCTCTCCTCAAATTCTAGCACCTCGCCGGATTCTACTATCTCCCCAGATTCTACCATCTCCCCAGATTCTACCATCTCCCCAGATTCTACCATCTCCCCAGATTCTACCATATCTCCAGATTCTACTATATCCCCAGATTCAACCATATCCCCAGATTCTACCATATCCCCAGATTCTACCATATCCCCAGATTCTACCATGTCCCCAGATTCTACCATGTCCCCACATTGTACCATATCCTCAGATTCTACCATCTCCCCAGATTCTACCATCTTCCCAGATTCTACCATCTTCCCAGATTCTACCATATCCCCAGATTCTACCATTTTCCCAGATTCTACCATCTCCCCAGATTCTACCATCTCCCCAGATTCTACCATCTCCCCAGATTCTACCATGTCCCCAGATTCTACCATGTCCCCACATTGTACCATATCCTCAGATTCTACCATCTCCCCAGATTCTACCATTTCCCAGATTCTACCATATCCCCAGATTCTACCATATCCCCAGATTCTACCATATCCCCAGATTCTACCATATCCCCAGATTCTACAATATCCCCAGATTCTACCATATCCCCAGATTCTACCATATCCCCAGATTCTGCCATCTCCCCAGATTCTCCCAGATTCTACCATCTCCCCAGATTCTACCATCTCCCCAGATTCTACCATCTCCCCAGATTCTACCATATCCCCAGATTCTACCATATCCCCAGATCCCCAGATTCTACCATCTCCCCAGATTCTACCATATCCCCAGATTCTACCATATCCCCAGATTCTACCATCTCCCCAGATTATACCATCTCCCCAGATTCTATAATTTCCCCAGATTCTATCATTTCCCAGTTCTACCATCCCCCTAGATTTTAGAAACGCTACTATAGCCAAAATCCCACCAGACTACTATCTCCCCGTTTTCTCCAATCTCCCCACTCTACCACCTCCTAGGTCCTAACATCTCCCTAAATCACAAAATCTCCACAAAGCCTACCATCTCCCTAAATCCCACCGTCTCACCAGAATCCACCATCTCCTGAGATCCTACCACTCCTCCTATGACAGCGGAGCCTAGCCTCAAAACTCAGGCTCCTCGCGCAGCTAACCACTGCAGATTATAAAATAATAACCCTAACAGCAGATGGCGGTTCACAAGGCCCATCTTGTCTGTCTTCCTACAGCACCGTGTCTGAGTCCCTTGCAGTGAAGATCGCTGGATCTGGCCCTCGCCAATCTAATGATGCTAATTTCCTTCTACCTCGTTTCACCTGTCATCGTCTTCTCCAATTTTCTCCCTCATTTCTTCTATGTGGTTGCCTGCAGATCCCCTGCTGGGGATTGTTATGTTAATAACCATATCGAGGTTTTCAGTTCTCTTTCCCAAGTAGGCAGTTCTTTTTGTTATAGTAAAGATGATCAGATAACGTAAGCTGTTGGGGGGAAAAAGCTGTTTAACTATTAGAAAGAAAGCTGTTCAACTATTGAAAAAAAAAAGCTGTTCAACTATTGAGGAAAAAAGCTGTTCAACTATTGAAAAAAAAAGCTGTTCAACTAATTTCTCGTTCATGCATCTGATTTCTAGTTCATACATCTGATCTCTAGTTCCAGCATCTGATTTCTCGTTCATACATCTGATCTCTCGTTCATACATCTGATTTCTCGTTCATGATTTTGATTTCTCGTTCATGATTTTGATTTCTCGTTCATGATTTTGATTTCTCGTTCATACATCTGATTTCTAGTTCATGATTTTGATTTCTAGTTCATACATCTGATTTTTCGTTCATACATCTGATTTCTCGTTCATGATTTTGATTTCTCGTTCATGATTTTGATTTCTCGTTCATGATTTTGATTTCTCGTTCATGCATCTGATTTCTCGTTCATGATTTTGATTTCTAGTTCATACATCTGATTTCTCGTTCATACATCTGATTTCTCGTTCATACATCTGATTGCTCGTTAATACATCTGATTTCTCGTTCATACATCTGATTTCTCGTTAATACATCTGATTTCCCGTTCATACATATGATTTCTCGTTCATACATCTGATTTCTCGTTAATACATCTGATTTCTCGTTCATACATCTGATTTCTCGTTCATACATCTGATTTCTTGTTCATACATCTGATTTCTTGTTCATACGTCTGATTTCTCGTTAATACATCTGATTTCTCGTTCATACATCTGATTTCTCGTTCATGTATTTGATACCTCGTCCATACATCTTTACCCACATAACATACTAAAGTAGAACATTCACGCAATTTAAGCTTTTAAAAGTGTGGGAGTCACCGTGGCGTTGGCGGCTAGACGCCCCGCTTGTGGGTCGGAAGGTCGTGGTTTCGCGTCCTGGCGGAGCCGGACTTGTTTTTATTTTAAAATGACCTTGACTCCCAGGTCGACCCAGCTTTGAGCGGGTACCAGGTACAGTCCTGGGAAGTAAAGGCGGCTGGCGTGATGCTGGCCACATCACCCACCAAGTGCCGATTGGTCTATAAAAATATAACTCTAGCCCTATATTCCTAATACGGCTAAAGGCGTGGAAAAGGGTCCTTTAATGTTAAAAGTGTGATCTGTTAAAGTAGTTTCAGTTGTTCATATAATGTATAATTGTCCAATTTTGGAAGACACTCGAATAATGTAAGTCTTGTGAAAAGTAATATGTTAGATAATGTAAGATGTTAAAAAAAAAAAAAAAGCAATATCGAATGTGATGTGACAGATAATGTAACCTGTGCAAAGAGTGCAAGATGGTCAAATAAAATATGACATTTCAAAAATACAAGCTTGTACAAATGTGATCTGTTAAAAGTAACATCAGATATTTAGATAGTATGCTGTTTACATCGTGTGAGCATGCTAATTCCAATTCCAGTTCGTCCAACAAAAATTCCAAATTTGATCCTTTTTCAGCCGCCCGGAGGCCTGCTAAGTAATATAAGCTGCTTAAATAATATAAGATGTTCATATATTGTTAACTATTCAAATAACGTGCACTGTTAATATATTGTAAGCTGTTTAGATAATGTCAGGAAATACTGACATTATAAAATCCAAAAAGATCTGAAAATCAATGAAGACTATCTAGAAAACAGCAACTTTTCTCGAAAACTAAAACATTTTTGCCCATATCAAGGATGGTGGTCTCGAAGCATGGCGTTCTCCTCGAGTGCTGGAGGTCTCGAGTTTAAGCCCCGGTGTGGACTTCGAGTAATTTCCCCTGGTCTCTGGGTAGTAAGACCGGACGCCCGTGTCTATTGTTGCGCACGTAAAAAATTCACTGGCAGTTGGACATCGAAAAAAAAAGAGTAGCCTAACGGCGCTGCCTGGGCAAAATTTTGAGTTAAAATTCTACCTAGAGTATTTCGGGATCCTCGTCAGTGCTACAGAGTTCGTGCACGGCGGTGAGATTCTTTGGACTCAGGCTTGAAGTAGAAAGTACTTATGGGTTACTACCCTTGAGCCATGATGTTGATCCGCTCCTAAACCTAAAACCTAAAGCGCCACTGTAGATTGGGAAAAATAATAGCAAAAGTTACGGTACCAGGAAAGAGGAGCAGGGGTCGACCAGCATGGAGACGGACACAAGTGACAACTTGGGTAGAGACCAAGTTAGGCAAGCCGTAATGCGAGCGACATTGTGCAAAGGACCGGCTATGTGATATTGAAACAAAAATGTAAGATGTTTAAATGTCAGCTTACGTAATAAAGTAATCAAGACACGAGAATTCGCAAGACAACGTTGTAGTAGCGCAGCCAGCACATATCTTAACGCAGCTCGAAAGACAATCACACTAAAGAAATATTTCATGCATGTCGTAAGAGACAAGTAAATCGAGTTGGTATGAGACTGACTGACGATCAGTGGAAAATATTAATTACAAAATACAACTATCCACAAGAGGGGGGCGAGAGAGAGAGAGAGAAAGAGAGAGAGAGAGAGAGAGAGAGAGAGAGAGAGAGAGAGAGAGAGAGAGAGAGAGAGAGAGAGAACTTGCATAAAGTAAAATGAAGAAAGGAAGATTATGGAATCGACTGATAAACATTATGGGGAAAATTCAGATAAAGGGAAAATGATCTACGAAAGAAAGACACGCCGACTGAATGACGATCCACAGAAAGAAAGATAACGCCAATATAAACATTGGGGGGAAAAAACAACGAAACAAAAATATCAAGAAACGGAATAAAACGATCTTCTTCTTTCTGAAACACACCAAACAGTAACTCGAGAAAATTGAAAAATGTGCTGTAGAAACACACGAAAAAATTAGTACCATTATTATTGAGCGCCTCATGTTTCAGATGTTATTTCGTCTGCTTGTTTCCAGGACGCTACCTCCCGTTCCTTCTCTTTCCTTTTTCTCAACTGTTGTATGGGGGAAAAAAGAAAAAACTCGGTTTCAGAAGGGAGTGTCTTCAGAGTGCGGGTTATTTCAGGTGTTCCCATTTATAAACTGGCTTCCTAACTTTCTATTCCCTGGTCCGTGCAGTTTGCGATACAAGTATCATCATCGTTATCATCATCATCATCAATAGCCCCGGTTTTTGGGGGTGTAGACACATTCTAGCCCCCCTCTCCCCCTCCCAATCCAAAAGAAATGTGTTAAATGCTCTCTTTTTAAAAAAAAAATTTTTATTGTCAATATCTGCTTATGCCGCTAGGCGTCGCAGTTCATCAAACGATCGGCAGCCGAGCCAGGACGCGCTCAGTCGCTTGATATGCCGTGATGTTATGCACTCTCAAGGTGTCAGTGACTCTTTCAATGCATCCTCTTCTTCGCTCTTGCAGCTGGCATCGTTGGTTTCATTCTCGTTAGATGGCCTAACAATTTCACTCTTTGTTTCTCAATAAATTTGACGATGGGTGATGTTCCAACAGTTCTTATGATCAGTCGTTTCTCACTCGATCTCTTCTGGTTTTATTCACAGCCATTCTTAAACATCTCATCTCACAGGTGGTTGGTTTTCTCTCGTGTTCCTTTGTCAATGTCTAAGTTGATAACTTAAAGTCGATATAAATACTGTACTTATAATTTACCTGTTTGTCTCTATTGGGATTTCAGGGTGTTTTAAAACGGGAGCGAGTTGGTATGTGACATTGTTGGCTTGTTGGATTCTCGTTTCTATCTCTCTGTCTATTTTACCATTGTATGCAAAGATGCTTCCTAAGTATTTAAATTCTTGCACTTGTTTCAGACTTTGATATTAATACGTTTCCTAATTATTTATTGTGTAAAGTTATTTGCGTCTGTTTTACATGATATTACAGCGAATCAAACCCATCAAATTTGGGCTGTTTGTGATTTCACTAGCCACGTTTTACCTTTTGTAGTTTTATACGGATCTTAAACGGTCGGCTCCTGATACTACTGACGTCACCAACGTACCGTGGTTTGCTGCCAACTCGACCGCGACTGGAATCGAACCCGACTCTCCGAACATGCAACGCATGAGCTACAGATACGATACCGTTTCACTTGAAAATTAATTTTTTATTAACCAGTCAGTGTATTATTATACTTGAGTACTTAAACAAGGCTTACGCCTCTTCGGTCTGCTGTTAGAGTGCTTGAGTTTGTCTGCATCATGCATCGATTGCCGACTGGTCTCTAAAAATACGAGTCTATTGTCAACATCATGATGCCCACTGGCGTAAAACAGGGCCTTTTACTTACTTACAACCAAGTTAGCGATAGTTTTTTACCTCCCATCTTCTTCAGGAGACACCTTCAGACAGCGCAGCCCGTCATCCTATCTCACCCTGTATCAGGTCTGCCAATGGGATTATTTTTTTTTTAACCCAGCTAAGCTGAACAAAACCCCAAGCAATACCAAGGCGAAAAAAAAAAAACAGATTGTTAAAAAGTACACATTTTATAGTTACGAAACGAAACATTTACCCACTGCAATATAAGGATATATTTTTTTTTAAACCTCAGATTTCAAAATTTGAACCAAAGGCTTTAAATAAAAACCCATATCTTGGGGTAAAAACCCATCATTGGCAACCCTGCCCTGTACCCGTGTACCTTGCAGTGTTTAGCTTCTGTGCCTCAACCCTCGCCAACGGGCTTCCGATTTTTTGACAATACATTTCCTGAATTCACACGAGTGTGAGAGCTTCAACTGAACAGACATGTGCATTTCTCTCGGACATGCCTCAACCACGACTGGCTCCAAGACGCGGTCATGCCTCAGCGAAGTGACTTTATGTGTTCTTGTTTGTAATTGTATCACTGTCCATTCATGTCATGTGCTGATGAAGGCTTTCGGGTCGCAACGTTCAGTTGTCATTTGTGATTGCGATCATTTGAAACTGACTATTTCTGATTTTTCAACTGGTTTGATACCTTTCCTGATACAAAACAAATTAATAGGCAACTGCAAATTGTCAACAGTAAGTAAGAAAGTAAGTAAAGATCTCTTTTCACGCCTTAGGCGCATCGGACATAAGGGAAGAGCATCCCATATTTTTTACAGACTAATCGGCACTAGGTGGGTAATGTGGTCAGCATTACTCCAGCCGTCTTTACTTCCCCAGGATAGCCATCCTGGTACCCATTTTAGACTGGGTCGACCTGAGACGACTCATACCATGATAAAAATCCACGCAAAATTGTCAACAAACAGTCATTTATTTAAGTGTTATGACAAACATCCAGATTCATTTCTCAGGCACGACCCAGCCTCAGACAGGTACCAGGTATAAAGTCCTGGAAAGTAAAGGCCGCCGGTGTCATGCTGACCATATCGCCTTCGATGTATATAAAAAAAAAAACATGACTCTACCCTCTCACATCTAACGTGCCACTGGCCTGTACAGGAACTTTGACTTCTCTTTACCAGGACAAACGTAAAAAAAAAAAAAAAATACAAAACTCAACAGCTTAAGTTTGTAGTAAAGTAAGTCTCAGTCTTAGGTCACTGAAAAATTACCCTAGTGGGCTGTGTGGTCTCGAGATATGGTGTTCGTCTCGAGTGCTAGAGGTCATGGGTTCAAGCTCCCGGTAAACGCTAAGATTTTTTTTTAACGTGGACTTCTAGTAATTTCCCCTTGGTCTCTGGGTAATGAGACTAGACGCCTGTGTGCATTGTTGCACACGTAAAAAAAACAAAAAAACTAGGCATTTGGAAATCGAAAAGAGTAGCCTAACGGCGCTGCGAGGGCAAAATCTGGAGTTAAAAATCTACCCAACATATTTCAGGATCCTCGCTGGTGCTATGGAGCCCGTGCACTCGCTGAGCTACGTCGGACTCAGACTTGAGTTATAAGTAGAACGGAGCACTTACGGGTTACTACCCGTGTGCTATAATGTTGATTCGTTGTTTAAACCTCAAACCTCAAACCTGACAAATGTACCCTTAGAATGTAACAGTTGCTTGGTTTTACCAAGTTTTTAAAAAGAAGTAGAAAATTATAGGGAAGAGAAAAAGTTGGTAATAAACAACAAAAAGTTTATGTAAGCTTTACAAAATCGATCACAATAAACAAAGGACGTTGCGGCGGTTAGCCTTTATCAGCACACAAAGGACAACACAGTACATATACACAAATATGCTCTAACTATGAAGTGACTACATAGGACTCTAATGTATAAAATAAATGATACTCATCTGTCTGTGTCCCTGAAGCAATTTTCTTGTTCACCAGTTGTGGTAAAAGAGAAAGTAAAGTCAGATCTATCGTTGTACAGAATCTAAACTGGTGGCCCATATCAAATCATTTCGTAAAGCAGATACAATCTGACAAAGGTCAGTGACTGTGGAGGGGAAGAAAGAAGAAGAAGAAGAAGAATGAGGAGACGGAGGAGAAAGAGGAGGACGAGGCTTCCCTACCCCCACCAAATATTCCATCTCCTGCAGATATTTCACTCATGCGTCAGATTCAACTCTGTATTAACCCATTTCTCTCCTAAAAATATGAAATTCGACTAAATACGACTATTTGTGTCCTACTACTTAAGGCCAAGAATATCCCCCGGCAAGCAGCAAAGAAGTGGGAAAAGGTTGGGGGCCGGGACTGACCGTGTAGTTGCACCGAAAGCTTCCATTTAACAGCGAAAAATAAAGACGACCTAAAGAACACAGAAGGAGGGGGAGAAAACATGGACAATCCTGTAGCTTTAAGATACCACTTTAAAAGGACCCAGAGGGTATTCACAGTTTGAATTGTGTCAGGGAAACAACGATGGCATTGAATACGAACAGGTCTTTAGAATACAACATGCAAAGATAGTGGAAATAATTGCTAACCACTGAATCCAGTTGAAAGACGCCCTGGGCGAAACCACGGGAAGAAACATTCATATAGGTACACAATTTACTTAACGCCGGTCTCAGGAACCGGTGTCTGGAAAGCTTTTCGTACCCGGTATATTTTGGACTTGAGGAAAACGAAACAACGCGGGTGAAATAAATTGAACGGAAACACTCAACAAATGCAATTAAATGGGCGGACTGCGGGGGAGGTAAGGGAGGGGGGGGGTGGTTTTCAAGAACCGGGAACAATGAATGAAGTTTAACAGGATTTTTTTTTCAGGAACAGTATTTTGAGGGATGAAGCAAAATTTTCCTGCAATAAACATTGCATAAGATGATTATTTAAAGGTTTTAGGCAGAATGGTGGACGAGCTTCTTCATTCAAAAAGACAACAGAAAGGAGATTAAAAACGCATGAACATGGAGTAACGTATGTTTGAACAAATTTCTACAGAAAAAAGCGCATTAATATTTGCTCCATAATTCAGAGACCCCCAACAACACTACAGCTCAATAAACATAGTTAATTCACGCACAGCTACTGAAAACTCTGCAATCTCCTACTTCTTTTCAGCTAATTAGTTCCTGTATGCTGCTGTTTCTGCGACAGAATTGCCGTTTAGCGCGTGTGACGATGTTTGCATAGAATGCAGCTTAGTGAACTTTCAGTAAAAGATTTCCGAGGTCGAGTCGATGATGAGAGGAAAAACTGGCCAGCAATAAGGCCGCGTTAAGAATTGTCTTTCTGTGTGGGTAAGGCACAAGGCAACTGTGCTAGCCTAGCGACTATACACCTGCTCGAGCGTCTTGGTTTCAAATCCTCATCAAGTCCTGGACACATATATACATCCATCCATATACCCATCCATCTATCCAGCCTGCCATCCAGCCAGACATACAGGCAGACAGACAGACAGACAGACAGACAGACAGACAGACAGACAGACAGACAGACAGACAGACAGACAGACAGACAGACAGACAGACAGACAGACAGACAGACAGACAGGACAGACAGACAGACAGACAGACAGACAGACAGACAGACAGACAGACAGACAGACAGACAGACAGACAGACAGGACAGACAGGACAGACAGGGCAGACAGGGCAGACAGGACAGACAGGGCAGACAGGACAGACAGGGCAGACAGACAGACAGACAGGACAGACAGACAGACAGACAGACAGACAGACAGACAGACAGACAGACAGACAGACAGACAGACAGACAGACAGACAGACAGACAGACAGACAGACAGACAGACAGACAGACAGACAGACAGACAGACAGACAATAGGAACTATGTCCTGGCTGCTGAAGACAAAGACGCTTATGAGAATGTCGTTAAGTGATGTGTCGGTTCTAAACTCAACCCAACTCATCGAGTGCTGAATGTTCTCTAAGAATGAATTTAGCATCATATACCAGGTAGGGCAAAAGCGGTAAATGGGTCCTTCACTTACTTGACCACAGTAAGAGTAGGTGCCTGTGGTTAAAGGATTGTGAGTGCAGTTCTACAATCACGCGATACTGTGGTTTTCAAGTCAGTTAGGGTTTGAAGGTTTGAACACCGGATCAACATCATGGTACATGGGTAGTAACCCATAAGTGCTCAGTTCTTCTTTTAACTCAAGTCTGAGTCCGACGAAGCTAAGCAGAGTGCACATGCTTTGTAGCACCGGCGAGGATCCTGAGATACTTTTGGTAGATTAATTAAACTCCAAATTTTGCCCAGGTATCCCCGTAAGGCTTCTCTTTTCTATTTCAATTTGCCAAGGGATTTACGCTCGCTACAATGCAGATGGGCGTCCGATCTCACTATCCTGAGACCAGGAGAATTACTAGAACTCCAAGTCTACGTTAAAAAAATCCCAGCCAATACCTGGGATTGAGCCCGGAACCTCTAGTACTCGAGGCGGACACCATGCCTCGAGACCACGCAGCTCCCTTCGAATCAGTTACTGGGTTTCGAAGTCTGCTGCAGGTGGTTTCGTAGCACACCGCTATGCGCTGATTTTGACAATTTCGTTCTCAACCCGAAAGTCGCAGAGGCCGATCTGTCTTCACTGCGTAAGTTAAAAGGCGAAAAAACAAACATCTCCGCTATTGGATGTCATCAAAAGAAGTGAGCAGAAAAGACCTTAACGGGGGGGGGGGGGGGGGGGGGGGTGTGTAACATATTCCACTGGCAAGACATCAACGTGGCTGTTTCAGGATACGTCAGTTGAGTGATTTTGTAGATGCATGTGGTTTAGTTAGATTTATTTATATGCCATTGAAGGCTCTATAGCCTGATGTTCACGTCTCGTTTTGTTTCACTGTGAAGCTCGCTTATCTACTTTTCGTTCGGTTGCGTATCTTTTAACGGGGGTAGGAAACAGTTGCATAGCAATGACAAGAAGTGCATGTAATATCTGTAATCGTCGCTTACCCTTTCCATCGCCAAAGAAAAAAAAATATTTTACTCTTTATTATTACCATTTACTTAACATCTCGAATAAAGCAAAAAGAATGCTTGCCTCATGCTTACGCCAATCGTGCAGAAACTGTAACGCTACAAGTTACTAGTACTACAAAGCTTGGTGCACGCGCCTATTCTTAACAGCGAAGCGACGATGAGAGAAATAGCACATGATACTCCCTCCATCGTAATAAGAACCTGCTAACACTTAAACTTTTGAACGGATCCCCACCTTTCCTACTGTTACATCCACATTCAATAAGTACGCACATATGTGATTTACAAGATACAGAAAGTACATACAAGAATTAAACTTACTTGCCAATACCGGAGCCAACCTTCACAGAAATGGTCCATGAGGATGTTCTATTAAGCTGAGAGAGCGGGTTGATCACCACACACCGAAAACTGCCCTCAGACGCCCTGGTGATGTTGCTGAGCACCACGTTTCCTGAAGGGAGCTGATGAACTGTACCTGGGGATTAGTTATAATGTGTAAGCAACCTTTGCTGTTCACAAATATCCGTCAACTCTTTCCGCATAATGTGTTAGCAAATTTTTCTGTTCGCAACATCTGTCAACTTTTTCGGCAAAATGTGTTAACAACTTTTTGTGTTCGCAACATCTGTCAACTTTTTCGGCATAATGTGTTAGCAACTTTTTGTGTTCGCAACATCTGTCAACTTTTTCGGCATAATGTGTTAGCAACTTGTTGTGTTCACAAACATCTGTCAACTCTTTCAGCAAAATGTGTTAGCAACTTTTTGTGTTCGCAACATATGTCAACTTTTTCGGTACCAGACACTTTTACTTTACCGATGCGAGTCGTTTTCTATCCCGCAGTCATTCGGGGAGAATAAAAAGGGGCGTTTGAACTGAAATGTTTTAAAAATCCGTCACGAACAACTCGTCTAACATTTATCTTTAAGTCTGGTTAGTCCGTACACAGACAGAGCGGGCGTGAACAATCGTACTACTCTTGTGGAGCTACTAAGGAGGGGATCGGAGCACCTATGGATCTGTCCGGAGTCCTGAGATGATATTCTCCAATAATCATTAAATCACTAATCGCTGTAGAAAGATTCTCAGAATACAATGGACGAAGGGAAAAAGGAGAACAAAAAAAAAAAAAAAAACACCAAAAAAATGGGGGGGGGGGGGGGGGGGTTATGAGATGCTGCTAAAAGATTTACCACCAAGGAAGAGATTGACTGGTAAACAACATCTAGTTTGTAAACAATATCCTGTCGAGAATACCGACAAATTGTGGCCATATCAAGTGCTTCGACAGATTGAAAAGAAAAGCAGCAGAAGACATGTTACTAGGAAAGAGGGCAGGGGCCGATTAGCGAAGAGATGGGCAGAGGATATAACCGAAACATTATTATAATTCCCTTGTATATTTTTAAGAAAAAACGTTTGAATATCGCAATGCAGTCATATTAATCTATTCATCTGTGTGTATGTTGAGCTTTGTTTCTTGTCCCCTTTTTCTCCGGGTAAAAGCTATCCGCAGTAATTCTGGTGGAAAACTGTGGTTGTTTGTCTACTCTGGGACTTTGGTTTGATTCGGTTTTACGGAAGTGGCTTCTATGTATGTAGACTGTTGGTTCCCCACTTCACAAGCAGATGCACTTCCACTCACATACACAGTCGTCTGAGTCAGCCGAGGACTGAGCATTGGGAAAAACTAATATGATACCTGCAATTTTTTCGTAAGGCTCACTAAAATAACTGTTTCATAATGTTGAACGTAGGTTTTTAGAACCTACTGCTGTTGGATTCGTATCCCTTCTTTTTCTTCTTCCTCTTCTTCTTCTTCTTCTTCTTCTTCTTCTTCTTCTTCTTCTTCTTCTTCTTCTTCTTCTTCTACTACTACTACTACTACTACTACTACTACTACTACTATACTACTACTACTACTACTACTACTACTACTACTACTACTACTACTACTGCTGCTGCTACTACTACTACTACTGCTGCTGCTGCTGTTGACGCTGCTGTGCTGCTGCTACTGCAACTGCTGCTACAACAACTAATACTATTACTACTTCTGCTGCTGCCATTACTACTACTACTAGTAGGCCTGCGGTCCAGATTATCATATTTTCAAATCTCTATTCCCTCTGGGTCCCGGGACGACAGCGGGTGTGGGGGGGGGGGGGGTTGAAGAAGCGACCCACTAACAAACATGTCGTAAAAGGGGATCAATTATGAGTCTGCTCAAATCGGATTTGTTGGACAGTTATCCAGCTTAGCTCCCCGTGTTGGATCCATTTTGGAGAGCAGAGAATAGACCCATTACTTCTCTAACAAAGGTGGAGAGCCTTTGACTAAGAAACCTTAAACCAACAGTCTGCTTACATAAAAGCCATATCTAGGTCTGTAAGACGGATGTGCATGCATAACTCTAGTACTGGAACGAGACTAAACTCCAGTAGTGGACTAACACGACGACAACGATAAAGAAGAAGACGAAGAGGAGGATACAGAAGAAGAAGAAGAAGAAGAAGAAGAAGAAGAAGAAGAAGAAGAAGAAGAAGAAGAAGAAGAAGAAGAAGAAGAAGAAGAAGAAGAAGAAGAAGAAAAAGAAGAAATGTTAGGTTTATCACAATTGACGTCACTGCACATTAGGCATTCCCGTACGTGCCCAGTCCTCCGATACAGCAACAATTCTAAGGTATTTATGCTAACGCTTCGTGAGAATTTGGTTAAAATAACTCCTATATCGGCCTCAAAGGCGGGATAGAAGTGCTACACGATACTTTACTCCCATGCCACGCAATCGTGTTAGTGTCAGAGATTCGTCATTATCCATTAGCCCAGACCGTACAGCGTTGATGATATCTATTCTCTTCATGCTTCTTCTTGCACCCGCTGTGGTGCACTGCTTGCCAGTTGATAGAAGAAGAAGAAGGAGGAGGAGGAGAAGAAGAAGAAGAAGAAGAAGAAGAAGAAGAAGAAGAAGAAGAAGAAGAAGAAGAAGAAGAAGAAGAAGAGAAGAAGAAGAAGAAGAAGAAGAAGAAGAAGAAGAAGAAGAAGAAGAAGAAGAAGAAGAAGAAGAAGAAGAAGGGGAAGAAAAAGAAGAAGAAGAAGAAGAAGGGGAAGAAGAAGAAGAAGAAGAATCTCCAGTTTTGCTTCCAATCGACTAGTGCAATGGCTCTCAACCTTCCTAATGCCGCGACCCTTCAATACAGTTACCTCAAGTTGTGGCGACCCCAAGACAATTTGTGTTTCTTCATAACTACAATGAATATGTGTCTTTCGATGGTCTTAGGCGACCCTTGTAAAAGGGTCGTTCAACCTCCCCCACCCCCCCCCCCCCCAAAAAAAAAAAAGAGAGTCGCGACCAGTAGCTTGAGAGCCACTGGACTAGTAGGACTAATCAATGGAATACTCAACCCTCATCGTCAGTACTGCCATCGCCTTTTTCTGGAAAATCGTCTAACACCCAATTATCCCAACACCAGCACATCTCCATATTCATCCAAAACCCGCTTACCCGCAATATTTGCATTATTAGTCACCATCTCCCATAAATATTATTATATTAAACATGCCATAACCTTTCCCCACCTTGTTTTATCAGCGCCTGTTTGGCCCTAATTCGATCAATATACTTTTTGAGGCGTCATCACAGTATCCAGTGGAAACGCTATAAAAATAAAAACCCACGAAGGGTTTCTAAACGGTCTATATAGAACGGGGTTTCTAAACGGGACTATATAGACGGATTGTATAGAAGGGTTTCTAAACGGACTATATAGAAGGGTTTCTTAACGGACCATATAGAAGGACTATATAGAAGGGTTTCTAACGGACGGTTTCTAAACGGACTATATAGAAGGGTTTCTAAACGGACTATATAGAAGGGTTTCTAAACGGACTATATAGAAGGGTTTCTAAACGGACTATATAGAAGGGTTTCTAAACGGACTATATAGAAGGGTTTCTTAACGGACCATATAGAAGGGTTTCTAAACTCTTTCAGCTCATGTCAGCTCACAATATGTTTTTTGTTACTCTTTACAGATAAGCAACTGGTCGAGTGGTTGCAGTGGCGAGGTGTGATAAGTTCGCATATGTAAGCGTTAGAAGGTAATGATTACATTGGAGATAGTTTCACGTGATATTATACTCTTTGTTGCTTCGCTGTTGAAAAGATACATGCACAGCAAGCATCGTTGTACTAGTAGTGCCGGTAGCTTTCACGCGTAAATGTTTCTGTATACGTCAGTAAGCATGCAGTGATCGTTCTTTTTAGCGATGTTCAAGATGAAACCCCAGACGTGTTTTTGTAATAAATAGTAAATAATTATAATAAATAGTAAAGTTATGCATTTTTCATTGGCAATCACAGGTGGTAAGCAAGTAGGTAAGTTTTACCCCACCAAGACATCACACCGAGCGACAAACAGACGGTGACACAAAGTGCCACCATGCGGATGAGGATCACACGTGGAGAGGGCCCGGAAACCCGGTTAAACCTTTAGGTTATATTAAGGCCCCCAGCAACAGCCAGGCTGGAGCTTCAAATAAATGAAAACTTGAATCCCACAAGGGAACGTCTTTAGTTGTCACAGGTAGTGGTGGTGGTCGTAGTGGTAGTAGTAGAATTAGTAATAGCAGATTTTACCCCACTAGCACATCGCTCAAGAGATAAACACCCAAATGACACAAAGTGCCGCCATGCGGATGAGGATCACCCGTTGAGAGGTCCCAGAAACCGTGTTTAGCCATTAGACCATATGTATGGACGGGTTATATTGCGGCCCCTGGCAAGAGCCAGGGTGGGTTTTCAAAATAAAGAAACACTGCACCCAACAAGAGGATGATTAATCACATATGGTGTCATTACCCGGGTTTTAAGAGGCCCATAATGTTGCTTAAAAGGCTTTGGAGGATATTTTAAGCTTCGTGTAGCATAGCCAGCTTAGGGTCTAGCCAAGTTTAAATCGGGCCGTTAATTTGGATGACAGGGCAGTACTTTACTAACTACACCACTTTCGTTTCACTGACCTGAATATAAAAATCTAAATTTTAAAAAATACGCCACTTGAAGTGCTATCAAATGATACTAGGATATCACGCATTTATCAAGTTGGTAAGGGGAAATAAGCCTAACCGTTTCATGATCTTCAATTTACAGCAACCGTCGCTGCAGTTATCTTATCCTGGCAGATAGAGGACGACCAATGTAATGTGTCGTCAGGAATTTCCCGATTACTGGGATAAAATGAGATAACTTGAGGTGCAGTGAGTGAATGAGTGAAAGGAGATTGTGCGTGGAGGATGAGGCTGGTGAGGAGTGACGTGTGGAAGTGGAAGAAGTGGCAGGCGTTTTGAGGGGGAGTATCCTTGTTAGTTTCGTATTCTTTACAGGACGTTGCAGAACCAACTCATGCATTTTTCGGCTAGTGTAGTATTTTTAAAGGCAAATTTGCGTTCAATTGTTTGCCACTGCCTACTGAGGGTCAGGTCTCGATAAAACTATCAAATACAACGCAGGACAATATGCTGCCAAATTGCCTACAACTGGGATCAAACCCGGCACCCCGGCATTACGAAACTCTTTCGCAGTGCCTAAGCCAGAAATGCCGACGAGAGTGGTATGAGAACGTATATACTTCAAGGTACCCACCCTTGCTGGACTACTGGATATCCGTTAATTTTGGAGTATCCGCGAACATATCATCCGCATTTTTTATTCAGTTCAGCCCCAATATCACCCCTCAAATAACTTGTCGAATATTTTGAGCGGTGGTAGATAGGCTGCATGCAGTGGTGGACCTAGGCTGCACGCTCTCGTGGGACGTAGGTGTGTTGGGGTTAAGCCCAGTTCTAGGTGTTATGGGGTAGTTAAAGGCCTCAGAAAGCCGGGAACCCCCTCTTACAACCCTGGAAAATAGACGTTCTGCAAAGGACCTGCTAGATGATGATGCCGATACATAAAAGACTCACATAGGCTTTAGTAACTTACATACGTCACACACTCACACACACACACACACATATATATATATATATATATATATATATATATATATATATATATATATGAATAACATGTAAATATCGTAATGAAAATGTAAACTAGCAACATAATTCATCTTTGAAACACGCATTGGCCCACTTGCAGACGCGAGACCCAAGAACTCAGATTTCAAGAAACTGTTCAGGAGAAATACCTCAATTTGCCAAGTTGGCGACGAAGAGAATTTCTCGGAATGGATTTCACTCATTACACTAAAGAAAACAGAAGTCTGCACAAGCAGCCTCTGCAATGATCTAGGCAGGGCAGCCTTCTTTCCTGGCGCACCGCTCCCTCTTACGCCATTCCCAGGTGCGTTGCCTCTCTTCAAATTTATCATCGAAGTTCCTAAGGTAATTATTTCCATCCTTTCAGACTGGCCCCGCTAATATCTAATTTCCCGAGTTTCATTTTCCCGTTCTCAACGTCTTTAAAAAAAAAAAAAATAGTCCGGGAAAAGTTACAAAGTTCAGAAAGAGAAATTGGCGCGCTACACAGAAGTGCGAGTATGATTGATCGTAGGCAAAAAATCAAGTGCAAGGGCGGGTAATCATATAGCAGGAAGCTGCGAGTTATCTCTGCTTTTCATCTCCAAGGAAGGCGAAAGAGTAAGCTCCAGGGAAAGTCTGATCTCACAGAGAAATCGCTCAATGTCTTTCAAACGTACGCAGATTCCAACAGTCATCCGCTCAGAGTTAGACGGACGAGGGTAGCGGATAACCAAATGCCACTCTTCTGTCATTCACACACATACACGACCTGACAGTTTTTGATATATCTTGGAATCTGACTTTTCAAAAATATTACAGTTCCTGCCAAATCCGACACACCCGTTTGATAGGAAATTAATAAGTTGGAAACGTGCAAGGGCAGTGGGGGCTTTTATAGAACAACAAGTAGACACATGACTGGCATTTGTAGAACAATGAGTAGACTTCTAAGAGGCAGTCATAGAACACTGAGTATAAATAAATATGACTGGGAGTCATTGACAATGAGGATACATCTGACTTTTCATCATTGAACCGTAAGTAGTTATCTGCCTGATATTTGTAGAAAAATTCGAAAACATTTTAGCAGATATTAAAGAACAAAACACCTGGACAAGAGAGCTGGAAAATAAAGTTAGAACGACTGGGGGGACATGGGGAGAGATCTATGAAATGGACAAGGATAGAACGACTTGGCGTGAGTTGGTTGAGAACCTATGCTCCATTGGGGGATAAAAGAAAAGAGAAGAACACAAGAGATAGAACACAAAAACGTAGACAGATCACTGACTTGGGTCACTGGATACCAACAACGGTGGCACGATGAAAGAAATTAAACGACGACTATTATTTGCTTGTCAAAGAGTAAAACAACTGAATAAATTATGGAGTGGGAAAGAGAGAACTACAAAAATTAGATTTATAAGAGCATGCATCTTTCCTTTGGCAACATACGCTTGTGAGACCTGGATACTTACTAAACAAGCTAACAGCGCATAAAAACATTTGAACACGAATGTTATAGACGGGTTATGAGACTATCATGGGTAAAGAAAAGAACAAATGCATCCATACTTCAAGAACTGAGTATGGAAGAAGGCTGGCTATCAAAGATAATAAAAACAGAAAATCAGACGCCCGTGTGCATTGTTCCGCACCTAAGAAATCCCTTGGCAATTAAAAATCGCAAAAGACGGCGCTGCCCAGCCAAAATTTTGAGTTAAGAAACTAACCAAAGTTTTTAAGGATCCTCGTCGGTGCTACAGAGCATGTGACTGTGCTGAGCTTCTTAGGACAGACTTCAGTTAAAAGAAGAACGGAGCACTTATTGGTTACACCCGTGTGCCATGATGTTGACCGTTGTTCAAACCTCAAACCCAAAACTTTGTTTTGGACTTGTTCACGTTTTCCGGCCCATCTACAGACTATCTCAGTCTGATCTAGGCCAGAGGGTTGTCACGTTGTACTGTTTTCTTCGAAAAGAGTGTCTCATACTAACCAAGATGGCTAAAGTCAAGGCTAAGGAACTGCGAGGCAAAAAGAAGGAAAAGCTTCTGAAGCAACTCGATGA
Source organism: Candidula unifasciata (assembly GCA_905116865.2). Taxonomy (NCBI): domain Eukaryota; kingdom Metazoa; phylum Mollusca; class Gastropoda; order Stylommatophora; family Geomitridae; genus Candidula; species Candidula unifasciata. The sequence continues at coordinate 9,530 of CAJHNH020000990.1, read as the reverse complement.
TTTGAAAAAGGAATTGCAAATCTTGCGTGTGGCTAAAGTGACAGGAAACGCTGCAGCCAAGCTGGGCAAGATCTACACAGTACGAAAGTTTGTTGCCCGCGTGCTCATAGTCATTAAACAGACACAGAAAGACAACGTGCGCGAAGACCCACTAGCCCAAGGATCCCCGCCAGAAGAAAACCAGGGTCCTGCGTCGAGCTCTCACACCGTACGAGGTGTCCCTGAAGAGCAAGAAGGAGCTGAGGAAACAGCGACTTTATCCTCTGAGGAAACAGCGACTTTACCCTCTGAGGAAACAGCGACTTTACCCTCTGAGGAAACAGCGACTTTACCCTCTGAGGAAACAGCGACTTTACCCTCTGAGGAAACAGCAACTTTACCCTCTGAGGAAACAGCGTCTTTACCCTCTAAGGAAACAGCGTCTTTACCCTCTAAGGAAACAGCGACTTCACCCTCTGAAGAAACAGCGACTTTACCCTCTGAGGAAACAGCAACTTTACCCTCTGAGGAAACAGCGTTTTTACCCTCTAAGGAAACAGCGTCTTTACCCTCTAAGGAAACAACGACTTCACCGTCTGAGGAAACAGCGACTTTACCCTCTGAGGAAACAGCGACTATACCCTCTGAGGAAACAGCGATTTTACCCTCTGAGGAAACAGCGACTTCACCCTCCGAGGAAACAGCGACTTTACCCTCTGAGAAAACAGAGACTTTACCCTCTGAGGAAATATGCTGTAAAAGAATTAATGTTACCATTAAAAAGGGACCTAGGTACAGGCTGTGGGTAGAGAGGGGGGGAGGGGGGGGGGTTAGGGTCAGTTTTAGATGTTCTAGGGTCGTTAAAAGCTGTGTCATCGTGAGGTTTAGAACACGCGAGATCGGCGCTGACGTAATTGGAGGCAAGACAACGTGACACTCCACCAGCGTAGAAGAGTCTGAGAAAGTACAAATGAAATGTCAGACAGTGTGTAAATGAGCCAGGAAATCTTGAACAGGACCCTCTTATCTTTGTATCCATTCGCCTATTGATACAATTAAAATAAACTAGTTGCTATATCATTCCAATGTTCAATTAGTATTGTTGTATGTAGCGCACACATGGAGATCAACGAAGGCAGATACTAAAAACCATCATTAACTGGTGACTGCGCAGAATAGAAGAAATTAAATGGTGTGATAAAATCACTCATGTGGAGCTTTGGGAGACAACTAAACAAGTTCTAGTGGACCAAGACGTGAACAAAAGAGAGACTGGCGTTGGATAGGACACACGTTGAAAAAAGCTGAGAACAATATAACTAGAATGTCTTTGCACTGGAACCCACAGGGGCATAGAAATAAGTGAATACCAAAAACACATTGTAAAAGGAGCTAGAGAGTGAAGTTTGAACGATGGGGAGGATATGGAGAGAGCTGCATGCGATAGTGAAGGATAGAACGACTTGGCGTGAGTTGGTTGGGGGCCGATGCTCCATTAGGGGTTAGAAAGGCAGAAGAAAAAGTTGCCACCCCCCCCCCCTCCCCCGTTCTTTTCCCTTCACTAGCTGATTACCAAATTTAAAATGAAATAGCTACGAAAACCCAGCATTAATAAAAAAAAAAAAAATCTATACAAATGAAATTTCTTGTTGCAATGCCCTTCCCCTTCTTTTTAGTTAATTACTAAGTTTGAAGTAAACTTTATCCCCCCCCCCCCCCCACCACCCTCCATCTCCTTTATTTTTAGTTGATAACAAATTGTTAAGTAAACGATACCTCTTCTCCTTCTTTTTAGTTGATTACCAAGTTTAAAGTAAATTAGATGCACCCCCCTTCCCCCCCCCCCTCACCCTCCATCTTCTTTATTTTTAGTTGATTACAAAGTGTTAAGTTAACTAGATACCCCTTCTCCTTCTTTTTAGTTGATTACCAAGTTTAAAGTAAACTAGATCCCCCCCCCCCCCTTTTTTTTTTAAAATTATTTTTAGTTGATTACCAGTTTAAAGTAAACTAGACCCCCCCCCCCTTTTTTTTATTATTTTTAGTTGATTACCAAGTTTAAAGTAAACTAGATCCCCCCCCCCCCCTTTTTTTTCTATTATTTTTAGTTGATTATCAAGTTTCAAGTAAACTAGATGCCTCCCCCCCCCCCAACCCCTCTTTATTTTTAGTTGATGATCAAGTTTTAAATAAACTAGATAACCCCCCCCCCCCCCCCCCCCCCCCATCTTGCCTATTTCCTACCCTACCTCCACCTGCCCATACCGAACTAATACTGACACAGTTGCCATGACTTTCTGTCGCTCCCTTATGTTTGAAAAACTCGATTACAAGTCGCAGAAGTTGTCAGACAAAATTAACAGAATTATCAGTATCCCGGCAGTTTCTCTCCCCCTCCCCACATCTCTCGCTCTCTCTCTCTCTCTCTCTCTCTCTCTCTCTCTCTCTCTGTTTCTCTGTCTCTCCCCCCCTCTCTCTCTCTCTGTGTTTCTCTGTCTCCCTCCCCCTCTCTCTGTGTCTCTCTCTCCTCTATCTCCACACGAAACTGTCCCCATTTTCCCCTCTCCCCCTTCATTCCTATTTCAGGACATATTCTCGTGTGTCGAATGGTAAGTTATGTCAGGAGAGAGAGAGAGAGAACAGGCTTCCAAGCTAATATATTTTTTTTAAAATAAATGTATCCTCGCTGTTGATGCGTGTTTGCTGTTGATATCGCCTTTTATTTCTGTCTAGGCTTGTGGGGAAAAAAGTTGGGTGGGGGGGGGGGGGGGGGGGGGGGGGGGGGGGGAGGGTTTTGTCTTCTTTGTTGTACCTGTTTGGTAACTATAAGTTTAAATTTCTGGTTAGGGAGCGGGCCATCTCCTCTCCTCTTCTCCTTCTTCTTCTTCTTTCTTCTTTTCTTCTTCTTCTTCTTCTTCTTCTTCTTCTTCTTCTTCTTTTGTATTCTTCTTCTTCTTCTTCTTCTTCGTTCGCCTTTAATAGGGTAGTAATAGGTTGGTACGCTGTGTTGTTGTTTACAGCTAAACTGCGATATCTGCGCCTTTCGGCTGAAACATAACAGATTTCAGCAAACCCTATTTATATGCCTTTTATGACCATGCTTGTCAGTGCAGGATGGCGGCAGTGGATCTATCCCCACTACCAGATAATATTTGAATACTGTAATACAGTGATTTTCACTCAGTCTCTCCCTCTTTCTCTATCGGTGTGTGTGTGTGTGTGTGTGTGTGTGGTGTTTTGTGTGTGTTGTGTGTGTTGTGTTTTTGTTTTCCTGTCATGTTCTCTGCTGATGAAGACCAATCGCCGAGACGTCCTCTGTTTGTTTTATTAAAGTGGCTTGGTAAAGTTCACATATACTTCAAGTTTCCTCTTCCCTATCTTTTTGCAGTTTTTTCTCTTTTAAGACCATTACTTCCATTGACTTTACCTGCTTTCCATTTTAGGCTGGGTCCGCCAAGGAGCCAAAGACTTTTTTTGAAGAGAAAAATAATCCCACTCAGTGCGAATTCGAATCGAAGACTTTCAGGGTTAAGGGCGGAAGATGTATCCGCTATAACGCACAGCGACTTTCAGTTGCCATACTTGATGGGTAATTGTTGTCTTTCTTATCACAGCCGACAAGGCTTTTTGTGCAAGGCTAGATATTTTGCTTGTGGCATTTCCCCATGAAGTCTATATAACTGGATGCATATGTGGTTTGGGCCGGTCATGAATGATGCGCCGTGTGACTGATGGAAACGGATATATCCGTTTAAAATGAGTTGTGCGTGTTTCGCTTTACACGAGTGCAATTGTCATATGTCGTCAGCTAGTTAGTTTGTTTTTAGCCATTTTATGCAGTTTTTCTTTCTTGAATAACGCATGTTTCCACTGTTTTGTCAAGACTGTATAGTTTGTTGTTTTTGTGGAATAAGTGACAAGAGAGAGAGAGAGAGAGAGAGAGAGAGAGAGAGAGAGAGAGAGAGACAGACAGACAGACAGACAGACAGACAGACAGACAGACAGACAGACAGACAGACAGACAGACACACACACACAGAGACAGACAGACAGACACACAGACATTTGAATAAACTGACTAGTGGAATTAGTAAACACAAACAGACACACACGAATTACCCCAGCCACACTAAACATCCACAAACAAACAAAACAACCGGCTGAATAAATGAAAGGCATTTCCACATGAAAAACACCAGCTCACTAGGTCTGTGCACCAAGCACTAAACTCAGTAGCTCCCGGCAGCGAAACCGTAGCTATACCGTCTAAAATTGTATAAACTTCAAACCAGCATAGCGCTGTTCAGCCAGGCACAAAACAACCCTTCAGTGCGTACATTCTACCCATGCCCTAATGCTATTTTTAAGCCGGAATAACAAAGAACCAAATTGAAGCAGAGAAGGTCATCCAACGGGTTTTACAAAGAGAGGACATTTTAGGGAAGAGGATCGATAAGGGGGTAAGGGAAAAACAATTAGTTGATGTCAGCTTTACAAAACACAATCACACTGAACCAAACAGAGGACGTTGCATGGCGATAAATCTTTAATCAGCGACACAAGGACATATACCAAACAATAACATCACACAACACACACAACCACACACACAATATACCCAAACGCTGAACACCACCAAACTCTGTGGAAATGACTACATTAGAATTGTAGGTGTCACGGACTAGAGGTAAAATAATATAAAAACAATAGCTTTAAGCTAAGCAAGGTGATCCTTTATCTAAATGTCGCTTGTTAAAAGGTCCGAAGAGGATGTAATTAGACAAAGGTCTACCATTTTATAGGCAGCATTCATTTGTGTGCCTGGAAGAACAACCGGTAACACCGCCCGACGTCAGCACACGACACCCATAACCGCCGCATTTGTTTAAGATTGTGACAGTTGCATTGTTGCGTAATGCAGCATGAAGCCACAGGGTAAAAATTGAAATTCTGTTTGAAACTCAGAAAAGTGCGTCTGAGACAGCTGAATTGACTAAGAAAAAGTTACGAAGATAAGGATAAATGTTTAGCTCGTGCCTGAGACGGTATTCCACGTTTCAAAACTGGTAAGGAAAGGACCCCCGAAACATGTAACAATTGTGCCAGGACGCTTCCAATTACCGCTCGCAATGATATAACTCACTTGCAGAGGTCTTAAAGGGTAGCGGGTTAGCTGTCTTGTTTGTAGATCGGAAGGTCGTGGGTTCGACTCCTGATGAAGACGGACTTTTTCCGGCCCTTCCTTTTCCAAAAAAAAAATGACGTTTCACTCCCAGGTCGAGCCCAGCCTTAAAACAGGTACTTGGTGCAGTCCTAGGGAAGCCAAAAGTCGGCTGGTGGGATGTTGATCCATTCACCGCTCCGAGTTCCGATTGGTCTATAAAACTATAGGTCTACTCCTATTTGCCCAATACGCCTGAACTCGTGTGGAAAAAGGATCAAAGTCGATTGGAACGGATATACGGGAGTAATGTCTAACTTGTAAGAATTGATGGCGGATGAAAGCCCCCCCCCCCGATGTCGAATTTTGATAAACAATGACCTCAAAAAGTGATCTCTTATGCAACGGTGGGGCAGCGAGTGGGGGCGACGAGGAACGCGCTGGATCCATTACATTCACTCAGGACAAAGGAGACAATCCAAACATACATACGTACAGACAAGCCAACACAGACGTAGGAAAATAAACAGATACAGCTGTTCTAAAAATATCCTCATATATCACAAATTGGTGTAAACCACAAACAACCCTCTTTTCCTCTAAAGACACCACATATACTTTCTATAAATTACCTTTCAGAGGAAAAACCAGACTCATCGTCGAGTACCCCGCGTTGCGTACTCCCCACCACCCTTCCTTCCTCCACCCACCTACCACAAGGCTAACTGTATGCGCGACAGATGAAGCATGGTAATGTACCCTGACATTCGAGTCCGAACGTCCCCACTGCGAGCGCCCGCCGAAAACTGATCGGCAAAAACCAGATGGCAGGAGGGCAGGGCCAGTAGTTGTAACTCGACGGTGTCAGAATCTGCCTCTTCCATCTCTCCCCCCTTCTATCTGGCAGAAGTCTTTCGGATACCCCTGTCTCCCTGTAACCCGATCCACGCGGTCTTGAGATAATGGCAGCGCCGTTTTAAATTAATAGACTTTGTCCAGATCCCAGCGTGAGCTGAAAGGAGATACACACGCATCAGGGATCGCGTTCTATTTTCTGAGTTAGGAACCTTCTGGCCTAGAAGGGAAGAATTTTTTCCAGTTTACACATTTTCTGTTCTCTAGATTTAATCAGGAATATTACCAGACATTAACGCTGTGCGTGGTGCGATGATTTGGGTTTAAAGTGTAATCGGCAGGGCGCTGATTAGAAAATATATTGAAGGTTTTGCCTTGATAGCACGGGGGGCGTGGTTGGTTTCCAACCAAATCAATCTTTTTGTTCAACAAAGTTTAAAAATATATACTGTTTAAAAAAAACCCGTACTTAATGTAACCAGTGAGAACTGAATTCACATGAAATTGACTGGCACTTGTATAAGATCTCACATATAAGCGCTGAGAGGGTTATTTGGTTGCTGTTTATGTTGTTGTCGGTGTTGGATCCTATCTTCTTTGTACTACTACGACTACTACTACACGACTACCGCCTACTACCTACTACTAATACGAACTACTACCTACTGAACTACTACTAACTACTACCGCTAACTAACTACTACTACTACTACTACTACTACAACTACTACGACTACTCCTCTACTACCACTACTGCTGCAGCTAATACTACTACTGTGCTGCTGCTGCTATCTACTACTATTACTCGTACTAATACTACTACTGCTATCTTGTTCTTGTACTCTTATTGTTGTTCTCTTTGTCTTCTATCTATCTTCTAAACTACTACTTATACTACTACGACTACTACTACTACATACACTACTACCCCTACTACTACTACCTACTAACTAACTACTACTACTACTAAATACTACTACTACTACTACTAATACTACTACAACACCACTACTACTACTACTAACTACTACCTACTACTACACTATTCTACTATACCTACTGACTAACTGCTAACTAATTACTAACTACTACTACTACTACTACTATCAATACTACTACTATATACTACTAACCCTAACTACTAACTTACTAAACCTACTCAACTACTACCTAACTCTACTACCACTACTGCTGCAGCCTAATACTAATACTGGGGCTGCTGCTAACCGGTTTGCTACTATTACTCTTAATACTACTACTACTGCTTCTTTGTTCCTGTTCTTCTGTTGTTCATCTTTGTCATTCTTCTTCTTCTAACCTACTTCTAACTTACTACTATGACTACTACATACTACGACGACTAACTACTACTACTACTACTACTTACTACTATACTACTCTTACGACGACTACTACTAGTTCTCCTACTAATTACAACAAACTACTACTGACTGCTGCTGCTGCTTTGCTACTACTACTACTAATTTCCTTCTACCCACTACTAGACTAACTACTACTCCTACGACGACTAGTATACTACTACAACTAAATGCCGCTGCTGTTGCTACTTAGACTTTCTCTTCGCATTCTTTTTCTTGAAAAAATTTTCATACATTTTTGTTGTTGTTGGTCCAGGACATTCGGGTGCTCGGGGGAATGAACTACATTGTTTTTTCGATTTCCAACTGCCAAGGGATTTTCTTCACACTACTCAGGACACCTGGGAATTACCTAGATGTCCAAGTCCACGTGAAAAAATCCCCGCCCTTACCGGGGATTGAAACCCGGAACCGTCTAGCAATTGAGGTGGACACCGCTTACTCGAGGACCACACACTCATCAGCAAAAATAAACAGTTGAAATGACGTTGTAATTGTATTTCGTGCGGATCTGCCAACGATAGATAATTCTCTATGCAATTATTGTGTAAGTGTTATTAATTTTTTTCACTATTTAACATTTCTCGTCTGATTATGTTAGTTTAGCTTACGCGCACGGAATACAGTGAAAGATTGGGAAAAGGAAGGATGGGGGAGGGGGGAGAGACATGGGTGAAGGGCTGTAAAATTCGTTACACAACATCTTTAATTAATTTCACGTCATTCTCTCTACAGCACCCTGTCTTGGGGATGGTTGGAACAAACGGGATCACATACATGACACGAGTTTATTAACCGTAAGTGTCCGTTTTCTACTACTAAATTCCAGCCCTGAGTCCGAAGTTTTCGCGCACTGCACGAACTCCTTAGCACCGGCAAGGATCTTGAACTATTTTGGGTAGATTTATAACTCCAAAGTTTGCCCGGGCAGGGCCGTTAACCTACTTTTTTTTTTCGATTTCCAACTACCAAAGGGATTTTTTTACGTACGCAACAATACACACGGGCACCTGATCTCACTACCCAGAGACCAGGGACAATTACTAGAAGTCCGCGTTACAAAAAATCCCAGCCATTACCGGGGTCTGAACCCGAGACCTCCAGCAATCGAGGCGGTCGCTATGCCTCGAGACCACTAAAGATCCACAATGCACGCACGGCTTGGATGGAGGAAATATAACTGTAAATCTTGATTCATTAGACATACAGTTCTCTCGCTGTCTCTGTTTTCCTGTGATATATATATAATAATATATAATCACAAGGCCTTGTCGACTGGCTGGGCGATCATGCCCTCCCTAAAATTTCTATCTCCTGCCCGCATGCAAACGTTCCCTGTGCCGACACACCTCCATGCCCTGCAACAAACGTCAAACATCTTCTCTCGTTGTCTTTTCCCTATCTCCCCTTCCACCCTTTTCCAGGGTCAAAACTGTTTTTATTCTCCCCTTTTTCAAACATGGCCCAAAAAAGATGACTGTCTCCTTTGATGTCTGTATAAGTTGTTTCGGGTCCCGCCCTTTCAAACCCCCTTGGGGTTTTGTGTGTATATTATTAATATATTAGGGCTGTACCCAAAAGTGAATTTTTTCTATTCGCCCCCAAAAAAAGGAAAAAAAAAAAGCGGGACCAAATATTTGGCCGCCAAAACGAAAAAACGAATAGGCATAGTGTTAAAATATATCTTTTAAAAAACACACACACACACACACACACACACCAAACACACCCACACACACAAACACACCACAGGTAAAAATTTCGCTGAAAATTTTCTTTACAAAAAAATAGCACAAAAATCCCTCTTTTTCTTTTCATTCTGAACCTTGAAGGGGTTTTCTGTGAGGGTTTCATCGTCCCCCATTCATCTCTCGGCTGGGCCCTTTTCTTCACAATTTGTGACACCAGTTGTTTGGGGGTCTGGCTGGAATTATCTGGAACTTTTTTTTTGTCTGCCCCGTGGTCTACGACCATTACCAAATTTTGTTTTACAGGGTTTTAATTCTCTGTCATCTGTATTTTTTTCAATTTTGGGTCCCAACCCCTTTTTAATCTTTTTGTCTCAGATGCCCCGGATCAATGGGGACTTTAAAAAGGGTTTTTTGTTACGTTTTTGCTTTTTTTCTCTCCGTTCCCCGCGTTAGCAATTTTTTATG